>WBMY01004200.1:437615-525246 GCA_013397315.1 Donacobius atricapilla | reverse complement strand
TTTTTTTTTTTTTTTTTTTAAATGATGAGAGAGGATATTTAACCGACTTTCCAGAATCAGGAAAGTTATGATTACATCTCAGTAAAGTTCCAAGAGATAAAGTAAAAAACTCTTTTCAGTTAGAAACATCAGATAATAAACATAAACATGCACACAAATATGGACAATAGCTGTCTAATAATAGTCTGCCTTTCCAGACACAGAGGCTATAGGTCTTTTGTTAGCTTAGCATGTTGATGATGTATTTTCCTTTCATTTCCCCTTTTTAATCCAAACCATTACTGGTTGGATTCCCTAAAACAATAGACCCTAAAGACCAGACAAAAAAATGACTGCTGTCCGCTCAAGGTGCTAATGAATGATTGGAGGTTTCAGACCCATCATTTGATGGCAATTATGACATGCAGAACAACAGAAAGGTCATCACACTTTGGTTTTTAATTTAAGGCTGATGACTCGGTCATATCAAACATGCTGTGGTAATTGGGCAGTTATTCATTATTTAGGAACACGCCTAAAAGTGTAAAACAATGTACTAATAATGGCAGCTGAAAAAAAAACTGAGAGGTTTTATGGTAGTTTGCTTGCTCAAAGAATCTCACAGAATGTTATAAGTTATTTCATTTTCGCAGTAATAGTCATAGAGCAAAAATGTAAGACTCAGGGTCTTTGAACTGAAGGAGCAGCATGTCAAGTAAGAAAAAATGACTAAAAGGCTTGGTCAAACAAGATAGACTTGTAGTACAAATTTGTTGATATATTTTTATAGATGTATGTGATAGAAAATAACATTTTTAAATGTTATTTTAAATTAATTTTAAAAAATTAATTAATGCAGTTTCATTCTAAATATAGCATTGACCAACCAGAATATAGGTGCAAAGATGCTTGGCACCAGCCTCTACTTTCAGCATATTGTTACTGATAGCTCAAAATTAAATGCACTTTCAAGTATAGAAAAATCATCTATGCTTTCCAGATTCTTTGACATGGTTTTACGAAATAAAAATTCAGCATTCCAAACATATGCAACCGTTCCTATATGTTCTCTTTTTTTATGCCACAAACCCAGACATATGTGGTAACATCACATGAGGCACAGAAGCAGATGCCTGGCACGTGTAACCTGGGGATTGAAGAGAGAGTGGCTGTGCCACCCAGCCCCCAAGGAGGGGACTCTTGGATCAGCTGTATGGGGCTAAAACAAGACTGAAAGGTCAGAAGAAATAAATGCTGAGAGCAGATGAAGTGGGTTTCAGTGTCCACAGCTCTGCTGTGCCAGCAGAAAACGCCTCCCTGCTGGCAACAAGGCCTTGGTGTCCAGCGACAGATCTGGCACTATGTTGATTACAACGGCAGAGGCTGTGCCTCTCCCTAACTACGGAAAGACATGAGGAACACAGAAACCTTTGGCAGCTGTAAAGGGCCAGAGGCTTCCTTAAATCCTACACCTACTGGGACTTCTCTCTGTACTCATGCCTTGAAGGCAGTTCAGCATGGGTTACGTTTCTTGACATGTGCCCCCCTCCTCTTGAAAAAAGGCTAATCGTTGGGTGAAGAAAGAGAAAAAAAAAGAAGAAGAAATGAGTTCGGATATTAAATCCAGCCTGCAAGAAAAACTGGAAAGAAAATTTAAAAATAGGGGGAAAAGTATCCTCAACTTTTTTTTTAATTCCTAAACAAAACACCCCAACCAAATAAAATGTAAAACAGACACATAGAAAGTGCGTAAAACATACTTTCTACTGAGAAAGATTTCAGCTCCATTTGTAGGAGTTATTACACATACTAAGACTGCGCTGCTTTGGCTGTTACAGATTTCCAGCAATGTGTATTCAGCATTCCTAGGTCAAATTTCAAACTCTGGAATCATAGTCCAAAAATAACATGAAACACTGGAAATTTATCCAGAATTTTCAAAAGTGCATCTGAAGTAATCTTTCATAATAAAATATGGAGATTTTAATTTTTATACCAGATTATCAGAGGTATCAGCATAATGAAAATGTGCTTTGTTAGATATGAGAACCTTAAAAATATACATCCATCATATGGAGTTTTGGGTGGGACTTCCTTTAAGGAAATATTTGATTCTTTTTCTGTTACTGTATCAAGATTGAGTTGGAAAACCACAAGTGATTCTTCACTGAATTTCAATTTGAGCTTTCATGACATCCGAAGAAAAGAAGAATGAATTCTAGCCTGAGGTGTAAAGGAAAGATAAGTACTGCAGATGGCACACAGATTAATCTAGGAGTACTTCTGAGCCAAAACTAAGATAATTTATTACTCAGAGTAGACCAAGAAAATACGAATCATCTTTCCTAAAACATTTATTTCATTGTATTGTTTTCATAATAGAGAAGTAGAACACTTCTAAACCCAAGGTGAATCAATTAAAAAAAAAGCCAAGGAGCATCTCCATCTTTCTTCCTGCTTACTATTTCTACAGTTTCATTAAAAGAGTAAGAATCTTAATTAACAATATCACAAAGAACATAGACACTGACACAGATACTGAGTCCAAGGACCTGCAGTAATTATTTAGTTAATGATGGGAGATGGACAAGGCTACACTGCAATAATCTCCACCCATCTCCAGGAATCATCATACTCAAAGCTGTTCTTCCTATTTACCTGGGAATATGGCAATGCCCAGATACATTCCAGCATCATAGAGAGAAGGAAGGAAGGAAGCCCCTTCCAGAAAAGGGGGGGGAAACTATGTGAACACCTAATTCAGTCAGTGTTACAAGCAACATTAATTGCACAGAAATCCTGTCAATTTAAACTGCCAGTAAGTAGTTTAAGGATAACAGGGAAGAACTGCCTATAAGCAGTTTAACTCAGAGGAATTAAATCTTGCTGCAAGACTGGTCTGAGAATCCTTCCCCAGAAGGCCCTATTTTATATAAACTGGGTCCTTGGTAATAACTTAGACAAAATTTAGTTTTTCAAATACCAACCATGGGTGCTAATGAGAAGGCACACACAATTGTCTTCTGCAGAAATGAGGGTTAATGTGAGCCCTCTGCAGCACCTCTGCAGAACCTCCTTGAGTATTTTCAGCGCACAGTTTATAAATTTGGACTTTCTTGCAGGTAAATGTCAGAAATTTTAAAATACTTTTGCTAAGACTTCATGTAAAATACAGATGAGCAAACTGCAAGGCTGAAAAATAAGACCGGAGGTTCTATGTGAATGTATAACTTCTACCCATTCTTCAAATTCATTGCCATATACTTTATATTATATACAATGTGTATGTTGAGATTTTCAAGTAAAAATTATTATAAAGAAATTAAAAAATCTTATTTCTTCTATCTCAGAACTGCCAATATTAATTTCAAGCCAAAATATATTCTATTATAAATAATAATATGGTGGTACATACTTAACTACATGTCTCTGTTGGTCCCAGTTGAAATACTCTTTTCCAATGATTTTCCTGCCTTGTTTCGTCACTAGTGTTTCAGGCAAAATTATAGGGCTTTAAAATAAATTTTATTTTGCTTATATAAAAGTTTCAGTCATTCAGCCTTAGGATATGCAAAGATTATTGAAAAACTTACAAAATCAGCACAGACATAATAACACACAGGAACACCCACAGGTCTTCATAGCCTGAAAAAAATACCAAAAAATGGAGGAAACAGGAAAGGAAACACAAAAAAACAGATGCAGGGAAAGAAGGAGTATGTTATTGTTGGAGACCATTATTGCTGAAAGCTGTTGGCATATTTGTTCAGTTAGGCATCCCTTCCTTGTCAATCCTTCTACCACACACGGTAACAGAACTTCTTCTACCAGCTTATTTACTTGTAACTTATTTCATGGCATCTCTTCTGCTTTCATCACTTTGCCTCTCCCTCAGGCCCTCAGAAATAGTGCTTTATTTTTACAGTTTTCTGAGGTCAGGCCTGGGATCCAGCTATTCTCTCCCACAAATATAACTCAGTTTACTCATCAAGCCCTCCTTCAGGCACGCGGGGTGCACAAAAGCTGGCGGTTAGGAATGAACAGCCCCACAACACCTCCCAGGGCTGTTGGAGCTCTGGGATGGAGCTCTGGGAGAGATACATGATTGAGCAAGCATCTGGTGGCAGTCCTCAAAGGGACTTTGTGGTGGCTACTTTAGCACGTGGGTTTATAAATCTGCACTTGCTACATCTTCTTAAAGGATGACAGCATCTGACACAAATCATGTGTTACCCTAATGACATCACTATATAAAGCATCAGAGGAATATATCATTGTGGTGGGATGACCTTGGCCAACTGCACATCACTCTAAGAGAACTATTTGTGGTCCTAACGGGAAACAAAAGACTAGATATTCATAAATTCAATTAAGTGATGTGCTGAAATATAGCTAGACTTTGTTAAGTAAATTTCAAAAAAAAATGCCAAGGAAAAGTAATCATTCATGATTTAAGAAGCTCTATAAACTGGCTTTACAAGTGAGTTTATTTTATATTTCTGTCATTTATCACTATTTAATTTCTATATAGAACATCTTTTATATTTTTTCCAGTATGTAGTGCCCTGATAAAACTCTTAATATTTGTGCTAAGTCAAGAACAATTTTGGTGTCTAATCAACTATTTTGTAAAGTAAAAATTTATAGTGCAGGGAAACTATGACTCAACAACAAGAGTTCAAGCAAAACTCCTAAGAAACACTGCCAAATAGTCTTACATACCTGCATTTTAAGAGGTATATAAAAATAATTCCTTGGAATAAAAACTGTTACATCAAATAAATGTATCTAAACCAGTTAACTATTAGAGTGCTCTGGGTCAGGAACGCAGCTACAGTTGACCCTGAGGAACTGGCATTTTATTTAATTGTACAAGTACTTTGCACTAACAACAGGAAAGATGCTTTTAATTCTAAATTGACAGCAAAAGTGATCTGCAAATTATAACCTTTCATTCCAGCCTGCAGTTGTCTAACACAAATTTCTTTCATTCTGTTTCTAATCAATTCTCTCACTTTTAACCACTAGTAATTTTCTCTGCATTTCATTCCCTTTGCTTACATTCCTATCCTCTCAATTTCAAGAAGAAATTCCTGGCTTTTGTCATGTTCTGACTGTTTCTCTTCATGCAACCACTGTAATAATTTTGAAGATGTATTTCCACTAAACAATTTCCCTGGGATTATATTTAACAAAAATGCATGTCTTCTATTCGTTCCTCCCATTTTGAAACATTTTAATCTTTTACACCTGAAAAGAAACACTATGTTTTGGCCTTTTAAAAGGTGATGGATCCAGTTCCTACTCACAAAATGCTTCACAGCACTAGACTGCGATCTAAATGTTTTAAGACAAAAATTAGAAACAGCTGTTAACATTTTTGTCCAGTAAAATGAACTATTGAATTATGATTTATGACAATCACTTGCAAACTTCTTTTTTCCTAAAAAATGTAGTTATCTTAATTCTTGTATAGTCGTCTTACGAAACTTTTAGATTCTAGGATAATTCATGTGGTATATAAAGATATATACTATTTTTGAAGTCATAATTATGTCATATCTATAAAGGCAAAAATATTTTGATTATATGAGACATATGGAGCACAAAGATAATGACCATTGTACCAGCAAGATACAATAACAGAGGTAACTCTTCAAAGTATTTAAATTACATAATACATACAATTTTAATGATTTGACACAATACTAATAACAGTAGCAGTAGTAGTAAATATGTAAACAATAATTAATGATCAAGTAAAATTAGATCTTGTATTTGAAATATCTCCTGCTTCTCTGCATGAATGAAACTTGCACAGATGAGACTTCACTAGTCCTTCATAAATTAAGCTTCATATTACTGAACATCAGTAGGGCTACACTTGTCTTATTCTTCCAAAGTTTCTGATAGCATGGCCAACAGAACAATATCCATCAATAGAAAAATTACAAAGCACTGTAGCTTTTATTACTCTCTGTTGATCTAATAACAAAACTATGTTCTTTTATTTGAAACAATATTTACCACTCGGTATGTAGTTTGTGTTGTGGTACACAACCCTCTCAACTGCTCTTCCGCAAAAGCCTCTCTCCTTGTGGCTATTTTACTTCAAGAAAATTGAACTTGACCCTGGACCCTGCCATGTCTCCTTCTTATTCAAAACCACTAAAATATTTCTCCCTTTAGAAGATATTTATTAATTGGGAAACAATGCTGTTTCAAAGTGACATTTCCTTTCTAAATTGTAATTTCTTTCAAGTAATCTCAAACCTTTTTAGCTGAACACTAGCTCTGTGATGCTGATTTCAATTCTAGGTAATTGTAAATTAAAGTTCTCTACAACTATTTGTACCCTAGCAGAATTCAACCATTTCATTAAAAGATGACAGCAAACCTCCCTAAGAGATGGCGTGATATAAAACTGGCTTGCTGGGCAGCAGGTCGCTCTCACTTTCTCTTTTGAATATAATTTCTGAAATTTTGAATTCATCCTTTTCCTGAAAATTGTTACTATAACTCACCTCAACAGATAGCAACAGTTGGCAAAGAGATCCATGGACATTATTTAGAGATTCTTCCTTTTCTAGGTTATTATCATTTAGCCAATATTGAGACATAAAATACTTGTTATATTTATACAAGCAGTATCTGTAAAGAATGCTGGGCCACAGCCAGTCAAGTCGTGTAAAGCATTCAAAAACTGACACACAAACATTTCTGAAGCAGAAAGCAGGACTGGATAATCTCTTCTTCAAATCAATTGCCCTGAATGGGAGAAATAATTTTCAACACTTTCATGTACTCAAAGCATATCAAACTCAGAAACTACTTAATGCCTGGCAGAGCCAGGACGATATACACCGGTCACCCGGAGCACGGCGCGGAAAGTCTTGGCCTGGGTCCAAAAAAGCACTTAGACCAACTAAAGTAAAACTTGAGTGGAGCGCTGGTACTAAGTACCCGAGTGCAATGCCCAGCCCCCACTTCACCTCCTACGTGTCCGAAGGGCTGCAGCTACTTCAGCCTCCACTTTTCAACTCCCCAAACTTCAGAAAGGGTGCTGGGCATGCCCAACACCTCAAAGCCTGGTGACACACCAAAGCCCTCCTGGTGACACACCAAAGCCCTTCTGGGATTCTCAGGCAAGACCTGCAGACACCATGGCTCTCTGTTGGGCCAGGCAGGCTAAGAGGATGCCCTTAGCAAAGTCACAAAAGCAAAGCAGAGCCCAGCATCCAAGGGAACAGCGAAATATTGCCTTCCATCATTCCTACAAGAACTAATTATAGCTGGAGAAATAGAAGACACTGTTTAGGTATCACCTTCTCCCAGAAGGGATAGATAACTACATTTTATATACACAGGAGCTAAAGAAACTGGTTGGGGTCTCTGTTCCCTAAAACAGTATTTTTATATTTTATCAAACAATTGTTTACAGCAAAACCCATTATGTCCTTGTTGAAGAAATACCCTTGGCACTTGTCTGCTTCTGTTCTTTTCTTTCTGGCCCCATAAATCTTGAACACTTGAATACACATTGGCACAGTTCCACTTCAACAAGATCTACATCCTGGTTAAGGCCTTTCCCACAGAAGCAAGTGAATGTGTGATGTGCTCAGGCTGAAGAGGCTGAACCTCAGTCTCTCTCTTCCAAAGTGGATATTCTAGCCAGCAGGCCAGTACAGAAAGCACAGTTACTTTCTTTTATGACCACATTTTAAAAAAAAAAAATGGAGTCAGTTATGCCCATAAAGAGGAATGGTTTCAGTAGAAGTATTAGGTTGCAAATCCCAGTCCCAGGAAAAAAACGTCAGGCTTCAGCACTTCTGAAATGCCCATGCCTGTTCCATCCCTCAGCCATGATGGCTGGTTTGGATTCCCGTCTTACAGAATTTTTTCTCTCTGTTCACTGGATACAGAGCTTAAGCCTCCAAAGAATAGTTGAGAATTAAATCTTGAAAGCCATCTGCTCTACACATGACAGTGGTGAGAAGCACTAAATCTACTATATCTGGTTGTTGATGGGAGTCTTAGCGACTTCCTCAGCTAGCAAGCTGCTAAATTTTCTGTTTAAGGGCTGTATGTATTATTTACTACCCATTTGGCTCAGGTTTAGTTTGTTTTTAGCTGTTTTCAGATGGCTTTGAAATAGGCCAAGACAAGAATCAACTTTCTCTTCAATCCATCAAGAAAACCCAAGCAAGACAGGAGTGGGAAAGCAGAGCAAAGAGCATAATTAATGTGACACTTTCTTCCTTCCAGTGCAGAGAGCTAAGGTACATGTTTGGGATTGCAACTCTGATTTCCAAGTAATGGCACAGTGCAATATCCATAAGAAACACTGCAGGCAATACTTCAAAAACCAATCATAAAGACATGGAACATGAGGTTAAAATGCAAAATCGGATTTTTCATTTCTTTTTTCACATTGAGCATTTTTAAAAGGGTTAATTCTGAAGAACAGTGTTTTCCTCTGGAACAATATACACTATGCACATGTTCTACTCTTATCCCTTCCGCTCTGCTGATAAGTGGTGGGAAAGGGCAACTCAGAAAAAATGTCATCCCATATCTGTCTCCCACTCAGCACACACTAACCCGATTCTCAAAAATCTCATCAGTGTTCAGCTCATTAAATTCAACTGAAGGATGGGAACGAATCTGCACCACTAACTGTGCACAGTTTGTGTTTACCAGCAAAGAACACTGTATGCAGTGTTGCTTACAACGTACCCTGTAGTAGGAAGCATTCTTGTTGGCAGCTTTGACAATTTATCTATTCATATCAAAGTGAAAGAGAGGCTGCTCTAAAACTGGTGCTCCTTGCCCTAATGGGAAAAGAAGAATATTAAAATCTATTACAGCGAAATCTTTGTTGCCATCAAAAGGTCGTTGATTCAACAGACAAGCAACCTAGTGTTAATGATTTAACAAAACATTTTTTCACGCAGATTACATGCTCATCCATCAATATATAGTATTTCTCACGTCAAGAAACTAAAGATAATTTGTTTTAAAAATGTCAATTATGAAAAATTGAGTGAAAATCAAATACAATGTTGAAGTAATTATGCTCTTACCTAAACAACACAATTAAGAACACAAAGAAAAGAAATGTTGCCATTGTTTGGACACAGATTAATTAACAAGAGGACTGTCCTAAAAGGAAAACAGTCTAGCTGCAAAATTTTTTCAGCAGTTTTTTTGATTTGAAAAGACGTATATTAAGGCAAGCACATAGGCCTGAATTTCATCACTTGCTTGTCTCTGTTTTGAGCACGTTTAAGCATGAGGGAGAGAAGGTAAGAGGTTGATTTTGACTTTGTGAAAGTAACTGCACCAACACATTCTTGCCAAATACTGTGTGAAATAAGATAAACCTTACAGTGTTTCAATCATCCTAAACTCAAGAAAAATAGAACTCATACAGCAATCAAAAGAGTAGAGAGCAGTTAAGACTCTTTCACTTACTTTGAAAATAACTTTTCAGCTCAAGAAAAGTATGTTAAAAATATCTTGATTTTGAAATTATCAGCATATTAAAAAAAAAGCACATACAGACTTCTACTGCACAGAGGACCAAAAAATTAGAAGCTTATTTCCCTCTCTAACTGCAAGCCTCAAAAAACACATTCCCTACATATCCGGCAAATTTTTTTAAAAAGTAGATTTATAAACGTGTGTTAATAAAAATAGCCTCAAATACAAGCTCAATATTATTTTAACATTATATTGACACTCTCTTGATAACTTACAATATACTATATGGTTTTCAAGAAGTTGAAATGTAAATTAGTTATCAAAACATTAACAGCCAACAAAGAAAGTGATAACGGAATTTTTTTATGCAGTCTTCAAAAATATTTTGCAGATAAAATCTACAAGTTGAAAATCTACAAGCAAAATCCATCATCATTAGACAAATCTAGGAGTTTTAGCTGCAATCATGTATGTATTTCTCAATAATTGATGATGACAACACACTTGTTTTTTATGTATGAAACAGAAAATTTATTGTGTATTTAACTATTCATTTTATTGCTTTTAAGTGTTGGCTTGGTGAATACTGCTATTAAAAAATGTGAGTGTTGGAAAAGTTGACAGTTGACAGGTAGAGTTTTTTTGGCTTTGTTTTGAATGAAGGCTCCTCTTGTGTAGAGTTGAGATAAATATTGTCATCCTAAGTTTGGCTCTATACAATGTGTGGATGACTGATCCAAAGCCACATTATATAGGTGGCATCAAAAAAAATTCTTCCCTGACGTAGTACCTACAAGTGCAGAGAACAAAAGAGAATTAGGTAACTCAAAGAAGCAATTTTCATATACCAGTAGATTCTGAGAGACTATGTAGTGAACTTTGCACCCATTTCAATAGGGGATTTGAACTGTTTCATGGCAGGATATTAGAATTTAAACATTTTTATCTGTGATTAATTTGCCACTTTTGTAATTTGATTGTACCCTCAATGTTGGAGTTTGCCAGAAGTTATAGTACTTCAATTCGTCTAGAAATTTGGTCAACATTTGAAGTTGTTACTCTTGATTCACTAACAGGCTGGGGTAGGACAGTCTTGTGCATGTTAACCATCTAGAACCACAGGGTTCTAGAACCACGAGCCATGACCAAGTACTGCTACATTCCACTAAGCTGATAAATCTGGCCATTTACACGTTAAATAAAATACAGAAGCTGATATCCAGGGTTGCATCAATTAGAACTAAAAGTATTCTTGTACTTTTGTATGGTTTTGGCTGAATGACTTATTTCCAGGAACAACAACAACAACTAAAGAAAATACAGAAAACTCAGAAGGCCCCAGTCAAGGTTGGAGCTCTTTTGTGCTACGCAAACACATTTTTTCCTATTCTGGATATATACAGAATGACAGTTCGTAAGCTCACCCATATACATTTACAGGATCAGCCACAGATTTTATGTTCCCTGCCCTAAAGAGATCAGAATAAATTTCGTCCAAGTTTTGTCCTCTGAGAGACCAGAGACTGACCTCTGAGAGACCAGAATGAAGCCAAATAAGTTCTCGTCTTACAACTATTTCAACCACAACAGAAAAACAAAGTAGAAGCTGAAACAAAACTTCAATAAAACATGATTTGCATAAATGAAAGTGTCCCAGATTGCCCTGATGTTGGAGTTCATTTTAAGCTAATTCTATAAACTGTGAGCACTTCTCTGGGCACAATCTCTTCATGATACTGATTACACCAAAAACCTCCTTCCCAACTCATCTGTTCATTCTGACTTAGCTAATGCATATGTGATACCAGCGCTAAGGATCTGCACAAGATTTATAGGCTACCACAGTGTGAACTCATGCCAGCAGAGTCTTAATTACTTTCAGAAAAATGGGGAGTGTGATGACCATGTTTATTGTTACAACCTTTTCTTCTTTTGACCTAATCAAACACAGCTTAAATAATTCACTGGGAAGACAAAATATTCATAAAAGCTCTACAGGACAGTAATTCTTGATGGAAATGTCAGAAATCTGCTTTCAGAGTAGCAGAAAAAGGCTGTCCCATTACTGAAAAAAACTCACCAAAATAAAAACTCAGCAACCCAAAACCTGGCATAGGGCAACATTTCTGGCATTTATAAATGTCTGCTGTGTCACCCAGAAAACAGATAACTACTGTGCAGTGTATTAAGATCCTTAGTCCAGCTGGTCTATTTTTTTCTAAGGTTTAAAAACCATTTCAAAAAATACAAAGTATTTTTAATGGATTTCAATGGTCTCTTTCTTCTTTTGCATAAAATCACTCAGAAGAAGGATGTTTTCTTAAAAACAATCCGCTATCCAGGTCCACCCTCCCAGGCATGTCCCTTGGAGCTGTTCCCAAGATTTCCCCAAAGCACTAGCATTTCAGCAATGACAACTTCTTTTTAATTGTTTGAGATCCTGCAGGCTTCTATCTGAGAACAAAGCCTGCACATAAAGCACATTCTATGGCCATGATTCAAGTTCTTTTGAAAATAAATGATATATTGAAACAATGCTGTGTTACATAAAGCGGTCTGACACTGGATGCTCAGCATTACACCAAGTCACGGCCAAGTTCAATTCTCACCCTTGCAACTGGACGTGGACGAAGCACAATAAAACTTACATAAAGCATCTTTGCATCATGTGGAACCTAAAGCATTTGGTCGAAGTCTGAAGGGACTTTACCATGAAGAAAAGATAAAGTTCATTTAGCGACAAACAAATAATGAAACCAACACAAAAGTCTGATTGATGGTTTGGCAGGGATACATTTTCATCTTACAAGAACATAGGAATATCTAATGAAGAACAAAAGCAATACATTTAAAGCTGTCAGAAGGAAGCCCTCTAACACAATATGCAATTAACCTACAGTCTCATTACTGGAACGTGTCACTAAGGTCAAGAACTTAGTAAGATTCACCGAAAGAATTAAGAATTATATCCCTCATGAGGACATTCACATATACTTCAGGCAGGGTTTCTGAAGACACATTTTAAGAAAAGAAAGGGGTTTTAATGACTGATTATTTTTTTCTGAAGAATTGATAATTTTACTACACATCTGAACTAAAATATGACTCAACAACACGGGTAACAGAGCCACTAACTTTAGTAGAGTAGGATGCTCACCTCAAGTACTGGCAAGAGGCAAAATATTGGAGAAATTGCACAAGTACATTGATTTACAGCATGATGACATAAATTCTTCTAATTAAACCAGTAAAAGCCACAATGCAAATACTTTCAGAGCGCTTTAAAGCAGCCTAACTACATATAACTTTGTTACTAATTTAGAGAATTAAGCTAAGCAAATTTAAACAATCTGTAAATTAAGTTTGTGTATTTAGAAGTAGACAGTATTTTTCCATTCAGCCCTTCAACAAGAGCACTGAAGTACAACTCTTCCATCTTTTGCACGTTCTTAGTTCCTATATCTATCAACCTATCAATTATTAATACTTTTTACATGTCAGATGGCTCAGCTATAATGTAAACTTGATGACAATTGATTTTGTAATTTAAAGCAAGGGTTTGGGCTGTTCTTTTTTTCCTCCTTTTTTATTTCTGAGTCGGCACTCATTTCCCAGCCAATATAGAGAATATCACATTTATTAAATTAAGCCTTGGACTTTCAGAAGACTTCACAAAAGGATGTGTTTGTAATCTTCAGTGTTTATTTTACTATGAAACCAACACATTCAGCAATAAGTCAGATTTATTGTGAAAATAAACACATTAGGACCTTATACATAGCTGTTAGAAAAGTTCCGTATGGTCTGCCAAAAGCCCCAAATGATTGGTTCATGAACTTTTCCTCTGTATGCTCTAATGGCTTGAAAAAATTGTTTATTTTTGACTGGTTATGAATAGATGAGGATTATATTTCATCTACAGTCTCCATTAAAGTATCAGGATTTATAAAACTTCCAAACTTTTCAGAAACTCCCACTTAAAAAAATAAACTGTTGACAGCAGATATACATAATGGAATGGCAAAGCGGAGTGTTATTTTAAAGCTGCATTTACACAATGAGATTCTCAATTTACCTAATTATATCCCCGAAAAAGAAAAGAATAAAACATGGCTCAAAGATTCTGCAAGGCTTTACTGGTTTATCTAAATGCCTGTAGCAGTTGCTGCAGCGTAAGTTAATGCAAAGAACTGCCTACTCCAGCAGGAAGGCTCTTTCTATAGCTCTATATTACTGCTCTATACCTGCAGCAAATCTTTAAAAAGCACAGGAGGCTTTTGGTGAGAGGTTGGACATGCATACACTTGTCCATGATCCCTGCATCCTTTGGTATCCAGTGCCCGCCCAGATTAACTCCCTGGGAATTATAACACTTTCCCCAATATCAAGGAGCCAGCATCAACTTCCAAATCACTCAGATCTTTTCAGATCTTTCCAGCACAGAGACCAAGATGCCACCTCATAAAACCAGGATGGAGAAGTATTGCTCTAAAATGCAGCCATCCTTCTAAGTATGCAGAAAGATCAAAGTCCTCATTCTCAAACCTTAAAAGAGTATCTGCAAAATTATACTGTGGTGTTTCTGTGAGTATGAAACCAGATGTCACTATATTAATAAAAAGCATATCTGGGAAAGGGAAATTCTTCTCAGTAGTGATAACCAATATTCTAATAACAGGAAGGGCCAGAAAAATTTCAATTTCATGAAAACTGGAGGTTTGATATTATTTTCTCATTCAACACTAATAAAAGAAATCTGTTTCTTAGTAGTTTTGAAGGAAATAGGATAGATGGAGAGCAGCTGAGAGCCCAGCAAGCAGATGTCTTGGGACAGGGAAGGGCTATTGTTGCACAATACAGAGCAAAGATTTGAATTTAGGCAAATGTCTTGGTCAGTTTTAATTCTCAAAACTGTTCTTTTTTGCAAGTGTAAAATAAACACTACCTTGTTCAACAGAAAACACTGCCAAATGCCTTAGTAAGGGTACAGCACTGAGCCCCAGAAGGCCCCTGAGTTCCAGCCACCCCTCTCACTGAAAGCATCACCAATGCATTAACACAAAAATTTTCAGCTTTGAATTAGAGAACATACCCCTCCCCCTGTTTTTAAAACAAATGTAGGACTCTAATGTCACCTGATATCCATCAGAAATTAGATGACATTCCAGCTACAGAAAAAAATTGCAGCAGAATTCCTCTTAAGTGAGCAGAATTACCTCCTCACAAGTAAAAGTCTTTTCTTTTTCTTTTCTACAGTTACTTTTACGTGCTACAACAGATGTGGCACATTTTGTATTAGTTTCTGCTTGAATGAATAATGGAGACATGAGCACTTGTATAAACAGGGAAAGGTATTTAATGAACATATTGTACATAATAAAGAGGCTGCTTTCTATTGGAAGCGCATAGAACGCATTCTTCCAAGTGCATGAAAATCCCACATTATTGATGCATGAGTTTTCTATGAACTGGGCCAGGCATAAACTGTCAACTGCATTTAAAACAGTGAACAGAATATGAGAATTGGGCATTTCCACATTAAAAAAAAATTAAAAATATATTTAAAAATACAACCTCTCAAAGAAAATAGAAAATTCTAAAGTGATAGTATTATTTTTGCATAATATTTTTCATTAGAGATCATTTGTCTGTATTTCTATTTTGAAAATTCCGCCTGCTGGTCCCAGATGAGTGTGTTCCTCTAGAACTGCAATTTGTTTCATTGTGTTCTCATTCATTTTCATTCTCTTCATGAGCAACAGTGACATTTGAAAAACCAAAAGAAAAGGACAGAGGAGTTGGAACCTCGTATTTACAGAGTATTTATAGCATTTGGCATGCTGGACACAGTTTTCTGAAAGATATTATTAGATTTGCCAGCAAGCGTCCTGCTGCTTTTTCAGGACCTTGTGGGTTTGATCTACGAAGGAAAATGCTGAGGCTTTAAAAGCCTGGCTGCAGCCAGAGTCTGGAGTGAGCTCTTTGGCTTCCTACACATGAGAAGCACAAGAACTATCAGACCAGACTAAAAGTCCATCCAGCCAAGAGTCCTGTAGCCAACAGTGGCCAGTAGTGGAAACTCATAATAAAAGCTTATGAGGAACAGTGTGACACCTCCCTCGTGCTCTCCCCCACGAGCTGGATGCACCACGGGTATTTCATCATCATGTAATCCCTGGGAGGAGACAGCAGCGTGGCCTGACACGAGCATCACACACAGAATGCTGACACAGTGGAACCGAGCAGGCTGAGGCTGACCTTTGTCCGGCGTCCTGGGAGGGCAGGAGCGTGGCAGCAGCCAAAGTAGGTGGGAGCTACACTGCACCAGCATTTCAGACCTCCCATAAACATGAAACTGCAAAAGGAGCTTCTCCAGCTTTCACTCAGGTACCAGATTCATAGGTAAGAGAGGCTTTATCGTTTTTGAAGAAGGCATTTTTTGCAACCTAGTGGCAAGGGCTACCAAAAACAGCGATCTAACTTTGACCCAGTAGTTTGATACTAGCAAATCAAACACCAGCTGTTGACATATTTTGGTGACAATCATATCTGGATTTCAGTCATAGTGAAAAGTGAGGAAATACACAGATTTGTTGGTACCCAACAATCTGTACAAGACTCCTCAAAAGTCTGCTTGCACAATGTACAAATACTTTGATTATTTAAAAATAATGCCATTTACTATTATGAAAATCTCCCTTCATGCAGGAAAGGTACTTCCTCCATTTGTGGCCTTTAATGCACAGCTTTTTCCAAAGGAAAGATGGAGACAGTGATGCACTCTCATTCTCATTTAGGAAACTGACGCCTATTTCCGATATGAAAGAACTCAATTGTCACCAACCTTCCAAATATTCTCCTCAGCCAGGTATTTGTTATCCTCCTTAGGGACTTGCTAAATCCCTGACACTGAAGTTATCCGCTCCAGAATTAAGCGACTCTTCATCAAATTAAAAATAAATTAGTCACACCTATATTTGTGATGTGCAGCAACTCTGACTTCATGATTTCCCTTGAACTTACTTTTCTCTTTGTTCCTAAACCCACCGTTCATTATTTTTTACAGAGACTTGTTCCTCTGTTTTAAAAATCTGTAATATAAAGTATTTATAGAACAGGCCTGTAACAATTATCATTGTGACACAGAAAAAGAAGCAAATATGTTCATCACAGTAACTGAAGGGCAGAAAATGAGCTCTGTTTGATTCAGATGTTTTATTGGAAGGAGTAGGCTTCAGTGCCTCAGTCATGCAGATGCAGTGTCTAGGGAATAAACTGCTAGAGGCCAATTAATTAAACAGCTATGAAGGGTCAACATGACCTTTTATTTTCCAAGTATTTAGAATTGTTTTTGAAAAGACTGTATAATAATCTATTTATATACAAATGTATAGCAAATATGATCAATTATACATACTTTATCATAATAGAAGAGCAGCAGAAATTATCTAAATTTTATATTGCTGTCTTTCATAGCCATTTATGGGCTTTCAGCTGGGAGCAAGAGACTGTCATCATCAACTGAATTCAATTTCACATTGATAAAATTGATCCTATTAAAATAAACCTACTGGCACAAAAGGCAACATTCATTGCTTCTTTCCAGCCAGCCATGAGAGAAAGGGAGTTCAACCTATTTCTACTTTAATCAATAATCTCTTTAGACGGCATCCTCTGTGCTCGTTACCGACGCTGCCTTCTGAACAGCCTTCTACACTTGTACTCAGCCAGAGACCAAAAGAAAGCCAGCACTTTTTATTTTATCACACAGAGCAGTGTGATTGCCTTTTCTGTGCCCCTTCCACTCAGACGTCACCCCCATGAGCACAAATCAGATATACACTTGTACGCCTCTGAGTTTTGTTAAATAGTGAAAGTAGTAGAATTGTTCTGCTCAAACATACCAGTAACATCAAAACAGATTCAGAATTTAGGCTAGTTAGGAGAGACTAAAGATAAATACTGATTAATAAAAAACAAATAAATTGAAATGTTTTTATTGACAACATCTCATCTCTATAAGCTGAGAAGTCTGAAGTCATGCACCTATAAACAGTAATTCTGCTGTGTCCAAAACCTTAGCAAGCTGCAGACTGGAACCGTATCAGGACCAGAAAGTGTTTTACACAGCTGGCCCCTGCAGTGGCTCTGCCTACAGAGGCACAACTTAAGGCTTAGATCTCTTTTCTAGAATGATACACAATAGTGCAGTACATCTAAGTGCTGCACATCATTTTCAAGGACCAAATGTCTAAAAAAAAAGTCTACACTATCAAATAGAACAATACATTATGCACATCTTCTTAATTTTACTTAATTTGAAGGAGTCAACCAGGCTATTCTACAATGGAAAACTTAAAATTTGCATAGGAAGCTTGACATATATTTATTGACTAGTTAGCTGGTGTTTTCACAGTAACGCTACTAAAAAGTACCGAAAGTATTCAAAGTATTGTGGTTCCAGGCATTTTTGTAGGCTCCTATAAAGAGAAGGTTACACCTCGCAGACCTCTGAAATTTTTACAGATGTTCTCACTTCTTGTTATTTAATCAGGCCATGCCTATTACTTAGCAGAAAAGATAATTTCAGAGAAAGTATTTTCATGCCTTAATCCCATTAGCTGGCTTCCAAATTAATTACTACCTTTAGGCCTTACTTTTAGTCACAGGCAACATGGTTTGTTTGGCTTCTCTCTTTTGTTTTCAACATGATCCAATCATATGTATCAAAATATTAGTTTATTAATTAAATAAATAATAATTAATAATGTATTAATAAATTAAGCTAAATATTTTTTTATAAATACATTTAAATCAGTACAAAGTTAAATACAAAACTTAATAGGCAATGGAGTGGATATATGGCACATCTAATGCTATATCTGCTGTTGTCACAGATAATGTGACACAGATCACCTTATTCACAAATATTTACAGATGTTACTGTTTCCTAACTCCATGGTGTTTCTCAGCTTGTTTGTGGACTTAAGAATTTTCTGTATTAGCGTACATTTACGTAGTAGAATGATTTCTGTATGCCATTTTCTCATTGAAAGCTATCATTTTACATGGTAGAAAATTAATATTTCACTGTCATCTTTAATAGCCACCATGCAGAGTGTTGAGACATCCAGGATTGTACTATAACTATTATAACTATTATTAATCAAAATAAAACACTGGTAAAGGTTCTGCCATCAACTCCCATTCAGATGTGGCTGAACATGATTTAGAAAAGCCATGACACCTGCGGCAATCAGTGCAAAATACAACACTGCCCTTGACCTTTTATATCTCTGCTGTATTTACCAGAGGAAAACATTTCAAATATAATTAATTTTTACTTTAGAAAAACCAAATATATAGTACAGATGAAAATCATGGTGGTAGGGAAACTACTGTTTCGTCAAGTTTTTAAGAAGAAACACAAATGTTGCATGAACCGCTGCACTGTGGAGCTCCTCATATTATCTGAAAACCAAACTGCTGAAGGTTATTAAAGCCAAGATGCAGAAAACATAACAATCTTAATTGAAAGGCTGCATCCATATAGGGAAACTAGCAGCTGCCCTTCAGTTTGTCTGAAAATGTGCAGGCATAAAATTATTATCTAAAGTGAAATGGGTTAAATCCAAATTTTCCAAAAGAGGAACGCAACTGGAAGTGAAGGAAGAGTTTTTTAAATAGAAAATGGTTTAAGAGGAGAAGGTGAATAAGCATTACCCAGCTAGCATCAGGTCATCAACTTTAAATGAGTTAAATCAGTGACATACAATAAGTCTGAAGCACGGTAAAAACATGAAAATTCAAAAGCCTGAAACATTCTATATTACCATAGAGCATAATGAATTCATATCTGTCACTACCAGGAAATGGGATACAAAGTTGTATAAAGGTCAGGAAGCACAAATCAGTCTAATAGCACTTTTGTAATACTTTCCATATTACATACTATCACGAATTATTTCCCACACAGTTTTTCTTCTTTACTTTAACAACCCATGTATACAGAATTTCCTGACACAATGGAAAACCTGGCATCTACAACACCTCAAAAGGTTAGAGCTTGTGAATGGCAAAAAAAATAAAATGTTTCAATCTCTTACAGTTTAGCTCCAGAATAAATTTACAGCTCTGTTTTAGGTTCAATGACAACTGCCCTCAATGCACATAGATGAGCTGTATTGCCACACTGAGGACTGTATTTAAGATCTACTTCTATAATTTTTTTTTTCCTGGCTAATCAGGGAATACAAGTAGTTGTTGAAAATTTCATAAAGATGAGAGAAGACAAAAAGAGAAGGCAGAGAATAAATACATCAATTATTTTAGCCAGTCAATGACCAGGTCATTGTCTAGAATATCACTTTGTCACAAACGTTCCGACGCCTGCGAGTGCGCCTCGGGGAGCTGGCACTGCAGGGACATGCTGAGCCCTGCCGTGTTTGGCTTGCACAGAGGTCAGTCTGCGTGCAGAAACCTGGCCCGTTGGAACTACCGCACAGGCACAGACCAAAAACAAAGGACGCGCCCATCTAGTCCATGGATCCATGGATCCATTTGCTTCTCTACCAGAAAAAAATTACAGAGCCATGCAATGTCGCCCTAGCTGCGCATCTTTTCCAAAGTGCTCTGAGTTTTTGGTCACTTATGAGGTTTTCCATACGGCTGCTCAACCCCCAGTTATGACATCTGTGGCAATGGTATTTGACATAAAAATAAATAAAGATACACTAAATACAATACAACTATACTACAAATCAATTAACTTGAAACAAAATACAGGCTGAATTTTACATACTGGGAGGGGAAAGCCACAAATTACATCTTTATTTTTGATGTTGAGATTGTTTCAATGTGTAAAAGCAATAATGACCATAAAACAGACCATATAATCTGATCATTGCATTGTCTTCCTCTACCTTTAGAGTTTTAAAATACTAACTTTATACGAATGCAATTACTTCTTTTTAACGCAATCTTTTAAACTGTTCTCAAGAGCATGTTTTCAACACAACCTTTTAAAGGGACTACTTAAATATGCATCTCCACTGCTTTACTACTGTGCATGCACACCATAGAGCAAACAACCCTGCACCTTAACTAGTAACCTACTTGCTCTTCTTCCATTTGAGTCAACTGAGAAAAAAAATCCATTGAAACCAACATGAGTATTCAAGATTAACTATGACATCAACTTCATCAGCTGAAATACTTCAAGAAATACAGGATACTTCTGTATTTTTTATACTTACAATCCTAAATTGTGTATCAGCTCATGAGCTGTAAAATATGTAAAACTTTACACACATTTTTGGAAAAGACCAGATATTCCCTGCCATATGAAACACAGAATATGTGAAATATTTTAAAAGTAAACTGCAGCTTCATCTCACTGGAAGATTTCCTGGGCAAACATTCACTAGAACAGAAAGACTTGCTATCAAGCAAAACCATCCCTAAGAAAGGATGAGTTTGAATAGGCTGCCACATCCCGTCCCCTCTCCTGTAAATATCCATCTGACCTCCATGGCTAATCAAATTCAGTGCAGCCTCTAATCCAGGGCACAGGCAACAGCAGAGCCTACGTGATAGGAAATTTTGGTTAATAAGTGAGATAATGCGTGGTTCATACAAAGAAATCCAATTCCATCAAGTTGGATTGGATTGTCCTTGTAACATCCTTCCCAGCACACTGGTTCTCAGAGGAGCCTACGTGCAGTATTGTACTCAACCCTGTGTGCATTTGCTTTGTTGTTACTCACCTAAAAATTTATTGTCTCTCATTTCCAAGTGCTCCCAGGTCAAGCACAGGTAGGTCCAGCACACATTTTGAACTCCAGCCTTGTGCCACACAAAACTGATGCAGCTTCTGAATTCACAGCTGTCAAAGCCATACATATGTACACTGCTCTGATCAAACTCCTGGGTGTTGCAGAAAGAATCTGCAACTCAGATTCTCTATTCAAAGATAAAAAAAAGTTGTCCATATTTAAAGGCAGAAGCATCTTCAGGAATCAAAAAATTCTGCAGGAGTCCCAAAGAAGGAAAAAAGAATTCAACTGACATAAGTCTCATGAAAATATTGAAAACAGAAAAGGCTGAAAGACAGGAACAACTATTTTCTCATTTACTTAAACATTCATAGTATGCATTTGAAGTCATATTTTCTGGAGATCCAGGAAGCAGAATACATCTTTTATGTTAAAAGTAAGAATTTCCATTATAGATAAGACTGTCCCAGAGAAGAAGGTTATTGTTACACTGTTTCCTTACAGAAGTGGAGAACCTACCTTAAAGCAATACTTGGTGCTTTTTTTTTCTATGTAGGCTTTTGAAAAACAAATCCTTTTCCCTAAAATTATTTTGTTTTTTTAAGATACAACTTTCTCAAGGGATGGAAGTACACTGACACAGGAGTTATTTCTTTAGGGAATAGGAGGTTGGAGGTTCCCCCTCAAGCTGCAAGGTAATATGACAGATTTCATAAATTGAGGAAATGAGCATAAAATTCAATCTGCTTTCCCACATAAAATATTATTAATGATATATTGACTTACATAACCAGGACTAGCTCAATGAACTTTCCAATTATATGTGGGAAGTATTCTTTGAGATTGATATCATTAATACCAATGAAAATTAATGTGAATACCAAAATGTTTTTAGTGCATCAACAGAGGAACTGTCCCCAAGGGAATTAATAATACCTATATTTAGCAGGAAAGCAAAATAAAATAGTTAGAATAAAGCATTTATTCCCTTATTAATGCCAGAAGTTTAGTTTTCATTAAAGATCAAGCAGAAGAAAAGTAAAGGACAAACTTCTAATTGTTAACATGGCAACTATACATCTGATTTGGAATACATGATGCTAGGAGAGTTGACTGCAACAAAAAAGAATCAGTAAAAGAACGGATTATATAGATTGCTTCAGTAAATAATGCATTCCCGTGGTTTGAGAATGGCTAGAGTAGAAAAATCTTTCAGCAACTTTAACTAAAACTGAGTCTGCATTACATTCATCACCCCATTGATGACTACAGGAAAACAGGCACTTGTTCAGGTCTGAGGTTCTGCCAAGAGACTTTCCCTTTTTTTCCTTTCATAATTTAGGACGGAATCTTTTCCATTACTTACAAATTAAATTTGACCAGTAAAACAACATAACAAAAGATTGTGCAGTGCAAAATCTATCAAAGTGGTAATTTCGTTATTATGTGAAGTAATACCAGCAGATTTTCCTCATTTTCAAGCTGCCAAACCTTTGACTTTTTCTCCCCTGAGACTTCAATTAGAAGGTGGATGCAGTGAGGCATAAAAGAGGGTGGCTGGGAGCACAAAGGTGGCACACACTTTGCCACACCCTCTCTTCCCATATGTCTCTCCAATTACATTCTTTCGTGGGTCTGTACATATAGCTAGCTAGGACTAATTTAAAATTCCCCACTTGAACAATGCATTCCTGCCTCAGTTGTACACAGCTGCTTCCATCATTCAGAGTATTTTGAAGGAGGTTGGTTTTGCTACTAAGTGTATATCTCTCCTCCTGTCTGCTATAAATTAACCCATGAGTGTCAATAAAGGGACTTTTATTGCATTATGATTGGTGAATTTCCTTGTGAGAAAATGCTCAACAGAAAAAAGAAAATAGCCCAACGATAACATTTTAAGTGTATGTATTTCTGGGAATTGTATTTGCAAGTTTAATAATGAACAGCAGACTTTGTCAATGGAAATCTTCCTTCTGTCGGGAAACCAGGGAAAGGGAAATGGTAGGCGAAAGGGAAATGGGGGGGTGGTGTATTTTATCTATAAAACCATATCCTCATAGGTATTTACAGACATTCTTAGACAATATTAACATATTGTGGTTTATATATTACATTCTGTGTCATTTATACAAGGCATGCTATTAATAATTTTATATTATTTTACTAGATGTGTACCTGAAAGCTGTAGTCAGGCAGTTTTAGTGCTCATATAATTAAAACTTATACAATAAACTTTTAAAGACGTGTTTGATTGCAATGTTTTGAACAGTTGAACAGCTGCTTGAATGGGAAAACATGTAACTTCCTGTTACAGTGGTTCACAAATTCCTGATTTTGTTGCCTTGAATTCACAACACTTTAAAAGAAAAAAAAAATCCAAAGCTAATTAGTTCTTAAGACAGGACCTTTTTTTAAATTTTCACCTCATAAAAATGTGTAGTAATAGAGCATATATAGAGATAAGAAACTCTCTTGGTCAGTTAACTGTTCAAATGCCTTTTAGCAAAGGCAAGGCAAAAGTGTTCATGCCAGCTAATATCAACATAGTTGTGTGGCTCATAAGTTAAAAAAAACCCAAATTAGATATAAAGCCACCCATTAAGCTGAAAATATTTAGAATTACAACCTTAGCATGCTATAATGAAGGATTTCACAAGCTTTATATTCTTATTGCAGACAGCTCCATACATTAAACATTTGATGATATGAGAAAAACAGGACACTGTCTGAGCAAAAACCTTCTGTCTAGCATAGCAACAAAAATAAATATTTCCCTCAAAAACCTTAAAACTGTAAGTGAAGCTACTTTTATTACTTATAGAAGATGGACTTTATCTTCTGGGTGGCCAAGCACGTGCTAGCAAAAGAAAATGAAGCTTTGTAAAAAAAGAAACTTTCTCAGACCTTTGTGGAGGACTACGTGGAATATTAAGTCTTTCCTGAATTCTGAGTTATATTTCAACACATTGTAAAACACTGCATACAAACTGACACAACACACAGTTGAGAGAGTTTGTGACATGCCAAACTCTGGAATTTCAAAATACTTAAAAGGCAACCTACTGACATATGACAAATTTCCACAGACAGCAGCAGCTGCATGGCCTGGTGGTTTTTCCACATTTAGCCTCGGTTACAATTTGATGACTGAATTAAGTTATCTGCCAGCAATTCCAGCTGGCACGATACATTACTTTGTGGTGTCATGCTGCTTATCCATGGCCAGTGTTGTGACATCCTGAGATCCATGTTTATCTTCTTGTAAATCCTGGAACTTCATGCAAAGTACTGATTTCTTTAAGTCATAGTCCATCCAGGCCTTATCAATTCTAGTTTTACATAAATTTCATCAAAGTAAACTTACAAGTAAATTAAATTCTCCCATCTCTCCATACTGTGGTACTGTACATTGCAAGACTTGGGGAAAAGATGGTCCAAAGATGCAGCTAAATGGCACCTTGGGGGAAAATTAAGTTTCATGTCTTTATATTTCCTGGCTTTCAGATTGCAGCAAGAACTACAATAATCCCTTGAAGATCAGTCAAAACTCAAGGTAGCCTCCTAAGAGGAATTTTCGAATACCATCTTGTCATAAATCCACAAAGACATACAATCCTGCCCCACATTCAGCCTCCCTGTGTCCTGGATTCTAAGTGTTACTCAATGATGCATTTGCAGGATACCTAAGAGAATATAATATGATCAGAGGCAAGCACATATGAAAAATAACAAAGGTGGTTGCTTTGCCAATGCCCAATGCCCACCCTTTTAAAGCCAAGGTGCCCAGCTTACCTCCCCAGGCACAAGCAATCCCCCCTGGTTTCCTGGCTGCTGAGGTGGGTCCTGGCAGATGGGGTCAAGCTGCAGAGCTCCTCATTACATAGTCACAATAACAAAACTGGCCTGCTTTCCCTCATCATCATTCAATAGATATCTGCTGTAGCAGAAATGGGAGACCTGTAAACCCAGCATGCTCATAAGCTGTATTGCTCCTACTATTGTATTTCCTTCTAAAACACTTAAGTTTGAAACTGTATACAGCTGGCCTCAAATTTCAGAGTCTGATTTTTAAAAATAGTGATAGAGGAGCAATTCCACTATCAAGGCTCATTTTGAGACACTGGGAATAATTCACAGTGGTACTCTGACAACAACTTACTTGTGAAACAACCATTTCTTGTCCTCTCCTGTGTTAAAAGAAAGCTTAAGTGTTTTTTGGGTTTTTTTTTTTACATTCCATTGTATTATATCTTCATCTTCACAAACACTACTAGGTTTATTACTGTGAAGCTTTATTTAGGACAAAAAAACTCACAAACTAAAACATGTTTCTTGTTCCATTTCAAAACATTAATTCCTCTATTCAGTTTCCTTTTCTTAATAGCAGAAACATATTTTTAGGTGAATAACTTCTCAAAAATGTAGGCAAGGAAGCAAGGACAACCTTCCTGAGAAAGCAAATTAATAGAAAGGATGGGACTATACAACTATTGTTGTTGACTGCTGTCACTCCATACATCTGAAAGCAACGATAAACCCTTCATCAATATTTTACTAAACTCACAACTAAGCCACGTTTAGTAGGTTTTGAGATTCTCCTGCCAGATAAGCATTTGACTCATATACCATTTTTAATGGCATTGACCTTTATTATTTCCAATAGTGCATCAAAACCAAGTGGCTGCTACATGGGGTCTCACATGGAGTCAACAGGGAGGATCCTCATCTGCCATGCCACCAAGTTCCAAGGGTGAGACCCAACCAGCTCCTCTTGCCTGCTCTGACACTGACACTTCCCCCTGCCCTATTTTACAGCAGCAACTCTAATGGAACATAACATTACTAACCAGATCCACCGCAGCACAGCACGTGATCACTTCCAAAAGTTATCCCTCTTTGCAGTTGTAATAACTCTGTTCCCCAGCCCATATTAAAAACTTCTGAAAACAATCAAGGAAAAAAAATCATCCTCTTTTCTGAGATCACAATGATTTTGCAACGGAGTTTTGGTTTTGTTATGTGGGTTTAGGGGGGAGGAAGGAGGTGATGGTCTTTCAATTAATGTGAATGTGAGTCTTTCCGGAGCAAGCAAAATGTGTAAGGAATGCAGAACGGAGCCCTTGAGGTATTTGGGAGATGGTGAGGGAACAAAATCAAAAGTGACTGAGGTGCCTCTGTTAAAACTATCTACTTTGTACACACATGAACATTACCTTATTAAAGATTCATAAGAACTTTATAGTTTTAATGCACATGTGGCCAGCATTACAGCTTAATAGCCAGAATTCTTTAAAAGGAAACAAAACAAAAAGGACCAAAAAAAACCAAACCAAACCAAAAAAAAAACCTTTCTTTTTTTAACTGACTTTCTTTTCATGGGAAATGGAAACCTCCTTTTTAAACACCACAGCACAGTTGCTGCTAAACCCTGTCATTCTAAGAAAGGTATGAACAAATGAAAACCAAATCAATATTTCTGTTGTAATTCATATTCACAACCACTGCCCTTTTCCTACTTCTGAATTTCTGCATTTTCTTGTTCCAAAAAGGGATGAAATCATGTCCCTTTTTTACAATCAGCAAGATGTCGATGAGGAGCACCTCGAATGGCTGCTCAGCAGCAGAGGATAATAAGGCAAAAAATTGAAAAAAGGATTAGGGAAGGGAAAGAAAAGTGCTCTCTGTATTAAACTGAAGGCTTGGACATGGAAGACTCAGCTTTGGACTTCTGTAGGTCAGCCCAGGATCTCACAACTTCATCAGGATCTACTCACTGTTTAAGAATGAATTCATTTTTTTCTTTATGATCAGCTTTTCTGGTGCAGGTTATACTCCAGATCTGCTAGAAGCTGTTGTATTTCAACAAAGTATTTCAAAGGTGAAGACATCTCTTTAAGAGTAAATATAATGAGGATGTCTCAGAAACTGGGTGATGTTGCCATCTCATTCTATTATTTTATTTTCACTGGAAAGGGGAAGTGCTTTTTGCTGCTCTTTTCATTTCCTTCCATGGTCAGGAAGACCCATTTGACTTTCCAGGAGTTCCTGTATTTCTCCCTTTGCCTGGCAAAAATCACAGATTTTATACAGAAGACAGACAGCCATCAGCAAAGCCTCAGCAAACTACCCAAGCTGGTATCAGCTGTTACTGAGGGAGGACTGAGTTACACATATTAGTGTGTAACAGATACCTCTGGCACAGTTGTGCAAAAGAAATCTTTTGCAATGAAGCAGCGAATTGTGTAAGCATTGTCCTGCAGAGGAATTACAGTCTTCAGCTTGATTTTTTGCACCCAAGAAACTCCTAAATAATTTTTTCCAAAACAGACCATTCACTCTTTGTCAGTGTCCCCCTACAGTGCCCTGCATCAAGCAACCTGATGGTTTGAGCAGGTTCAGAACAATGAATTTTCCTCCTTTTTCAGCGCCTGTTTGGTACTTACTCTCCTCCCTCCCCGTGTGAGCATCACCATCCCAGCCCTTGATCATAGGTATTCTGTATTTGCATCTTCACAACTCATGTCCCCTGCGGTACCAACAGAAATTTTCCAACCCTGCTTTCTCCCTCTGGATTTTTATTTAATCTCATACTCCATTTCTCCTTCTCCTATATTTACCTTCTTTTTTAGCATTTCCAATAATATTTTTCAGAAGCAGGGACCTGAATCAGAGAGCTGTACTTGTTAATATTACCACCTACAAAGATCCCCTTCATCTCCAGTTCGGCTGAGCACACACGGTTCCCTCATATTGGTTATTGTGCTGCTTGGTGCAGTGCTGTGACACTTCAGGGCAGCTGAGAAGCTCAAAAGGTATTGCCCTGCAAACCTGATAATATAGGCAGTCTTCCTATACAATCATTTCTAGCTCTGTCAAGCTTATTATAATAAATCCAAAGCTAGTATCCCCTTATTAGTAAAACATTTAGTGTTCTCTGTTTGACTTTCATTCCTCAGAACTGTTTGTCAAGAAAGTCCTCTGTATCCTCAGATAATTATCTCACTATTGGCCTCAGGAAGACAGAATATTGTTTTAGCAAATGACGACATCTATGCCACATCAGGCTTAGTTAGAGATTAATAATGGGTACTATTCATCTGCCTATAAATTTTCATGCTCACAGTATCTTACAGCTTCATTGAGATGGACCATACACAATAAATCAGTCTCAAAACCATGCAACTTAGCTGCAACAGGGAAGACAGGAACAACGCAAATTGGACCAATTTAAGTTTGTTCAATAATACACCTCAACCTCTGACTCAGTATAAGCTTACTTTGCTTCATATTCTATTCTATTATTAAGTATTCCACAGGATTATACAAAATTTATTGACATGCTTATGCCCATATCTAACATGGGCAAAGACCATCAAGTTGACACCTATATTGAAGCATTCTGGGAACAGCAAGAGCAATGCTCATTATGACATCTGGATTTCTGAGAAAAAGAAGGGAGGATATCCAATATTTGTCAGTATCAGGTATTTGATATAGTGATAACCATAAGGAAAATGGATTCCTAATGGTGGTATTGTATAGCCTACAGCCATGGTAACCCTTAACACATTATTTTTTAACAGTCTTTTAACAAGTAAAATCAATATGAAAAGGCAAATAATTCTATAATCCAAGAATCAATTTTTTTCTCTCAGCTTCCACACAGTGTTTTTCAATTCATTGTGCTAAGATCACCTAATCTGACTTGCTTGCGATAAAATAATTATTTTAGCAATTAATGATTGTACTGCTAAGCTCTAATAGGTCATTCAGGACTGAAACAGAAACTTTTATCATTTCACAAGACCAAAATTTGACATACAATATTATTTTATTTTTCTGGTTTTTACTTTTCCTCATTTTTATAGATCTTAAGAATAATTATTTTTGGTCTGATTGGCTAGATTCAAAGTTTTTCTTACTTTTCTAAAATTACCCTTTTTTAAGTGACACTAACATATTAGCATTTCAGGTGAAACTTTTTTATTGTTTTCTATTTAGTTCATTGTACAGCTTTTAGATACTCACCTTTAGGCATATTAAGCTGCAGATATTTTAACTCCATTATCATAAACACAGACCTGGTAATCAGAATTCTCATACTCATCTCCCAATGAATGCAGTTAAAATTCTTCCATCCATGATGTCACTCACTTGGACTATGTTAATTACGGTCCTGAGCCCTGTAAATATCTTTGAACTCCTTTATCTCACTTTCCTTATTCACATGAATCCAGCAAGATACTGCGATAAAGACTTTTACTGGGAATTTTCACAGTTTATATATGATACGCACACAAATAATGTACCAAGGGCACTTTTTTAGATCACTGATCACGCTGTTTAATATAACCTTTGCATAAATGTGATGTATATTTTTTAAAATCTTGCATCTCAGCCAAATGGAAACAGATTACTGAACTGTGCAAGACCCCATCTGAAACACAGGGACAAATTTCTGCCAGATTTCAAGTCTGAATATTTCAAATCTTAACGTAAGTGTTGAGGGAGGAGAGGGGAATGGACGCAAATCCCAATTTTGCATGATTTCTTTAAATCTTGGCCAAAGCACATTTGTACTCAGAAAGAACCCATCTGCTTTTTAACAAACTTCCGTAAGAAGTTAACCCCTGGCTTAACCTAAAATGAACCACACAATAACGAAAAGATCTGATGAAACTATTCGCACCACAGATTAAAAACACAGAATTAGAACAAATCTGTACTAAGCTCTAAGAAGAGACTTCTGCTTATGGCACGAGAAAAAAAAAATCTCAGAATTAAACTTTCAACCTTTTAAGTGTTTCATTGGAGAAATAAGTCCACATTTTAGAAGATTTTAAAGAAAAATTTTGTACAAAAAAATCTATATAATGCTACATTTGCCTGAAGTGGCAACACTATTTTAATGACAATATCTATTCCATTCTAGGAAAATACAATACTATCTAACAGCCATAAAAATAGGACATAAAACATATTTAGAAAGAGTTCTATGGTGCAGTAAATTAGATCTTTTGTTCTCAAAAAAAATTTACCGCCTGCATTCATTTTTCAACCAAGAAAACCAAGAATGGGTACTCTGATAATCATTCAAATTATCTAAAAAAAAGAAACAAAAAAGTAATCCAAAAGTATGGGAAATGTGTAGAAACTGAACTGCTGAGCATTATTCCAAGCAAAAAACATGCAGATCAAATGATTCCTGATGTATTTGTTGCTGATGAAATTTGTGTTATATCAAGTATAGATGGGACTCCAGAGAAGTTTCTTTAGGATAAAATAAATGGTAACTCCTTGGGTCTGGTAATAGTTAATCAATTTCATGATAACAATCACTAATTAAAGGTTACCTAAAAATAACCGGGAAACAGGCAGCCCAAATCATCAGTGGGTGGAATATGTATGTATAGGAACATTTTCCATAGCAGAACTGTGCAAGGCATGGAAAGCTCAAATCACCTCCAATGTCTCAGTCTCTGAGAGCAGAGAAGAGAGCAAAGAGGGGACAGAGGATAAAGACCTGCAGCAGTGCCTCATACTCTGTTTCCATCAGTCTTTTCTTACACTGTTCCCTGAAGTTCTTTCTGTGATGTGCGTAGGATGAAAAAGTAAGAAGGAAGCCAGTCACATTCAATTTATTTACATAAAGTCTTCTGTAAAGTTAGGTAGGATAAAACTAAATGGGTACACTTAAGTATAATAGTACTAGCACCTAGAAATTCTTTGTTTTCAGCAATATAATTAGAGGAAATAAATATATGATAAGGAAGAAACAGGAAAATAAGCCAGAAAACAAAGCTTACACAATCCCAAATTTAACACACAAAAATGTACAAAATAGCTGACGTGCAAAAGAGAAATGTCACTAAAGAACAAAACCAAATTGCTTTGCCTATTAGCACTGGAGGATGTGGACAGCTTGCTGGGTAATTGGCTGATTGACTGTTCTGCTAACTTTCTGGGTGAGTGGTGGGGCAGAGAGGCTGCCTTCCTTCAGGCTCGCTGCTGGCATATTGGCACTGGCATTATACACACATGCACATGCTCTCTCTTTTTTAACTTCTTTGAACCCATACTCTGTCTCACACAGGAGCCTGAAAATTCAATGGGAAATGAAAGGTAATTGCACACAGAACCAATATTGCCAAACTGCCAGTATGGTTCTGATCTATCCGTTCACACTTCTCTGATGTGAATTTATCCTAGCAACTGATACAAACAGGACACTCGTGTAGCTCTAAGCTAGAAATCTACTATCTCAATATTGGAACAAGAGAAGTACAATTTCTAGTTTCACTTCAGCCTGATTGAAGTAGGAAAGTGAGCAGCAGCTGCTCTCACAGTTCACTTTTTTAACATTAGCCCATTACTAAAGTTTGACAGTAAAATCTGTAACTAGTATAAAAGGTTCTTTCAGTCATTCTGCAAGACCAGTAATACCGTGCATGATCCCATCTGCTTTTTGCTGGCTCACCACACTTCATTAGGGTTGGCTTTTCATATATCATCTTTTAAATGTTGAACTACACAATGACTTAATAGGTCATTAGAAAAGCTTTGGTTTTAGAAAATGTGCATTTCATGGAAGCCTGACTGAGGATCACAAAATAGTGTAAATGCTATTTACTCTTCCCAGCAATTTTGTAAATAGTAAGTTTTCCCTAAACCCAGTTAATGAAAACAGTATCCACATCTGTTTTTAGATGCAACATACCAAGAAAATGGGGCAATCAATGGGACTTCACAGTGTACCACCAGGGGCTTAAATAGCACACTACAGCAACATATGTAAAAACTCTAAGACATGCAAGCATTTAAAAAAATAAACAGAAATCACACAGCTAATGCTCTACAGTTCATTAAAAATGCTAGAGTTTTACCCAGATGAGCCTCAACCTCACTACGAAACATCAAGTATTTAAAGAAATGAATTACCCAAGTTCATTTAGCAAAAGAAAGCCTGGCACACCCCAGGTTACATGAGCTGTAGCAACAATGACATACCTGTACCAGATTTTGTGTAAGTTGGCATGAGCCCAGAGCCCGTAGAGTTCACGCTCGTTGCTGGCATATGCTCAGCTCCATGTGTCCAGCACACAGCCTTCATAAATTATGGCTCTACATTCTTTGTAGGTATCAGGCAGAGTTCCATTTCCCAGCCTGCACCTACTTTTTTCCTAAAATGCCCACTAATGAAATAGCTGCTCAGTGGCATGCTGTATTTTCTCAAGAAACATTGGCTGCTCCTGTGAAAAAGAGTTGAGCACTGGGGAACAGCACCCCTATAACAACATGGAGACACAGAAGAGACACAAGTTCTCCTGAGATACTAGGTCGGCTGAAGAAATTAAACCTGGCTTAGCTCACCTTTGTAAGCATTAAACCCTGGTTCTTTTTTTTTTTTTTGAGGAATTGTCATATATGAAAAAGCTTTTACAGATTTGTGGGGGAAATGGACCAAAAGTAAGAATATAGGACTGCATGCACACTTACGAAACTATTTAAATAATTATTCAGGTATAGAATGCTAGACATAAAAACAAAGTACCTGTGTTGTGTTACAGTACTTCAATGCAATAAGAATAAGCAGACAGAATAATGAAAGAACACACATACAACAACAAAGGACAGAAATATATATATATTTTTTATGATGCAATTCATGTACAAAGAGAGAACTTCTGGGACTTTTCAATGGGAAGAGATATGAGAAAAAAAGACTTTAGGACATGCACCCATTAGCACAGCAACTCAACACAAAGGTGGGATGACCATAAATTTCCTTATGTAAGGATGAACAGTAGAAGAAGTTCTGCATAAAGACCATTTCTATCCAACATGCTACCGGTGACCCCTTACAAATACTTGATCTCTGCTAATACTTACTATTTTATAATACCTTTTTTCTACTTTTGTTCTATGTTTTTCCTTTCATTGTCACTGCTTATCATAGATTTGAGCATGGCAAGTAGAAAGGTAGAAAATTAATGAATGAAGGAGAAGTTATGTCAGAGCTATTAAATAAGATGAATTTTCTCATCTTACAGTAATACAGAGTCTGAATACATGAGTAGATAGCTCTATGAAACCAGGGAGCAGCTGTTGTGCAATAACATAGTCAATAGGGAAAAATGAGTGAAATGTCTCATTTCTGTTCCGACCGAAAGACATTTAATTTGACGTACACAAATAAACTAGAAAGTAATCATCACAGACTGCTACTCAAACACCTGAATGCAAGGAAGTCGGGAAGGAAGAACTGTAACAAAAGGTCTGTATTTTACCGTCTGTGACTGAGCTTAGGAAAAAAAAATGTTCAATTTACTGAATTCTCAGTTCTCAAGAGATCAAAAATAAAAGGAACTCCCCCATCCATCCAGTACTCAACCTGAAAATAGGGGCAACAAAAATAAAAATAGGATGGAAAGGAAGAACCAATTCAATGTCCTCAGCAGGAAGCTTTAAATTTTCACTGGGCTTCTTTAAGTAACCATTTGGTCAGCAATGGCTTGTAACGCAAGACCAGAGAAAGCAGCTTTGTACAGACCTCCTAAGCCCTAAAGTCACGGTGAATTTCCCAAGGATATTTATTTACTGCAGGTCCAGAGGGGTCTTTTCTATATTCAACTACATCAGTTTTACAACATGAACACTTCTGAATGCTAAACTAAGCTGAAATTGTACTTGTCTGAGTATTCAATTAACTGGATTAAAACCAATTTTTTAGACTATAAAGAGAGTACACTGCCATTATGTATAAAATAAATCTTTGCAGATAATAATCTTGCTTTTAGATACACTTCAAGCTTTGTGCCCAAAATTTTTTTAAGGCTATGTACAATTCATGGTTATTTTCATGATGTCTCTAAGAGATTATCATACTTTTGGCTTGCTTAGATGAGGAAAATGAGTATTACATCACTGTTTATGAATGGTGAACCCTGCAAAGAGAAGAAGATTAATTTATGTTAAAGGATACCAGTAATATAAAATCATAGGGATTAAAATAAGCTATGCGTAGAATAAGAACATAGATAAGAAAAAGCAGAAATAAAGATTTGGGGCAGCCTTCAAATTATGTGTTCAGTTTGATATTGTTTATGCATGAATATGGCTTCCTAGAGTTAGAAATTGCAGCTTGTGACATGAATTTTTGCATATCCAAAGCTGACTCCTGCCCAGGCATCTTCCATGACCAGCAACATTTATTTATTCATTGTTTGATGCCGAACATGGCTTCAGGAGTTTCCCCTGCTCTTCTTGTTTTGCCAAAAAAGGCTAAGAGAGTATTGGATAGTTAACACTGGTAACCTGCTCTATTCCAGTACTGAAAAACCAGTGCCTGTGTTGGTTTACCTTGCTGGCACAGGAATGGCTAAAGAACTGCCAGAATGGCTGATAAGGATTTATTGGTTACAGTGGCAAAGACACATAAAAGTAAAATTAAAAAAACTAACCTCTGGCACATTACAAATTCTTCCTTTGTGACACATTATAAGTTTTAGAGCCATTATATTGAACGGAAGCTCCAGTGTTCTTAATGGAGTGCTGGAAAGCTGTTAATGGAGTGGCTCGTTTATGGTGTATATGATGAGAGGGAGAGCTGAACAAATTTTCTTTTTACCCCTGAAAGTTCAGGCTGGCTGCAACCCATTCTGGTCCTACATTCCTAAATATTTTTGTGAGTTCACATAACTCTGTACAGTAGGAAAGCTTAATATAGTATTTTAACTTCACTCAAATGGGAGAATTGTCCCTGGTGAGGCACTTGCACTTCACAGAAATACCTAAAAGCAATTAGTGGTACAAAGGGGAAAAAAGCATCAAATTCTCAATTTAGTTGCTGACATAGTACATAAAACACTGTTTTGTTCTGAATACAATGGACTTTAAACTGCCCTTTCAGCTGAAAAGCATGTCTTTAAGGTCTTTAAAAAAGTATTAACTTACTTTGCATGAACAAACAAGTGGGAATACTGAATGTAAAAAAAAAAGGTAAAACACACTTGGTGAAAGTAATAAATGTACCATGTGTCTGAGTACACACATTAGCTGTAAAACTTTCTTTCATTAGCCATTAATTATAGCATCATGGCAGAAGTGCTACAGTTATGGCTGAGGGTATGCTTTTTAATAAATTTGGCTTTTACAGGCACCTACAGCTAACATATTTTTCCTGTTTTATCATCTTTCATATTTTTTCATAAACAGAGATTAATTGACTTTAAGAAGTTCAAGTTGCCCCTTTGGCAGTTTCCTGGGTTATAAAGGCATGATAAAAATATTTTACTTATGCTTCAACAAGTTTCTTGCATTATACTAACTCAAGTGGCTTATTTTTAACTTAAACTGCTCATTTTTATCAGATGAATCTCAGTACCATTGCATATACCAATTTTATTTCATTTTTTCATGTTAACAAACAAATAAATACGCATTTTATTTCAGCACAATGTTTCTCTCTGTACTCTCCTCAGCAAAACATTTTCTAAAGCAGCACATAGGGGAATTTTGTAATTCTTTTTTTTTCCCCAGAATATGTGCATAGCTCAGACTACACAAACATTCTCTATAGCTCTCCCAGTCACTTTCCATTTCAAGAACGAGGCAATTTGTGTTAACACAAGACAGCTTATCATGTGCTAAGTCTGCATGCAATTTTCTCGTGAGAACAACCATTTTGTACCTACTTGACACACGCAGCACTATACTACACCCAACTAATCAATTCTGTCCATATTAAGAAGTGGGGAGAAAAACTGCCCACAGCTGTTATATTACATCAGCTTTCCTAACTACTTCAGACAACTCATTTTGGGGATTTTTTTTTCTTTAAACTAAACTGGCATAAACCATAGCCCTTCTTTCCATTCCTTTTCAATTCTATTCTTTTTTTTTTTTTTTTGCCTTCTCAGAGATTATTGGCGAAGCACAAGCGTCAAGAGAACAAACTGTGCTTTCTGCAGGCACCCCCAGAAGTTTTGAGGGCAGCAAGCTCCCAGGGTCATTGGTACCCTTGGAGCATTTACAGACTAGCATGATATGAATGAGTAATAGCATGTTTTCATCTGAGATCCCCCAGCCTAGTCTACAGACATGCACTTTTGGCAGACAATAACTTATAGACATAGGGGGTTTGTCCTTGTAAGTAACAATTGAGAAATGTCTATCAATTGATATCAAGTGGAGACACAAAAAGAAAAATTATCAGTAGGGCCCAGAAAACTCTCTGGAAGGGAAGGATTGAGTTTGGAGCTTCTCTTTGGATTCTCACTTTTACCCAACACCACTATGATGCTGAGACGTCCCTAGTCAGAACTAGAGGTCTCTCACATTTTAGTTATCAGTTCTACCACCAAGGCAACTTTTTGGTCTTCTGGACAGTAAACATTTTAAAGACCACACTGCATCTGAATACAACTAATATATAGTATTTTCTGGAGTTTGAGAGGGTTATTCCACCAATTGCCTGCAGCTGAGGAATCAAAACCACATACTGAATAAAAGGATTCAGCCACCAATTCACCTCACAGTTCTCTTCACAAGATTAGTTCAGTTGCTGATGAACTAACACTAAATTTTGTCAGCTTGGCTTCCCAGCATTCTCTGGCTTCATACAAACTGCCCTAAAACCACATTGCTGTTTTTCCTACTGTTTCAACCAGTCTGCGTTTCTTTATAGAAACACAGCTTGCATCAGTCCTAAGTGTTATAGTTCAGCTTTGTCAATCAAAAAAAGATTCTATATTTTGCGACTATAAAGCAGTTTAAATAAAACACTGGTATCTATGATAAAGATGGTCCTGTGAAACTGCTGTGTCACCTACTGAACGTTTTTATTTTGCCATGCTCATATTTCCAACAGAAATCTGTTTTGCAAATAGTTACACTCAAATGTCCATTGATGCAGCCTGGCAAACCACTGACATCTTAAACACTAGTGCTACATCACGTCCATGCCAGCATCTGGCAATTTTGTGCCCAGACTGAAACCATAGATTCATGTCAGAACTAGCGGAGCGTAATCTCAGCAGCACATTCAGAATGAAAAACACCTGTCATGCTGCTTTGTTTTGGTTTACCGGGGTAGAAATACTAGTTTATGTAGTAGTTTTACATCTACTAATTTTGATCTTTTTTTGGCTAATGCACTAATTATGTGATGGTTTTAGTGTTTGGTTTTTTTTGTGAGATATGACTAAGAGAAAATAAAAAGTATAACAGGCTTGAATTTTAAAAGTCAACAAATACAGTTTATTTACATACACTAAAGAATGAAGGAAAAAAAAAAGGATAAAAAAGAAAAAAACAACTGAATCTTTCCCCAAGAAGGGGGAGCGCCAGGGGCCTAGCTGGCCTGAGCTGCTCTTCAGAGTGATACTACCTACTAAAAGTCAGGAAAAAAAAAAGAGAGCTAGCTTGAACACACTCAAGATAAGTATTTGTCCAAAGTTATATTCAAGATTGTTAGAAGTTAAAACATGTCAATATCTAAAATAAACTTCTAATTAGTCCCTATCTTTTCCAAAACAATTCCAAAGTCTTAACAAAGCAATATTCTATATTCCTCTTTAAAAATCAAACTATGTCAACCCATAACACATGCCCACAAGCAGCACCTGCGAGGAAAGGCAGCACTGAGCAGGTCTTAGATCTCACCATAAACCATGGAATTAATAGCAAAGACATATCTTGGGAGCCCATGTTGTTTCCAAAGGAAACACACAAACCACAGAACCAGACAAATGAATGTGGCAGTTTAGGAGGTGAATAAAAATCAGGCTTAAGGTATAAAGAAAAGATGGGAATCACACTTGGCTCAGGACACTTGCTCTAGAACAATGGGATTGGTTTACTAACCTGTTTTTCAGAGTTAATTACAACTATTTTTAAACAGTACTGTAATATCCCAAAGGAAACATCCTCTTTTTCTAGAATTACTGCTTTTTTTTAGCACATTACAGCATAGCAACTCTACAGCAATAAACATACATTTTCCTGTTGTCTCATCCTCTAAACTATATTGGATGTGATGTCTAATAGTCTGTATTGTGACTTTGTACTGGTAAATAAGAAATGAATAGAAGAAAAAAATGCATTACCTTTCTGTCACACTGCATTACAAGTGCTCTGATAGATACTTCATGGTTGTAAGACTTACAATACATACAGCCTGTTAGAAAAAGGGTAATGTAATTTTACTTTTAATTTCTAACTCCTCTGTTTCTGACAGCAAAAGTTTTACAATTCCTGATAGAATGCTAAATCTCTCTTTGCTATTGCACACTAGAACATAATGGATTGGGGCATTTAGAGAGTTTGGGGAGGGGTTTTTTTATGGTTGGTGGGGTTTTTTATTTGCTTTTAGGGAAGGCAGTGTCAAAAAATACTCAGCTTTTGCACTACTAAATGAGTAACTTACTGTTAGTCATAGGACAGAATAAAGAGATCCATTAAGGATCACATAATTGAAATGAAGAGGCAATTTTTAATTAAGTTTGTCGAGTTTGACTTGAGAGATTGATCCTGCCTCTGTTTCTCCTTCTCTGGTTTCTGAAGATTTCTATGCAGTGATAGCAAACTGGATACCCTCGTTCCGTGCAATTCATTTATTCCCTATTTAGATAAAGTCCTTTATGATTAAAAAGGATTGTTTTCAAGTAAAAGACATAGAACCTAAAAAAAGCTATATTTTAAATTGAATGCAATGCCTAAAATATAACATCTTCCAGAATCAGATAATGACAAAAGAAATCTGTCAATAAATAAATATGGTTGGGTAAAAACTTTGTTAAACTTAAACAGTCAGAAATAATTAGATCATTCTAGCTAATTAAGTGATAGGGGAAACTCCTCATTGTAACATTAAATTTTATTTTCAAATACTAAATTTTTGGTTTTGTATGATTTATAGATATAATTCAAATATTGTAAATGTTAATGAGAAACTCTTATTTGATGCTAAAAAAACCCCTGACACTGAGGAACTGAAGGTACTCTAGAGCTACCAGGATCATTTTCATATCTCCTTTCAATGTCCTATCAGGCACATACCAATCTCACCAATCCATGCCATTAAAATTTTAAAATATTAAATTGATTTCATAGAAAATGTACTTTGTAGAACTAAATTGATTTTATGGAAAAAAGACTTTTTTTTTTTTACATGCTTTTAATATTTTTCAGTAATTCAATAATACATTACAATCTTCATTGACAGGTAACATGAAGTCAGATATTTAAAGAGCACATTCATTTAAGCGGCCATCTCTATCTTCTGTCTGCACTGGAATATATCTGACATTGGCATTATTGAGTAACATGACCAAAATTACCGCAATGACAGAGAACCAAGCACCAAAGACCGGCAAAATCCCTGGGCTACAGCCACCACAAAGACAGACTGGTGCGAGGAAATGCAGGAGGAGTCCCAGGATGGGTAAGGAATCTGGTTCTAATCCAGAGATATGATAAAAACCCCAGAAAAAAAAATCTTACAGCAGCTGACCATGGAATTTACTACTAAAAATTAGATGGCTAAGGAGGTGTGTGTATTAAGCTCTGAAGAATACAGTCCGATTTCCTAGCTTAACACTCATTTTCTTGGTAGAAATTGCTTTTCTCCATGCTCCAGGATGAGCCTTAAAAATCATTCATTTCACAAAAAGCTATTCTAATTTTAGGTGATAAATTATTATTAAATGCATAACTATTTTCTCTCCTCTTTCTGATCTGTCCACTGCCTACATTCACTGGGTTCATTTTCTCTTCCAGTATTTGTAAAGCTCTTTATCTCCTGAGTATCTCCAACACTCCAAACCAATGATCTGCAATAGACATGTCTCTGAATCAACAGGTACCTTAACTTCAGTAATTCATGAATTTTCAGAACTTTGATTTTTAAGCTCAGTATTTCCAGCTGTCTCTGTACAGACCATATTGCAGGCAAACATCAAGTAACATCACCCTGCCAGCTACATCAGCTGCATTCAGGACTGACAAAGGGAACCCTCCTGCCTCATGCAAACCTTGGCATCATCATAATTAAAAAGATAAACTCTTCATCTGAACTGAAACCAGAAGAGCAACTCAAAGTTCAGTGACTGCCAAGAGGAACATGAATCGTCTTCAGTCTAGAGTACAGACACAAAGCAGAGTCTTCCTCCTGGAGAAAATTCTTTCCCATGACTTTTCTCATCCTACTGCATCTACCAGAACATCATCAATCACTTTAATCAGCAATGCAGCATAATGAGCCTTTGTAAACCATTACAAGCCAACACAATAAGAAATTTTACATGGAGAACTCCTTAGATTTCCTCAGGTGTCAGACATATTACTAAAGAAGAAAAAAATAATGGTTGCAGGACCTGTACTTTTGTTCTTTGTGAATAAAGAAATAACTTGTTTGCTATCATTATCAATTGGACTTAGAGAATTTACTAAATCCACGCAGGATTTCAAATATAAGAAAAAGTTGCAAGAAGACTTCAGATGTTTTAGAGTTTTCTTTCTCCATATTTCTCCAAATACAAAAACTAGATAAAACAGAATAATTTTATTCCTACTATGACTATTTACACAACAAACAGCCCTAAGAAACAGATTTTTAGATTGCCCATGCCTTGAGTACCATCAAAGCCTTTCTCTAAACACACAGTTCAGTGGCATTTGAGGTCTCCAAGTTTATCAATTTATTTTCTGATAAAAGTGCTTGCACAAAGTTAGGGGCACACTCCTCAGCTGCAAGATCTCCAAGGGAAAAGAAAAAAAAAAAAAAAAGCCAAAAATGTTGCACAGCTGGATCCTGGCTGTCAGTCTGAAATATTATGAGTTCATAATAACCAGTATTTTTCTATTTTTACAAAAATCAAAAAAAGAACACATATTCTAAATTTAATCTATGAAGTTTCTAACTTTAAAGATGTCATACACATTGTGTTGAAAGTAAAATTGTTAACAGTTTCTTTGAGTGTATTTCCAATCCTTCACAGCACCTAGGAAGAACATCTGTTTCTTTGTGTGCATATGCACATGTACATTTCAAATATATGGGTAGGGAAAAAATGAAGAGGACAGCAATTTAGAAAATGTAAACTGCATGTTAAAAAAATGCCTAACCTTTATATTTTACACTTCAATCACTTGAATTTTGCTAAAGAAATTCTAAATATAATATTTTTGTAACAACTGCATAACAACATTTTTTTCTATAGTCTAATTTTTTATACTTGTATTTCTAGCCCTTTTCATCCCTCAACTCAGTGTGTTATTACTTCCATTGCACACAACAACATCTAGTTGCAGAAGGTCCCACTGAAATCTATTGGAAGTAGCTTTTAGACAGTCTTGTCTGATAATAAGTGAATACAACATGTGGCTGTGCAGCACTGACACATGATTGGATCTTAATGCTACAGCAGTACTTAATAAAACTACATACAATCTAAGTGAGGCCTGGTTGACTAAGACTCACCTATAGTGCTAAAAAAATCAAAACAAAGAAATAAACTCAATGCTAAATTCTTAGAGATACTTCAGTATCATTTTTCTTTGTCTTGAAAATGTAACAAAGCAAGTTTCTGTAAAACAGTCACTGCTGCTTATTAGTGCCTGGAATGCTTTTTCTTCTGGCTCAGCTGGGAAAAATATGTGTAATCTTGCTAAGTGATCTTTCATCCTGATTTCCCAAGCAAACTGCTTGTGCAACTATGGTCTGTTTGTGTATGTTTCTTTATTTTTATTTTCTGGTTTCCTCCCAAAAGCTTCTGAACCCATTAGAGGTTCAGCTGGGACAAAGGAGCAACGGTCTCAGAGGTATAATGCTCCTATAAACCTACCAGAAAAGGTACATTTAATTATGAAAGAGAGAGAGAGAGAGAGCAACTTCATACACCCACTTCTGAAAATCCCAAGCACACAATCAACCCCACAGCACCAGGAGGCCACAGCAGGGAAGCCAGGACAGGCTGCCCCAGGGAGGGGTGACATGGGGAGATCGCTCAGGGCAGGGGCTGTTGGGGCAGCTGCGGAGCTGAGGCTGCTCTGCTGCAGTGGCTGCTGTGCAAAGTAAGAAAATTACCAGTGTGGATAACAGCTGAAGTACATATTGTTTTGTGCCAACTGGCACCAGGATGAGGGCAAAAGATTTATTTTCCTAGTCTGGATCTTGGCTTTAGGTCCAGCACAGCTGGAGCACCTGGCCCAGTCACCTCAGCCTTTGTTCCCAGAAGCATCCCATGGACCATGGCTGGCCAAATATCCTCGGGCATAAAAAGCCTTGCCACAGCTGGCACTAATACAATCACTTTGCTGCCCACTGAGGGGGGTGGCAGTGCTTTATGGTAGCATCCACACCACATTCTGGATGATAAGGCATCTGCAAGTAACTTGGTAAACTGCACTAGTCTGTGATTCTTTGGGTAATAGCATGCTTAACCCCATGCCCAGAAAATAAAAATAAATAAATAAAAAGAATTCTTAAAGAAGGAAATTATCACAGATTTATCTATGTGATACATTGTTCTGATTTATGCAATAGTTACAGCAATAATTACAGCGACAATTCAGTTGTTCAGACCCCTCCAAATATTTTATTAAATGAGAGTTTTCCGGTTGCTGAGACTTACTTGAAAGGGCTACCACACTCTCTCATGGCTTGGAAAGTCCAGCTCGCCTTTCTTTTATGGCACCCAAAGCATAGGAAAAACTTATTGAAATGTCTGTGATAACTCCTGCTGCTCTGGGAAGGCAGAACACTGACTGCAAACAGTGAAGGCACTGAAACTGAAATCATTACAAGCTGTCAAGTCTGCCCTGAGCTTCAGATCCAAACTAAATTCTCAGCCTCCTGAATGTGAAGCCAGCCATCTCCACAGGGTGTATCACAGAAATGGGTTCAAGGTGTGCATTCTCATTTAAAGAATTTTCGGCCCAAAGATCTCTTCTGGTTAAATTCCACACAGCTCTTCATATTTTAACAAACAGTTCCTTTACCATGCTTGTTTCAAAAAAAGCTTATTGATATTCTTACCTGCACTTCTGATTTTATTCCAACTCATGGACCATATAACTGAACAGCATCTAATATCTAAGTTTACAGAAAACTTTTATTCTCCCACAGCATTTAAGTTATGATCTTCACTTCCTAACGCCTCTTGTTAGTACTATAGCATAAGCTCAATGGCACAGAGGCACATCATGATCCAGATGCCATGTCACATTTGTGAGCCAGCCTTTCCAAACCAGCTCATGGCAGCAATTCTTAATTTCAGAAAACTGTAACTGGGGAGAGGGATTGCCACCACTACAGATCCCTCATGAGCCACTGTTCATACACATACATAAAACTGAAACTGCCTTTGTGAGGCAGTGTTTTTTAAAGCACTTTTACAAAATGCCCAATAAAAATATTAGTAATTCATACATATCTTTTGATCACTGTTTTTACTAGACATCATTACATTTCAATTTTTAATGTAATTTATTAATGGATTATTATTAAATATAGTAATGTCTTTAAATTATTAAACAGGAAGTAATTGTATCCCCAAACATGTTTTTCCTTGGTTTGCTGGCTTTATCCCCTGAAACCTAGTATGAGGTTTCCTATAGCAGCAACATAGTTTGAGAGAACCTGAAATGGTAACCTCATTATTCTTATGTTATAGTTGAAAAAATGCAATTTTCTGAAAAGTATTTTGAAAAAAAAAAAAAAATTAATGCAAAATATTAGAATTCTACAACAACCTTGGTTTTAGAGCAATCAATTTTGTCTTACTCTTAAAATGGACATTTAAAGGGTAAATAACTTCTCTTGGTTTGCTTGATAGAATGAGAGTCCCACTTTGAGACAACTGCTCAGTGAGGGACCTCACTTGTGTAACTCTTGAGAAATCACCAGAACCTGAGAAGACTGACACTTCTGTAATCCAGTTCCTGTTGTGACATGCATTGAAAAACAAAATAATAGGGGGAACGTTGTCACTCACTTATTGAGCAGGGCTTCAAACCATTCTTTATCCCAAAAGGGGGTTAAGCACTCCAGAATATACAAGTCATTCAATTTCACCTGAAATTTTACTTCTCTAATTTTATCCAGTTTGGCATTGAATGATTTAATTTTCCATATAAGCTTACACTCTTCTAGCTCATGATCTCATGATAACCATAAAAAAGAAATTTCTGATTTAAATGATTTTTTCCTCTGTGGCATTCACATTACTTTTTCGTCTGAATAGGACCACAAGGAGTGCAAAGCCAAATCAAATGAGTAATTCTTAACTCCAGCACACCTATGTTCCTAAGCACGCAATCTTGTAAACTTAACATAATTTTAAAGGAAGCTGGATTTTCCTGCTACAGTACTTCCTTTCAGGTAAGGAACAAAAGTTCTTGATCCATTTAGATAAGTCATGAATATCAACAGCAGTTGCTGCCATAGTTCTCCATTTTGAGCACCTGAAGTACTGCTCTGAAGTAGGTTCTGTTAAAAAGACAAAGCTGGGGAAACCTTTGTCCAAGAGCTGGGAGCACTCATCCAGCTGTAATTCATTCACACTCACCTCCTAGTAGACTATTCCAGCTGCTCTCACCCCTCCAGCTGAAACTGGGATTTCACAGATATTGATAAGAAGCATATGGGGCCAGAGTGGCCCCAAATGAAACAGAAACAGGGCAATGAAGAATGAATCATGAGAATGTCATACTTGAATTCCAGTCTTCAACTGATGGACCACTCTTGGATTTTTGTATTAACACCATAGCCAAACAGATTTATAAACAGAGGAGATGATACTCATTTTATCTGTACTGTTGTGAAAAATCAGCACAGGAAAATAAAACGGTTTAGATTGTGATGGTACTTGAGGCTACACACCTAAGGAACTTTTTCTGCTTTCTCACTCTTCTTAGTTTTGTTCATAATGTCTTTTCACGTTGAAGTATTTCTCTCATTAGTCAACTAATAAAATTCTTAAGAGTATATGCTCAGTATAATTCTCCAATGTAAATTAAACATTAAAAAATAACTCAGAGGAAAAGTTTTCCTTTAGTTCTAAACCCTACATTACTTACATTTACTTACATTACATGAGAATTTAATTTACTAATTTCCCTTCTTGTAATAAATCTGTAATTCTATTCTGTGTTCTGAATTGTTTTGTCTAAAATGTTTGTCAACTTCTTTACAAAGCTCATAGCACTGTTAATCCTAATATTAAATCAGTTGGTAAATAACACATCACTCTCCATTCCATACTACTTAATATTCCATATCATTTAATACATTAATATTTAACATTAAAGAAAGTATTTGATGCAACTATATATGCAGAGAAAAATCTAACGGTACTTAGCATAAATGTTCTGACAGTCACTTTACCCACATCCTTCAAGGTGCTTAGGGAATTGCTTTAGACCTTGAAATAAGCAGTTTATTTTTTAAACCACATTCAGGATACTCCAACATCTCAGTATGGTATACTTACCCACTTTATTTCACAACCATAAACAGCATGCATATCACACACATCTACAGTAAAAATATTAGCTAAGGTTGATTTTAATACATAATTTCTTTGCATATGGAACTATTCACACCACACAGAATACATTCATGCATTCAGAATGTAGCAACAATCTTATATCAACAGTTCTACATAATAAGCTACTTTTACAAAGCAGTATGAAAGCAATTTAGCTTAAGCTGCAGGAGATATTGTAAGATAGGCATGACATAATTACTCATTTTAGATGTACTGGTACCATAAGTTGTCTATAGATATAGAAAATATAGAAATAGAAAATAGCCTTTTAGTCTTGTTCACAATTAGTCTCAAATGACTGACCTATACATACAGAAAGTCGTGTTATTATAGTACAGCTGTTACTTCTTATTTATTTCCATTAAAGTTTCCAAATATTTTCTTCCCAATTCATTAGCTGCTCCTGAGCTCCTCTTCCCCCCTTCAAATATTGCCTAGAAATACATAGCCATTGAGCTTTATCAAAGTCGTTGTTTGCTCCTGTGATAAATGCTGTCCAATTTGTTGATATTATAATTACAATATAGAAAAGATTAAAATTAGTATAGATCTAAAATAGAAGTATTGGAGACCAACGAGTTAAATAACCCAAACTACATGTCAGGTATATTAGTGTTACCATTACATACAACAGTCTTCGCTGTGATAGTGTACATAGTGTAGTACAAGGCTTTGACTGGATGTTTATTTTAGTTCCAAATTGATGGCAGTGCTTTCCTGTATGTTCCACGTCCATCCCCATGCACTCATTTTTATGCTGTTTCTTAGCCTGATGGCTGCCCAGAAACTCTACTGTGCAATACAGTTCAGAACATCTCAACTTCATTGTCTGATGTTTGTTTCCATATTTAAAGTACAAAGACTTTTAATTGAAGGTGGAACAAGGCTGATCAGTTACTCACAGTCTCTCCAGGGATCTCAGCCCGAAGAAAGAGCCATTCTTCAACCACAAGATCTTGTTATTACTCAGAATCCTACAAGAAGTCAGGAAATAATCTGGTTAATAGAACATGATAATTCCACTGGTCTAAAACACTATAATTATAGTAAGTGACTGCTCAGTAAAATACTAATCACAAAATTTACTGCTTCATTTGCATTTTCCCATCATAGCCATAAATAAAGATTCCCATTTCCTGAAGTGCATAGTCTCTTCTTTATTAAATAAAAGCACAGTCAAGAAATACATCAAGAAATGAATTTTGACTCCAAATTGAAAATTGTAACACTGCTTAATGCCCACACATTATTAGTAGATTCTAAATTACCACTAAGGTACTTGTTGGGTTTCCCACTCTGCAAAAAGGCTGGTAAAGCAAAAGACATGTTAAAGACATGACCATTCCAGTAGATTAGAGGACAATAAAATCACTTTTCAGTGGCTGCTGTAGCAGGGAGGTACAAGCCATCATACCATGGATAGCTCACATATACAGATAAAGTATTTAATTTTCTATAGGAGAGACAAAGACAAGTCCAAAAATGTTTTCCTGTTGCAACCTCTGCATAGTAGAAATTCAGTAATTCAGCTATGTGACCCATCAAGCACCACCACCATCACACACTTGCAAACTGGCCCTGCATGCAGGCCATTGAAAAAGTTGTTTATTCTTCCTCTTTACGTTAAAGTAGTGTCCATTTCACAAGTGACCCTTTCTGGTTTAGCGATTTTCCATCACTGTATGTTCCCAGCTATTTCAGAAACAATACAGTATGAACATGCACTTGTTCTGAAGATGTCACCCCTTAAAAACTTTTCAATATGCAAAAGAAATGGTTTGTCTTAAAAGCTGGAGAAATTGGGTTTTCAATCTAATGATTATGCAATGTGCATAAGAAACATTTGTCTCTAAAAAAATCTAATTCCAACTGCCTGAGAAATGAGTCTTTTAATGCAACATTTACAATAAATTTTATTACTCTTGTGCACAAAAGTACATTTCAAAATAAGTCCTGCAGCTTGCAATAAGATAGAAAGTAGACAAAAAAAATAAAGAAATTTTATACTCTTAACTGGTAAACTTGAGATTTTATGATCAATTTTTATCTTTGTAATGTTTTTAAACAATCTGTTACACAAGACAAGATAGTCTTGCTCTTAGTATTTGCCATTGTATATGAACAGGAAGTTCTTTGTCCCAACACATACTTACCACATCAAATCTCAAGTCTAGGTGCAAATGTAACAACACTGACCCAAAGGAAAACAAAAAATAATTATTAATGTAGCAAAGTTAAAATACTGCCATGATAGTAAGATATGGAGATTTCTACAGATCTCAAATTAATAAATAAATGAGTATTTTGATGTGAGTTGATGGCCTACTGTGGGCCATCTACATGGAGAACAGAGGTGCTCAGACCTGACCTATACTTTCCTGCACTTTGCTGCTTGTCAATACACTTGTGCAGCAGCATTACTCCTCACCCAGAACCAGGCAGTGTCACCAAAAGTGGCAATTTGGCATTGATCATGATCCATTTACCCATACATCTGAAAATATACAGAAGCCTAAGTTTGCAACAAAAATTAAATATGCTCCAATATACACACAGTCTATTTCCATCAAGTAAGAAACTTCACATCTCACAAGTTCCTCCTCATACTTCTCAGATTAAAAATTGTATGTATGACAATAAATATTTATCTAATTTTGCAACTCTTCTTTACCATTTTAGGAATACATTTCAGCAGTGACATGATGAAAGACTTCTTTAAAATTCAAAACATCTAAACTAGAAAATGTAAATACATTAAATGCTCCAGTGTTATATTTTTAATGTTCTATTACTTTATTCTTTTATTCAACTTGTCTTCTGAAGCTGCACAGAACTTGAGTCAGTCAAGAAAAATGAAGACCCAAAATTAAAATTGGCTAGGCTTGGAAAGACTAACACAAATTCTGCTTCATATTGGGTCTTTTTTTTTTTTTTTTTTTCATGCTGTGTTACGGAGAGACCGTCTTTGAGGTCTGTTAAAATTACATTAGCTACAAAGACTATATTTGGACCACTCTGCACGGTCTGATTTGCAAAGATACAAAACTCACAGCTGGCTTGGATACACGTACTTCTGTCTTTAAAAAATTTTAATTGTGCCAATTTGTCTTTCCAGCATTCTTTTTATTCTGCCCAGAAAAAGAGGGCAGCCAGAACTTTGCAGGCACTCCACGAAAATGGAGCACAAGTCAGGTGGTCTCTTACTCTACCTCCACGTCCCAGGCTGTACAGCCCTACATGCCTAGATTGAAACCAGCATCATTAACCCACATAAAACAGAGTCCTATTAATTAAAGACAGCTATCAAACTAGAAATAAATCACAGGATTAGGCAGATCATTTGGTTCATAAATTGAATACTCAGTAAACACAGCTCATGATTATTGAACACTGCTATCTCATTCATTTTTGTGAAATAAACTGAATCTTGAAAAATATGACACAAAATTAAAAAAAAACCAAACACCCACCACACCAACAAAAGGTCGCTATGTAGATTTGAGTTTCAAAATGAAACCCTCCAAATCTTTATACCAGAGTTCCACAGAGTCTTTCACAGAGAGATCAGGTTTCAAAAATCAAGTTTCCTTCAGAGTTTCCTCTTCTCTACAGAGCCAACTTAAATTCAGGTTTTATAAACACAGTAATATGGGCATCATAGTTAAAATATGGTTCTTTTTCTGTTCAGAAATGCAGCTTTAGAGAATCCTAACATTGCAGTATGATCCCTAAGGAAAACAACATCCTCTCTAACAATTCATACAAGTATTTTCATTCAGCTGAGTGGTACTGCTACATGGGAAAAATCCACCTGTTTTTAATTAATTTTGTAATTTTAATGATGTACAAGAACTTGCAACAGGTTGTTATCAAGAAGGATTTGGTTTGCACTGAAGATCAGTTCTGTGAATAAAATGAACAACTTCACTGGCAAATGCAAATTACGTTATTTTTCATACAGTAAAGAATCACTTACTAAACTTTTGATGCAACTCGTAACATCCTTCCCTTCTGAGAATATTTGCTGTGGGGATGAGAACGGAAGGGAGGAAAGTTTTGGTTACAATGTTCAAAATCCTAACAGAGAAATGAAGATTTACTATAGACAATGAAAATCTTTTAAAATAATCAGTGACAGGAAAAGCTGTGGCTCTTACTCTTGATGCTGAAATTACACTGAATAATTTTCGTACATTATTTCTTCAGACAAGTAACAGAATGGACATGAAATGTGTTAACTATGGCCAAAATGGGTAAGGTTCTCTTTTCCCTCGAATACAGTCATCTGCTTATAGGGAAATGCTTCTAATTAAAGATCTGCAGAAATTTTACAGTGATGAGCATTCTTTTCTTGTACTTACAGATGCAATGGTTTGGTGAATGAAAAGTACATGAAGAGTTATTCATGTATTTTATTTTGGAAAGCTAATAACAAAATTATAACTGTCAGATACAACAGAAACTGACTTACTTATTCTAATCAAACTTCAAATAGAGGTTGCATGTTTTAAAAATAAACCAGCGCCATGCACCCACTGTGAAAAAGTACTTCTCACATTTTATCTATCCATAGCATTTTCACTTGGTTGCTTTTTGGGATTTTATTTCTGATGTGCTAGTGAATCACAGTGATGAATCTCACTATACACTGCAACTAGGCAGCTGGTTTAAATAATTATCAGTTTCCAGCCATGTGCTAAGAATCTCACATTTTAAATATTTTATTCCACCAGAAGAAACACTATGAAAATGAGCACACTTTATTTCAATGAATGTATTTTCCAAAATCCAACAAAGTAGTTTTCCACCAAAAATCACTTTAAAGTAGGTTGTTTTTTTTCATGTGGGTTGGGTTTTGGGGGCGTTTTGAGTTGGTTGATTGGTCAGTTTGGGGTTTGGGGTTTTTTTTGGTGGTGCCAGGTATTTTTTTGTTTATTTTTGTTTAATTTTTGGTTTTGTTAAGGAAGAAGTTTCCCAGAAAAGCCTTCTAATACGTATTTATTTTAAAGTTCAGTTTGCAAACTGTCTTTGTACAATATATTAATGATTCAAGCCCGAGTAACTGAAAATTCAAATCAAGGTCCTTTCAGTCCCAGCTCTGACAGGATACAACTAAAATAGTGCTGGGGAGCAATTTACTTGTCAGTACCACTCTGCAGATCAGACATTTTATGAACCATTCGGTTACTGCAGTTGACCCTCTGAAATCCTGTGTCTCTTCTACTCCTTCTCCCAAGGCACTCTGGGGGGACAGTCTACCCCAGGGAGGCTGTTCAGAAGATATTTACACCGGGTCTGTCCTTTCCTGGCCCTGTGGAGCCCTCCAGCACAGTTCCAGCTCTGAAGGGATATCATTCAAACACCCTCTCTTGACTTGCACTGACATCCTAAAGCATTTAATCCATGCACGTAGTTTCACAGCACAAATGTACTTCCCTAGTGGGATGCAGCACAGACTGAACATGATTTCATGCACCCTGCACTGGAAACAAACCAACCAACCCACCTCACTTACACACCAGGACCAAAATCATGCTAAGGAGATGCTAACAATGGAGAAGCACAGACAGTCTGTGAGCCATTGCTTCCACACTCTCCTGGACGCCCTTCCTTTACAGGAACAGACGTACCTAAAAGAATAAATTGTTCTAATGGATAAGAGTAATTCCTCTGAATTTCTTTCTGATTCCTTCATTTCAATTAAACAAGCCACAAATCACAGTTTGCTTAAAATGATGCTGTGATTTTTGGTGTAGTGAAACCATTGAAAGTACAGGATTATGTAACCCTGTGTAACATGTATGAAACATGCCCAGCATAAGAGAACTCACTGTAGTATTTAAAAGGTATCAAATGAAGAGCTCTCAATCATAATGCAAACAAACTTCAACTTCCTATAACCCCTCAGAGAGAAAGAATCTTTTTAGTAAGCCTCCAAAGTCAATGACATTACAGAGTAAACAAATTCCACAGCTGAGGCTTCTTCAGTGGGATGGTGCTGCATCCCACCCAGTAAAGCCTGTGAGCTCACACAGCAGCGCATCCACACACAGCTCAGATAACCAAATCCGTGGATGACAAGGCATTTAGATGAAGACTGCTATTCCCAAATGCAGAGTCAACAAAGAAGGAAGTGTGACCCATTAATGAAAATACGTATTTCCTCTGATAACACTCACAGGGGAAAATACACAAAAACCACAAGCAAAAAACTCCCACCCAAACTTCATGAAAAATCAGTAAAATGTCAACTTTCACCTGATTTTCTGCTGAGCTGCCAAGAGCTGGTATAGATCAGATTTGACCCAGGCCTGTGTCTAGGCTGATAGACCGTGTCTAGAACACTGAAACCTCCAGAATCCTTCCTTTAAGTCCACTCACTGAGCACAACTGAAGGGACACTCAAGTGCTACAGGAAAAACGAACCAGACCCCCAACCACACCTGCCCCTGCTGTGCACTTCCTCTTAATCCCTGTTGTTTTCCAATTCTCAAGTAGAAAGTTGTGCTAGGCAGACATCCACAAGAATTTGAACAAAGACAGAAAACCTGGTCCACTGAGATGGTACATCTAGAACTACTGTGTTGGGGTTCTGTTCAGAAATTGTGTTTGGAGTTCTGCAGTTTCTCTTACATACTAACTTAACATCAAGCAACTCAAAGTATCTTTTATTTCAAAACAACTATTTAAGTACAAATAGTATTTAATCATTATTCGTGGAAGCCTGATAACAGCTGGCACATTGCTGTTTAAGATGTTCATTCTCTTTACATGCGGTATGTGGTTAGACACAAAGGGAGTGTGAGCAGACATCCTGCGAAAGTCCCTGAAATGCTGGTATGGAAAAATGAATTTGATTTCTTTATCGCATCCCAGTAAGACTGGAATTATTTGTATTGAAATCCTACAATGTAAAACAGAAAACGAAGTTTTTCTAAACCTTTTATAATGTTTTAAAATCCTTCTTGGTAAACTAGACTATTGTTTATTCCCCACAACATTCATCACTGATTGAGAGCTGCACCACAGAAACAAATTAAGGAGTTTGCCCACAAACATGACAGAAATAGAAAAACAAATAATAAAAAAAGGATGTCTGCTTTTTGTGCCACACATAGAGAGATACATGCAGCTATCATAAAATACAGGTACTAACTTCACTTTTTTCTTGCCCTCTCCAAATTGAAAACCACAGCTGGGCTACTACCTCGGATTTCAACAGATAATGTTAGAACTATACAGACAGACAAGGAGGGAAGTCACAGAACAATAACAAAACTGATTGAACAAGTGAAAAGAGAAAAGGGACTAAAAACACTACTGACAGCTCACAAGATGAATGGGGTGTGGTGGACATCTACTTACTCTGATACCCAAACACAAGGAAGAAAAAGTTGTAAAGATACAGGGAGTATTTATTAATTTATTATATATCAGTATCTGTGTACAGTAATTCATAGTGTCTGCCTCTCCTGACTTTTAGAACATCGAAACTTAAAAGAGCATTAAGCTAAATTATCAGAAGGGTAAAGATGCATATAATGGCCTAAAGTGACACCTCTCTTCCTGAAGATTGTGGCCCACTGTATTGTCTTTTCAAACTAAACAAAGCATGTGGTCACTGTTTTTAAAAAGAATCACACCAAAATCCTGTAGAAAGCAATAAAACCTAGTCTCTTGGCACCTGCAATTCCAGCTGATTCTACCATTATATTTCACATATACCAGCATTTGTTAAGCCCATTCACTTGCAGCAATACCAAGCATTAGTGAAAACAGAAAAATACTCAAAAACTGCCTTCTATTGTACATAGCATGTCCATATGGCAAGAAAAAACCCCAAAGAGCTATAGCCAAAAAGGAAGCAACAGTGTGCAAATTAGCATTCTAATTTGTACATTACCAGCAGTACATGGCAGATCTGGACACTATTTGATGATAGAAAAAGAAAGCATAAGCATCAAGAAATTTCCACTTAGGTAATTAGTTATTTAAATGAAAGTCCTTAAAAAAGTGCAAATTAATGATAATAGTCAGTCATAAATTTAACAGAATGTAGGAGAAACTGTAGTATGGAAATAGAATATTCTTTTGTGGAAAACCACTGTCCAATAGCCTCCCTTTCAGTAATTTAAAGTATAAGGCAAAACTCTTATTTTTTTGTCTTTGGTGCTCATACTGGTGGCTTTTCATCAAGAGTCCTCTTGGATGATATAAGGGACTGCTAGATCACTTTAAAAATACCAAACCCAGAGAGTTCTCATGTTAATTATCACAGCAACTGATTTAATTCAGTAAAATCATATTCAAGAGCCTTTTTTTGTAAGCAACATCACAATTCAAACAGTAAAACAAAATATTATCATCCATGGCAGGACACACAACTCATTCTCTCCCTAATACCTGTTCAGTGGTATTAATGTACCAACAAAAGGAAGCAGCAAGGTCACTCTCAAATAGAAATTTTGATATGCTTTCCTAACAGTGGGGGAATTAAAGAACTTTCAGCTTTTGAACAAGCCCACTCCACTACAGAATTATATTAATTAACTGAACAAGACAAGAAGCAGTAGGAGTCAAAGCATTACTAATAGGACTGCAAGTACTTCTGAAAAGAAATGTGCTTGTCCATTTTATGACTTTTGCCAAGCACTAGAGAAATTCTGAACTAGATGATCCTATTAAGTAAAACTCTTCTTTCCCACAAGAACTTGAGGTCTAAAGGTTGTTTCTAAAGATCACTGAACACCCGAATGTCATACAGGATTCTGTGCTCTAAGTTTAATCAATTGTATTCAAGAAAGTCAGCACCTGGAAAACTTACATCAAGAGGGGATTACAGAAAAAGGTTTGACCATAGTAATATAGCACTGGAATAGTAAACTGTAATTAGGCAGTGATATTTCCTAAAATCACATAAGATTAAACTGAACATAATATATGAGGATATAAAATAAAGTGATAAATCATTACTATTTTAGTACAACATGGACACTTATAACACCATTCAACTGTCGAGATAAATCTTGCTTTTACAAGACTTGAACTTGAGTGCATGTAATGTTTTTCAAATGTTAGTTAAAAAACTCCATATGAGCCTTTGACAAGACAACATTTTCATTATAACTTTTGAAGAAAGAATTTTATCTAAGTGAACTTTTGGACTATATCACTATACCTACCACGTGCATGGTCTTTACTTGAGAGAGAGCTATGCATGTTTAACTTCTTGTGATGGGTCTTACTGAATCTAGCAAAATTATTTGCATGAATTAAATTTGTCATGTGCATTAGTTTTTGAAGATCAAAGATTCTATTGTCAACATTTTCCTTGGAGAGAGGAATCGTTCAAAGCTCCCTCCACGATTAAAAGGAAATCCTTACATCTGAACTTGCAATAAAACACTATTTCTATAAACATATGTAGCCAACTGGTGACAGCATGGGTCTGCATGCCCTGGTGTTCTTGGTTTTGCCTGTGACTCATTGCACATCCTTCTATCAATATGTATTTAAAATCCATTTTTAGTGGGAAAAATGAGATTCATACAGAATATTAAAAAAATTTTGAAGTTCTCCGTTGAGCAAGCCTGTGCAATATACAAATGGATTTAATGAAGTGATTGTTTACAGGAGGATTAGCTTTTGACACACTTTTCATTCAACGCAGTTGACACTGTGGGAGGATTACATTCTTATGTTCGTTTCTCATTCACACTCTTATACAATTCGCCAACAGCACTGGTGCAAACACCACCAGGAGTTGCAGAGCAGCTGAGAGAACAATGCACTGGAAAAAATGTGCAGATTGAGCATTTCAGCATGCTCAATCGTTGGTGCTCACCAGTGAGACAGGTAAGAGCTGAGAAACATATTTTTCCTACAGGACATGAATTTTTACACTCATTGCAGTGGGAGTAAGAAGTTAATTTAAGTCCCCCACTTAAAATAGTTTCTGGAAGTGATTTACCATGGTGATTCACAGCAAGGTCAGCATAACCATTCTTCTCTCCTGGGTCTACACTCCACTGCTCAGTCAAATGATGACAAGCACCCCAAAATGTCTCACAGGTCCACAGGTGGGTCAAACCTGTTTTTTACACTACATACAATACAGTCAGGAGGCTTTGTCCTACAAATAAATTTTGATTTTTTAAGTTCAAGAACTCTAACAAGACTACCAAATAAATGATTAACATTTAATTTAAAATTTTATAAGAAAGAATTCGCCTTTCCAAGATCAGATTTTACTGTAACTTACTTCTAAGTCATTTTGTAAAAATGAATGTAAAAATTTTGAATCACCATTCCTTTTTTATTACACTTCTTATATTACCTTTTGTTTCCTTTGTAAGATCTTTTCAGCACTTTTATTATTCAGCTCACTGTTCTTCTTTCAAACCCTGAAACATTTACCTGTACCCAGTTTTGCTCATCAATTTCCACATTATTTCTGAAAAATGCTCAGAATTGTCTTCAAAATGCTCACGTCTCTCAGTTACTAAAACAGTTAAGTAGTAACAATTGCTGAGTATAAATCCAGAAAAATACTGAAAAGTTTCCACTATAGTAAATTATTTTGGTTTTCCCACAAATGGGTTTGTTGTTTTTATGTTTACAGTTGAACTTACAAGTTCTGCTTGGACTGTAATTGTATTCTGCAGAAGAGCTATCTGCAGTAGTTTTGGGGGATTTTTTTATGACAATGTATACCTTCTGATAATTCAATGAAATCAAGAACCCATTGTGCATCCTTTGGGTAATACGTATGAAAACTGGAAGCCTGAAAAAAATCTGATCTGGCATCATTAAATAATTCCTAGCTGAATTTGAAAAGTCTTTTCTCATAAGGATAGATTTAAAGAGCTAGATTAGGAAATCTAAATTGTTTTTTCTATTTTGCTTCAATCAGTAAGACAATGTCAGAATGCTCCTCAGCCTTCCATCTGGTGTCAAAGACTGAGAGGAACAGAGTTTTAGCTGCTAATAAGGAGTTACAAAAGTTTTCCTAAGGCACTTCAGACAGCTGCTGATACACACTCTAGCAGAGTGACAGCCCAAAGTTTTAAAGAGCTAGTGATTATTCTTATTTAATTCAAAGGGAAAGCAAATCCAAAACAATGCACACAGTCCATCATACAAATTTATAGTTCTTTTTGGAGGTGTTTCAAGTCTGTAAAATGGTCTGAAAAACAGATTTCGGTTAGTGTCCATTTGAGGGAGAAAATGCAGGATGACAGATAATTTGATTCTCTCAATGATCTGGTTTGGAAGGGACCTCTAGGGGTCATCCAGGCCCATCTCCTGCCTAAAGCAGACCCAGGTAGATCAGAGCACTGCTCAGTGGTAAAACAGTGACACTTCTGTGTAATTGTGCGATCCACAAAAGCTGCTGTGGATTATTTTGATCTCAAGCACAATTCATAAAGTGGATTACAATAGATCCAACAATCCTTAAAAATTTGAAGTTGAGACAGCACAGAAGTCACCTGCTCTAAACTTACTGCACAGACTAGACATTTATGCAAAAGAATTGTCACAGTAAATGTCAGAATGAAGATCCCCTAACTAGAGGATGCAGACCTTCAGCTTTTTCAGCATCTCCTTCTGCTTTTCCCAACATGGGTCCGCAACTAGACAATTAATAATTAATTACTGTAAGCAGAAAACTCCACCTACTTGGTTAAAAGTACTAATTTTAAGTCTAAGCAATATTCTCATGCCTTATCACTCAGAGATTTTGCACTGGTGAAGGGAAATGTGGTCACCTAAAGAAAATGGGCTTTAAGAAAATTCCCCTAGGACATTTGGGAAGGCAGTTTTCATCCCATGTGATGAATGTAACACAGCAAATATCTGAGTCCATCTACTTCCCAGTTTCCAAGCTAAAATGGTCAATGATGTTCTCAGTTGTGATTTGTCTTTTTTTAATCTCAGTCTCAAATGCTATATTTATCAGCTCAGGTACTTAAAATTATCTTCCTAAGGCTGTGTTGTTCAATATTTGATGTTCTCTCCATTTTAGCTGTAGTTGCAATCTCTGAAATAAAGCTTTCAGCACAACTGTTCAAAACACTGGTATAAATAATACAAAGACACCTATCATTTGATTCAACTTGCATTACACAACTTCTTCCTACCTTGCTTTGTACCTGTTTCTTTCACATTAGTCAATGTTCAGCTCACTCAACCACCTTTTGTTTGATACTCAATTGCAAATATTCAGCTTTACTTCACAGAGTGCATTTCTGCCAAATGGCTCCTAAAACATTTAGTTATACAATAACTGTAGCTGAATGCATTGCTTTTAAAATAATAAACTCTGGCAGCAATATCCACAAGGAATTCTAAAGCCTTTGCAGGGATTCACATCCTGAAATGATCACAGCTGTGTTAAATGAAGCTCAGTTATTCCTAATGGTTTCCCAATTCATTTCTTTCAGCAGTTTTAAAAGTTTTGCTAAACTCATGATGACAGAATAATTTATTCTTTTTTTCAGCAGTGCCTTCAGATCCTTGAATAAATAATGAGAGTGATAGCACCTTTCAGGGACGCCTGAAATGACATAAAAAGATAAGACCAGTTGTACTTACTTTTTTAAAAACAGAGACTGTCTTCAGAAAGAACTGAAGAAATAAAAAGCACAAAAGAAATATAAGCAGGGTTAGGGAAGAGAGTATAGCTATGAGTACTAATGAACAAAAACAAGTAAAGAAAAGTAAGATAAAGATTGTCATTTCTGGTACACATGCAATTAAGCTATTTACTAAACTGGTCTACAAGTCATACTGAACTTTCAATCTTTAGGAAACAACCTGCTTGAAGAAGAACAACAAAAAAGATTCTGTCCTTAAATAATTCCTAAAATAAATACCTTAGACATTCATTCTTTGGGCAAGCCCCTGTTACAGTAATGGGCAGTTGGGTGTACCAACATGGACGATCCATCATCCATCAAAGACAAGAAAGCACAAGAAAGTACAGGGCACAACAGACAATTCTTGTAACAGCCAAAATCAGCATGGGCACCCATCCATCTCTTTTCCATTGAAATGTCATTTTATCATTTATAACTGCACTGCATGCCACACACGAAGCTGTTATTTCTTTGTTGCTCATACACCTATTTGTGCTCACTGAGTTGACAAAGGAGATGATTAATGAATAGAATTTAAGGCAGCAAGTTGCTAGCACAAATATTTCACACTATTACTGAATTTTGACTAAAAATGTGCAACAAATCTTAAAGACTACCAAGTGCCAGCCACATGATAACAAAAAAAAATTAACCTGTACTGGAAAAAAATATATTGTAATATACACACTCTGGATTATCAAATAACATTTCTAACGTTAAACCTGAGTATTTCAATGATGTTTTGATCAGTTTCATCCTCACACTATGTTATTACAAAGACTAAACAAAGAGTAAGTATAATTTTCCTTCAAACTTTTTAAATATCTACTTTCACTGTGTTTCTGGAATTGAATGAAGTTAATTTTGGTATTGCTTTCTTGTTAGGTCCCTTCCTCTAAAATTTGTTTACTTACCCTCCACCAGACTCTAAGTTCTTACAGAGTATCAGCAAGGCACTCATAGAAATATAGAAACTGATGCCACAAATTAGCCCCAGTAAATGCCACAGAACAGTTAGAAGGTATCAGAAGTCCTTCTTTTCCAAGTTTTCTGAAATCTTTGTGTATTAAAGATTAGGTAAAAGCAGGAATTTTATTTCCAAAAATAAACTATTTTAAGATGGTTACACAAACCCCAATACATACTTTTAATGTATCTCTTCATTGTAATCTTTGTATTAGGCACTTTTAGACTAAACAGAGACATTTTCATTCCAAGTCCTTCACACAAGCCAAGCAATCTGAACTGATTGCTCCTGCGCAATATCAATTATATTCAGCATACATTAGGGAAAATATTAATAAGAATGGCTCAATGTCTTCATTATGTATGATTCTGGTCCAACCAATTTGAATATTTATGTAGAATAAGAGATTACCTTAAAGCATTTCATGGCAAGATAAGCACACGCTCCCTTAAGAACAATATACCTGAAGTGAAGCTTAAAACATCCACATCAGTTGTCTACCTACAGCAATATTATCTAATGTTTCATGCTCTGATTTGCTTTTCCATTCATTTCAAACATGTTTCTATACCTATAAAATGCATCTTATTACAAGATGACAACTCTGGAACTAGTTTCTGAGGAATTTCGTGATTTTTAAAGTCTCCATCTCTGAGAAGTCTGGTTGTCAACTTTCTTTAAAATGAGAAGTTTCCAGACACTGTGGACACAAAACCATCAATAACAACAAATGAAGAAAAAAATCTGACCCAAGAATACCATCCAGGCACAATAGAGGATTATTTTAAAAATCTGGCATTTTTTTCCCCAAAAAACCCCAGCCTTGAGTCATGACTTCTGCAATGCTTCCTTCCAACCTTTCAAAGTCCAACACTCCAAGCCCTCTGCTGTAGCAGACCCCGGAGTCCCTGAACACAGGGATTTACCTGGCAGAGCAGGGAGCCTCAGACTCCCCTGCCACAGCAGTTTCCCCTGCAGGACACTCCCGTTCTCCCCTGGAGCCCACAGCAAGCCTTTGGGATTGCCATCTATTTTGAGACAGGGAGGAGGTCCGGGTTCCCCAGGCGGCACAGCCCCTGTGCACACAGGATGGGGAAAAGGCTGCTAGGACTGAGCCCACATGCACAGGACATTGAAGCTCACCCACAGCTCCTTCCAGGTACCAGTAAGTCAGAAGGAGAGTAAGAACTTGGGAATCTCACCAAGCAGCTTCATTTTGAGTGTCCATGACTCCCTGAGGGCTCTTTTCACAGCAAAATATTCAGACTGTCAGCCCTGAAGCACTTCTTAACTAAAAACTATATAGTTGCTTCTGAATAATCTGATACTCAACTCAAGCATGCCTTAAGAATCCTATACTAAATAAAGAGGAAAATCAGTTATCTAGATGCTATTTTCACATTTCTATCTAGAAAGACTCTATCCATAAATTTACATCATTTCAGATTTACAGATGCTGGAGCTAGACCTCTCAGACATGCTTCCTTCATCAGACTAACCAGTCCTAGAGAGGGGACGTGTTACCTTTCAGACACTACTGTGTAGATACTCAGACATTATTTTATGATTCAGCAGAGCCAAGTGGAATTTTAAATTGTTTTTGATGTGTCTTACATCTACAGCAATGAGTGACACAACAGCTATCTCCTGTGATACACATGCATCTGAAGATCATTATCATGCTGTCTGTACCAAAAAGGTTTTTTTTATGTTAAAGTACTACCTAAACTGGTTTCTTATAGCCAAGACCAAAGGGGAATTGCAGAAAAGCAAAAGGCAATATCTTCTGTGTCCTTTTTTATTACTACAATACACATACTAGAGGATATATATAAATAAATTTTTTAATATATAATTAATAATACCTCTGAAAAGTATTTTCCTTGGCCAACAGAATTTTCTTAACCTTTTTTAAAGGAACTGATTTTCAGATATTTGAAATGGTGCACTGTTTTATGAATTATGCTAAGTTTCAAAGGTTATTTTTCACTGTAAAGCCTTCTCTCGCTGTTTGTAGCAGAACGGAACCAAGACTGTATTTATTTTGCAATAATCTTTCTTGATAATAGCACAGGACATGAATAAATATAGAATTTCAAGCTCCCTTTGCTTCCAGTGCAAAATAAAAAAGGTATCAAGAACAGTTAGATCAGAAGGAAAGAAATAATGGAAAAAAATATTTAAACTTTCACACAGGCTTTATGATCAAAGACAAAATCCAGGGTGATCTAGTAGAAGCAAAAATGAGATGAACTTCATTAGGTCCCTAACACTGAAAGCTCTAATGTTCTTTGTTTTATAAAGCACATCTGAGTATTCTCTACCCTTAAAATTACACCCATTTCTCTAAGCATTATTATTCTGCAGAAAGTGAACCGAAGTACCAGAAAGAGAATTATTCATGTGGCTTTGGACTTCTGGGTGAGTTGGCAACAAAATCAAATTTCCGTCGTTTCAGGCTGCAACTCTGAGCAAGCAACTCTCCCTCCCACTTCACTGATTTCAACCTGAGCATTGGGATGAATTAAGAATTGAATTGCTGAGAAATACCAGGAAAACAATAACTGTGAGCAAGGCTTAACTGAGATACGTGAGTCAACTTCAGACCGCTTAAGAAAACTCCAGCTGCATTGTTTAGGGAAAGTTAATTTCACTCCTAAGACTGAGCTTCTTATTAAATCACTGAGTATGAAAACCAACACACCAACATATATTCATTTTACAGATTCCATTAAATCAGTTGGGTTTCAGTGAAGCACAACTACCTCACCTCTCTGGGATAGCTCTCAGTGCTTTTCCTGTTAATGTGAAACAGACAAAAACATTAGATTCAGCAATGAAACCCACCTCAGCAGAAGGGCAGTGCAAGCAGTGGTTCCTCCCAGGGACACCCAGTGCCCAAGGGATGGACAGGAAGGGGATCTTCTGAGCAGAGACAGAAAACCTCCAAGCAAAGTCCGAGCTCATTTTCACTGCATGCCACTGCTGAATATGAAAAATAACCACTCACCTTTGCAAGGTATACTTGGGAATTTTCTCAGAGGATACACCTCACAGAATAACACTGTCAATGCCAGAGAACAAGGGGGTTTGCAGGTGTCTTTGGAAAACCACTATCTTCTTTATGTTGCCAAATCCTAAGGAATATTACATTAAGCCTTTCCTAGGGCCGTTCCTAGTTGTAATCATTATGGTTTGATAGAAATTCAGGGACAACATGGCAAGATTTGATCAGACAAGATTAAAAGAATGAGAACATGGCACAGAGAGTATTGACGTTGCAAAGTCAAGCTGCAAAACCTGAAATCACTTCCACTTAGCAGATGCAGTGTACCAAGACTTAAAATCCAATACAAGAAAGTCTGGCTACTGATCCACAGAGTTCACCATAAACTTAAAGTCATCAGCAAGCAACTCCTGCTTCAGAACACATCTCCAGAACTCCATCAAGATGTCAGATGTCTGTTGTACTCTCAGCTCCCTCTACAGTGTAGAGAATAAATCAAAAAAATTGCTGGACTGCTTGGCACCTTTACAGAGTGCTCTAAGTACCTGGGTTTGAAAGAAAGATTTTGACTGTCAAAATTTCTTTATGTATAATCTCCATACATATTTGAAGGGCAGAAGTTTTGAAAATTTACAGTCATTTTTGTAGATTAAGATGATAACTGAACCCAGCCATTCCATTTTACAAGTGTCACAGCTCCCAGCACTGACAGAGCTGCATTTGAAACTGGTGAAGGGAGGGTTAAATCAGTTGTCACTTGGTGAAATTCTGACATTGACTTTTATGTAGATACTTGGCTACCAAGGGCAATGAAAAACTGTGGTGGCATTCATTGACCTTTCCTCCACACCTAATTCTGCCTGACAAAAAGATTTAACTTAAGTCTGTCAATTATAAATTACTACTCTGCTCTCACTCTGATCAACTAAATCATCTGAGATACTAAAAACAAAACCTCCCCTATACCTGCCTTGGCAATAAGTCTCATGAAAACATTCATTGTTTGGTAAGTTTTTGAGCTGGAACCAATCTTTTACAGCTGTGATAAATCACTGTTACTACAGTTTGTGTGACTGCAAATTTATCTTAAAGTAGATGAAATCACATTTCCAGTTATGGCTTGTACTACAAAATAAGATGGTTACTCTTGTACACCTTTTAAAGGCTATTTCTAGAGCCAATTTAAGATTTTAAGGACAAACTGCTGGCCCTAGAGCCTGAAATCAGATACATGCACAGCTATAGCATCTGTTTAAGTTCAGCTGAGAAGAAAGAGGGGAGGAGGAGATTAATATTAATAAAATAGCAAAGTTAATGCATAACAACTTCCTGAAATGACTTGGAGCTGAACTGAATAAGAAAGTCAACTACCAACCTCATTTGGAGAATGTCAACAGAATATAAAAACCATTGAGGATGCAGTTAACACCACCTGACCCAGTAACACAAGTGTCTTCAACATTTGATAGATTTCACCACAAACAGTGATTTTCTCTATAAAAAATAAATGCTTTTCAGAATGCCAAACCTGGAGTTATTTTTCCTTCAATTGATATCCATTTTACAGGTTTACAAGGTTTGTGACATTATTAAAGCAAGTCACAACATTCTCTTGCATGTGCCTATAGAACAATTATTATAGGGCTGCTCTGTATATTGTATGTTTTTTTGAGACATCTCTTTTATCTTTGGAATTATTTATGTTTTTGTAAATTTACAGACTGAAAAGAGTATTTTTAAAAGAGGTTTTAAAACTATAAGGCTGTCTTATCTGAGCCTGAAACTTTCAATCATGTAAATTATACTGATCTAATACTAGAGTCTAGTAGTTTAGAAATCTCTTTACACATTTCTAGGCAATTGCTCACCACAATAAATGCTTTGCTCAGAGAGATAATATTCTCAGAGTATCCATTTTACCAGTGCAGAATATCTACATAAAAGCTTTGGAAACCATCATCAGGACAAGCTCAGCACCTGGGGGAAGTCTTTCACCATCTACGTGAAATGCAGAAGTGAGGTCCTGGACTACAGGCAACAGCCAGAAGAGGGCAAGGGAAGAAGATCCAGGACAGAGGCACTGAGGAAAATAACAGGATTAGACTGAAATTATAAAGTGAATTCACTTTTTATCACTTTCTCACACTTTTTAGACTCAGGTATTCTCTGCAGAGATGCCCAAGAGACAGATGTTTTAATGAATGCTCCAGCAAGTTTCACCATACTTACCACAGTCAAATAAAGAACAAATGTAATAACCTAACAAGAGGTACCTCACTTTAACCACTTGATCACCGTTCTTCTAAAGCATCTATGGTTGCAATTTTATCCAAATGATACACCAGAACTATAAAAAGCTCCTTGGCTTAGAATCTGGATCATCTCGCTCCCATCTGTAAATCATCAGCTAACCACTGAATAATCAGCAGTTACATGCTTTAGGTAGCAATTTATTTCATAATTTTGACAAAAAATATATATAAAATTATTGTGGGCTTTAAGAGGTATGCAAGAAAGATTAACAAATTTCTTATTTAGCTTGAATATAACTTAAATGACGTCTGTATCAACAAGCTTATACAGTACATGTGACACTAGTTTATTTATATTTCTTTAAGTTTGCCACCAGATTTTATAAGCTGTATTAGCCTAAGGCATGTAACTTCCGTGAGACAAGTAAAATTTCTGGCCACATAGTTTATATTCCATAATTTTGCAGCTGCATAGTTCAGAAAGAAAGAGTAGTGAAAATAACTACAAACCACAACTAGTCTCATTCATTCCCAAATGCATTATCACTTTAAGAAGTGAAAATTCCAATATCTCTCTTTCTAACACGCAGCACAACTTTAAAAAAAGAAAACAAAAAATAAAAAACAACAAACTCACAAAAGAACTGCCCCACTATGTTTGCATTCCAAGTGTACTTGGTTCTTTACAACATTCACTCTGTTCCCAGAGAAGGCTATCAAGCTCCTAATAGCTCCATAAGCTCAAAATAAAGGTGGAACTCTTGTCCATACTGCTTTGGAATGTTAAGTCTGTAAACTAGGCAAAGTACTTTATATACTTACAGGTGGTTTTGATTTTATAATAAAAGGAATTTAAATTCCTAAATCCTGCAGTGTTATTATGAACCTTTAAGATGGCAAAACTTCAACAATATGCCTTTATCTTTAAATTCTTTCAGATTTCCTAGTATGTTTAAAGAGAAAGAACTTTCATAAGGCTGATTAAAATTTTCCTAAGCTATATAGTTTCATAAATATGTTTTCATGAAGAAAGAAGAGCTCTTGAACTTGAGATGGGCAACTTTTGAATCCAGAAATTCCATTTCCTTAGAGAATATCTGAAAGCCACATTACAGGAAGCTATGGTTCCTGACTTAAAGGAAGTGGAGAGAAGGAAAAAGTAAAATAACAAAATGTGCAGCTGACCTGAGCCTGCCAAAAAAATCAAAATAAATATTACCCTGCATATATTGTCCTGACCACATGTTGCATTATAAACAGCAGCTGGCAGGCACCAATAAATAAAAAGGGTATGAAGTTTGTTTAATAAGTCTACACTTAGCAAATTATCAAAACAAAGCCAGCAGTATAAGCTATTCTATCAGCATTCATAAGGGCTCTCTGGCATCTTCCTTGCATTTCAAATTCATTTCTGATTGCTTTTTCTGGTAAACAGTACAGAAATATAGGAATTATCTTAATGATAATATTGTACATGGACAAATCTGTTTCTACCATGTGAAGAACTGCAGACTGTAAAGACATTAAAAAAGCCCCACATTGCTTTAAGTCTGTCCTCAGAAAACTTGTTACTCCAAAGCACCAATTAAAGTACCTGCAGCCCTTTTAATCTACTCCAGTGTAAACACATTTTCTCACTGCACATTTTTTTTCCAAATTTCCATTTAAAGCATTATATCATCTGCTCTGACAGTGTCACTCCCTGCATTCAGGTATAGTTTATGCAAGTATACCAATTTGTCTTTCATATCAACTAAACTTGCTGCTTCATCTAGGCATTTCTATTTCAATCAAAAAACTTTGTCTCAGCGTATTAAACTTGGTTTTATTTATTACACTGCAGTGGTAAACATTTTTGAAAATAGTATTTTTCAGAAGTTATACTTCTGCCGTACTTAAATTTCACTTCCTTTACTTTAACTACATTCCAATTTCACTAAAAGCCCCCTCTTTAAGTTTACTGCTCATTATGTCCTGTCAATGCATTTGTTTGCTCTTTATGTCAATGTATCCAATTACTCCTTCTTTGCTTACTGGGGATGATGTCTATATTCAGTCACCAAAGTTCAGAGTACTGAGTTTTTCCAGGTTCATTTGGGTCAAATAAAGGTAAGAAGGGCTATAAGTAGACATTATGCAGTCCAAATGTAAGAATTAACAGACACCTTTTTTTTTCAAACTCAAATATTATTGCAGCACAGAAAAGAAAAAACAGAAGCTTGGTCTTTCATAACTAACTGATTTGGTAAAATTATTTAAATGATTTTTTTGTTTTTTACAATGACAAACATTGCTACATTACAAAATTCATGTATTAAACCAAATTAAAGTAAAAATTGTGGGGTTTATTCCAAGAGTGCCCAACAGGCAAATAGTGATTTTTCATCAGAACTCAGTAGATACAAGTGCAAAATGTGAACAGTTTGCAAATACCAAGTGTGGGCTAAATCATGACAATCATTATGCCTGTCAAGGATAATATTTGGCCCTACCTCTTCTCTCCTGAGAAATAAAATAAAAATTTTACTTTTTCTGGGTTCAATGCATAAGCATCTAATAAAAATATCAAAAAATAATGATTTATGATAATTACTCATGTGTAAAAAAAACACCCTGCCACTAAAGTATTTTAAAATATGCTCTTCATTTAATTCTCTTCTTTCCTAACATACACAGTTAAAATCCATGTTCTTACAACTACATGAAAATAGAACTCAAGATAATTTTGATATATCAGCATCAAAGAGGTTTCTTATTTCTTTATACTTGGAATCTCTCTTTGAAGGTTAGTTCATTGGAACTATTGGTTTCCTTCTGGGAATCATTTTTTCTAGTCTCCAGACTTGCAAAATATTATTACTGTAATTAACATGTATTTGAAGACTTGATATTACTACATTGCTTTCAAAATCTACTGAATACCTTGTACATATCAACCTATTCATGGAATAAAATGACAGAGGCAAACTCAGAACCATGTTGATACAATACAGCAACCCAACAGCTATCACATATAAATCCACCTTAAAAAGTTATCATTTAAATTCTCCTGTAAGAACTGCAGAACTGAAGCAGTACTTAAAAATCCTTGATAATTTTAGCATCTTTGGCCTCCCCATCTACTTCTCAGATCATTTATGAAACCCAGCACATCTTCACGTACTTCATAAATAAACAATAATGACAACTTTTCATGCAGAAACAGTTGAATCACCAGAGCATATTTGTTCACATCCATCACATTTTTATCCTTAACTGACATTGAGGATTGCACCTGTAATTTTTATTTCATAACTCACCATCTGAACACATCACTGTAATTTCCATTATGCTTATTTTCCTCATCAGAACCTCTGTCTCCAGATCAACATTCTGGTGCAGAGAAGGAAGCTACTTTCTCCAGCTTGGATTCAGACAGGCAAGAATGGACATCAAAGCTGACCAAGAAGGTCCCAAAACCTTACTGAAATGGGAGGTGAACCCAGCCTCTTCAGAAGATGAGAACGACTAGCCAGCAAGCACATGAACTGGATAAGAGCTTCAGAAAAGCAAAGCAGTGCACAAGTATTTTTCTTAAGTGTGTTACACGTATTCTAAGGTACAATTACTAAGCGCTCCTGTGGCTGCCTGGTTTGCTTTTAGGCTTACCTTGTTGTAGGCAGTAGGCCAGACTTACTGTGGCTGTTGCCAGTTACAGCTAGAAATCCATCTAGAAGTGTTCGGTAGATTACAACTAAAACCATTCCAACAGAAAAGGAAAAAACACGCGAAAAAATTCCTTTCCTTGTATGAAATATAATTCTTCTAGAAACAAATACATCAGTTCTTCTTCCAAGCTAAGGAAACCTTGCAAGGAAAGCAGTTTTGACAATATAAAAATTAACATATTTATTGAAAGTTTATCCATTCAGAATGTTTAACCCTAAAGGTAATGGGCCTACTTCAACAGGGCTCCACAGGGCTGGTCAAAAGGGAACAGTTCACTTTGAAACTCAAGTCTGAGACCTATGTCCCCATGGCTTAAGCAAACAAGGCTAAATCGAGTCTCCCGAATGCTGACCTGAAGCAGTACAAGACTTGGATTATCTGATGACATAATGTCGCTCACAATCATTTCTTTTTTTAATAGAAAGATTTTTAACCTGTATTTTTCAGTTCAAATGCTCCACGTATCTTGTATCTGACATAACATGATGCTAAAAGTCACTGTAGTAAATCAAGCTAACGTGAATTAATCTGTCGCAAGAATCAAAGTCAGAAGTTTTCAAAGGTCTTAAATAACACCTGTGATGAAGCTGTTTCTTGTTTTGCTGTTCCCTTTTACTCACACTTTTTTTACCCACACAGCTTTTTAATTTACATCCTGGTCTGTTGCAGAAGCCCTCTTGTTAAAGGGTAGAAGCGAGCCAAGACACAGACTTCATGTTTATCACAGCACAAGCATTCCTCATTGTATCACAGTAATGGGAGAAAATGGCAGTGATGTAACAGGTAGACGTAAAAATGCAGTAAGACAGAGAGGAAGTACAGATTACCATTAAGCTCTACCTCTGACAACTAAAGAGGTATCCAGTATTTACCCGAAGGATGGTGTTCCACTGTATTGAACGGTCTTCTGAATCTGCACGATATTTAGCAGTTTACTGCTTTCCTACAAGCTATGCATCACCACTGCGCCCTCTAATTTTTCCTTTTTTCCCATCATCTCAAAAATAATAATCCTGCAACCTAAATTCATACTTTGCAAATGACAGAATTCAGAGACATATTTGTCTAGAGGACCAACAGTCTGACTCCCTAAGGTGCTTTGTTTTGTGAGCATTTTTAACTGTTCCTAAATATTGAATTTCATTTATGAACACCATCAATATGTGTCTTAACAGAATCAAAAATGTCAGAGTTAGCTATTAAAGTACGACTTGTATCATTTGTATCATAAATAAAACGAAATTTTCACTTGCTTTCAACTACACTTTCTGAACAACAAATACTACAAGTATAAGTATAAATTTTGCTTTAGATAAGACTATAGATTTTGGTAAATGCTAAAATTAAGTCAATGTGCACATTGTGTAGAATCCTCAAACTAGAAAGCAAATACTATAATATTGCATTTCTGTCACAGACTATACATTTCTTACGGTAAACTTAAAAATTGTATTTTGAGGATCTCTAAAAATAGCAAAGCATGGAACATTCTTTTATAAAATGGATCTTGACTTAGAATGCTGAACCAATTACAAAGAGCTGATTTCTCACTATAGAAAATGGGAATTTCTCTCTCTCACAAACATGATTAAAATGAATCAAGTACCGTGCTATCATCTTGCACAAAAGGAACTATTGATGTATTTCTCTCAGACTGGTATGAGCAAGTTTCCCTATTCTATATGCATTAAAGATCTTAGTCACCTTGAAAGAACACAGAACATGTTCTGCATTCTCTGTTCTTGACAAAAATCCCAGAAACTGCAACTGCCACTCTCACCAGGCTCATAATGTAAGTGCTTAAATATACAACTGATGTGTCCTGGGAAGAATTAAATTCAGAAAAAGCTTGTTTTAAGTCATTCAACGTCCTTTTATTTTATTGGAAATCCCCAAAGTATAACTTTTGCTACTCATGTGCCAGCTCCTATTGTCAGTTTGTATTTTCTCAGCTTGGCTATTGTCAAGATTTATTGACAATAACATTTGGACACATACTCCATCAAAATGCTGTATAAATACATACTGTATTAAGTAAGTCTTGAAATCTTTGATCATACATGCTGTACCATAAGTGCTTTCTATACAGACCTCATTAATGGTGCCATTAAACTGATGTGACTTTAAAAAGTTTTTCCTGTGAAAATGGTACCTGTCTGCAGAAATGGGCAGCAGCAATAATTTATACCAACACCAGAGAATCAGGACAGCATCTGGAGAGACTACACACGAAATGAAGAGCTCTGAACAGTGGAAGGGAACAGCAGCTTCCTTAAATGCCTGCAGCATGGATGCCATAAAAACATTTCAAGATCCTGCTACTGAATTCTGGTAAAGGACTTTGCTCTTGAATACTTTTATAATGGTTTGCACATTGTCTTAGAAAGCCCATATTAAGTTACAGAGGAGAAAAATCTTGCTGGCTTCAAGTGTTATAAATGTTTTGGGGGGGGTATTTTATTTCATTTTTAAACATAACTTTTCCCCCGGCATATGCATCGTGTCTTAAATTAATTCTAAATTATTAGTGGCTGTTTTACACAGCAGGAAACTGAAATCTAGCTGCATCATGAAACCCCCTCCCTATATTTTTACTTTACAAATTGAAACAGCAGTAATTTAATTGTCTAGAAAGCCTTTGCGATTAAAAACTGCCAGCATTAAGATTTCCTCTAATACTTTGGATTACTCTTGTGGCATTAGAATTTTGGTATAACATAATGTATATAGTCATACCTGTTACACAAGAGATCATCCATCAATAATTCAAAAATAATCCTAGATTACTTAAGAATTTACAAGAATTTACCAGTGAATCTTCAGGGTGATTTATATGTTCTTTTAAACAGTTGTCATTTCAGTAGATAAAATACACTAATTTTGCACAGACATGATGTAACTGTAGATTCTCCAACTAGCTTTGAGCCTGATTGAAAAATATGAAAATGATATGAAAAAAACAGACGTCTAATTTGTTCAGCCTGTGTTTATAAATTATAACATACTAGTTTCATTGTTGCATAAATTATTTTTAAAAGTACTAAGAAAGTCTAAGAGGAAATCTTTTTAATACAGCTAAAAGGTCGCATTTCCTCGTACAGGAAAGAAACACTGCCAAATTACAGAAATAACTTTTTTTTAATTTAAAATACAAGGTACAGAAGAAGACCTTCAAAACAGTAGCTACTGAAACATTAAACTTAACGAGTAACTTAAAGATCAAAGGATGGTAACATTCAAATCACAAAGCTCTTCATGACTTTCATCTCTGCAATAAAGCTGCTATACACTGACTTAGAGCTATACTGGGTTTTAGAAGCATCCCCTTTACCAACACCCACCACTCAATAAAAAAAAACTAATGGCAGCAACAGACAGAGAAAGCAGAAATAGAGTTCATTGCAGAAGAATGCAGACACAGTGATTAAACTGCAACTCCTTATACTACTAATACCTTTTTTGTGGTCACTATATTTTAGGTAAAGTGGCAAGGATTAAATTCGATGAGGAAACTGAATTAGTTGTGCACCATCAAACAATAAACAAACACCATTAAACTCATTGGGTTTGACATCTCAAGAGTTAAATTAGAGCCGGAGTATTTGGCAGAATTCAAAGCAGAGCTATTCACAGATGAAGTACACCTGGTGAACACGTTTGCCAGTGTCAAGCCAAAAGACATTTGGAAACTATCCAGTGTTGAGTACTTCCCAATACACAGTGTACTACTGTACAGTCAACAACACTATTTTGATACTAGCAGGATTCTCCTTCTGTATTAAAAACAATGAGTCACATGTTTACAAGTACTATACTAGACTGGCAGCTTCTCCCATACAGAAAGAAACATTGCATAGATTGCCTTGGTATTTCTATGTCCATACCCAAAACCACTGAAATGATGGGTTTGGTAGTATTCATATAAGTACATGTGAATACATACTAGATTTTCACCAGGTCATTTATATTAATGCCCAGAAGAGACAATGTGATCACAAAGGTAAGAACCCCTCCCAGTAATAAACATGTCAAGCCACTAACTTGTTGAAATTTTACAATATTCACTCTTAATTTAATGAGGTAAAAGGTTATAGTTCCTATGTCTTCCAAAGGTTAATTACTCTCACTTAAGATTTTCATGGGCATTCTTATTCATTTATTTTGAGTTCTCAATGGCTGTATCTTATTATTTCCCAGATAAAAATATTTTTGACATCTGATATCTTTTTTCCTGGGACACGATCAAGTAACCTCCTAACCTCAAACAAGTAAAAAGATTTATGAGAAGACATTCAAGGATATAGCACAAAATTTGTAGTTCTTAAATCATTCTTGAAACTAAACTGTAACACCTTTTTCTGGTCATCTTTTTCTTGGTAGCAGCGAACAAAAGTAACAGTCCTTAATTCTGCTTTTTATTCTTCACTTATGGATCCAAGATGATATTGTTACTACACTTTTAGTACTATCACTCCAGGAACAGATGTTTAACTGATTATACACCATTATAATTAACTGTTTTTCAGTGACATAATTTTGGAACTGTTTTCTGGAACATGCAAGTGCAAACTATTTTCTTTATTCTGGATGTATGACAACATTCTTGGCCACACAAAAATGAATGCTGATCTATCAAGTCCAGCTCACCAAGTGATCCGTGTTACTCTACAGAGCTACCCTCAGCTGTAATCATTTCACCTGACTGTCTTCTGAGAACTTGCTGTGTTCCATCTAGATTGTGCATGAATACAGTCATCAGGAACAGGTCAGACATAAAAAGAAGCCATCAGGAGCAGGTCAGACAGGAATCCCTGTAACTCTGAACTGTCTCTGACAGTGGTCAGGGGAAGATACGTGACTACAAAACCACAGTAAGAAGCTCTGCAGCTAACCTACTTTTAATTTCTTATGAAACATTAATAATTTATTGCCTCTTCAGTCCCATAATATGGAAAACAGTGAATAATGTTCCCTATTTACTTTTAACACACTTTAGGATAAAAGCCCCTCAGCTATTCATCATTCTTCACACACAAGCTTTCTCACAACTCTGCATACTTCTACACCTTTCCTTGTCCTGTTATGCCATTTTGACATGGAAGAATCAGAGCTGTGTCAGAATCAGTGTCCAAGATGCAGGTGCACCACTGTGGGCTTACACAGCAGGAACAAGATGTTTTGTTCTGTCATGCATGTTGACTACTCTGAGTTTTCCTTTTCACGGGGTGTATCCTGATTCCAGGGCATCACTCCTGCAGATAACAAGTGCCTTGTTCACAGCCAATCAATGTGTAAGCGAAGTTAAAATGTTCCAAACACCCCTTTTCACTTAGCATTTATCAATGCTGAATTTAATCCGGATTTTATAGGACTCTTCTTCCTGATCACTTAAATTTACAGAAAATCACAGAAAAGCAGAAGGAAAGACTTGGACAGTTAATGGAATATTCATAAATTCAAGACATCAACTAATATTTTCACTCCCATTCTTTTAAACATCAGCAAACTGACCTTAATAAAATATTACTTGTTCAGTGAGCAATATGTCTTTTTTTGCAGAGTAACTGCAACACAAAATAGTAGAGTTGCAGTTTGCAGAGTAAATACAACACAAAAACAGACAAAAAAATGCTAGTTTAACACAATACTTGCAAGCCCGAAGTGGGCACACGATCCCCTATAACCACTCAGGCTGGGGAACCCATCAGGACCCCACAGCATCTGCCAGTGCTGCAGGATAGCCTTCAACTCTGACCCACTGTCCACAACAGGCACATTTCTCCAGACCTGTACAGAGACCTTGGCAGAAGAAATCTGTCTCTGATGACTGGGCAGGATGCTTTCTGTGCAGTCTGTAAATCTCCAAACCATGCAGCCAGATGGATACACGGAGGAAATAATCAAAATTTTAAGTGTTTTGCCCTGCTGTAAAAAGCACCCAATTGAAATGTAAGCATTTGGTAAGTCTGTTCCTAAACATCTCATCTTTCAGGGTTAATCTGGCAGACAACAGGCACCCTGAATGGTCAAAACTGGCAAAGGCTTTCCTGCTGAAGGCTCAAGGAGAGGCGTCTCCTACTCCTCAGTTACTGGAAGGTGGTTCCCATAATTTACAAGTTAAGAAACAAAAGTGAAACACCCTCTCCCCCAAAAAGCACACCCAAGACAGTCAGCAGCATGGGACGAAATCAGGAAAATGGTGCAGAACAAAGTAAAAAATAAAAGGTAAAAGCCCGGAGACAGGGATGAATCACAGGTTTTGTGGCCAGATGTTCCGAGAGCCTCGTGCATGTCCCACAGAAATAATGGGGAGAGACTATACCAAGGAGGGAGCATTACAGAGAGACTCCTAGACTGGCTAAGTACAACCCTGTATAAAATAAAATCGTCAATGTTTTTACCTTTGTTTCCCTCCCAGTCAAAAAATTCAGGCTCAAAATCAGAATTTTTCTACTTCCGGTTTTATTCATTTTCTTCAGATAAATAGTGTTGTGGCCCATATCCAGTAAGTAACAAAATCTACTCAACTTCTTTCAGCATATAATAAGTACAGAATACAGTGGAAGACAAAAGTGAAACGTAACTCAGTGTTATCACCCAGCAGAGTCATGCTGCAGTCTTTCTGAACAAATACAGTGCCAGCCTCAATAACCAATGAAACTTGTGTTTAACAGCTGAAAAACAAAATTAATGACCAGCACTCTATACCTTCTGAAGCCATTTACCTCCTCCAAAACCTTTTTTCACTGGCGTGCTGTGATTGCAATTTAGTAGGTTCTTTTCTTGGTCATATCACCTCCCTCTCTGCTTCCTGCAGTGCCAACAACTAAACAAAGCACAAAATACTGGCCTCAACACACAAGGAAAATTGAAGATGCTCTTATTGTTCAGGAATACACAGGGAAACAGGAAAATCTATCAATCTGACACAAGAAAACTAGGCCAACCAATGAGAAAGCTGATTTTGAGTTTTTATTCATTTTTCAATAATCCAAAATGTTAAAAGCAGGAATAGAGCTTCTTTTATTTTTCCTAGAAGACCAAAGCATTTTCCCATGGATTGAGTTAAATACAATGATTTTGTTGTAAAAAGTTTTATCACTGTTCTCTATTCACAGAATTGAAAACAGAAGAAAGCATACTATATTAGTAGAAAAAAATAACTTTAATTCCTGAGATTTCATCCCCCCCTTTACCTTTCAGCTTACTGAGAGTGACTAACAGATAATAAGAGAAAAACAGAGAGATACAGAGTCCTCAACTGAAGACCAAATCTGGTCCATTCTCCCAAGTGTAAGGACCACATCAGCTCTGACTGAAACAAACTGGAATTCAGAAATAAACAAAAGTAGGATGGTTCCTTGCCAGCAGGCCCTTGAGCTGTGGTAGTTATTGCCATGGGATGCTCCAAATTCGGGGAACTGTCATGGGATCTGCAGTGGGACTGGATCAGCCTGTGGAAAACCAAGCCATTTTGGTAAATCAAATGCACAGGAAATGTATCTCTGAGCTGCAGTGCAAGCTAGAAGATCATTGTGGAAAGTGTCACAATGTTACCCTACTGTAGGCGCCTGCTTTAAAAATTTTTAGTCTGGAGACAAGATACTGGGATATTCCGCTGCTCTTCGGCCTGGTCCTGGACAGCCACATGTATTTTCATTAATGGTCTAGACTGCAGAAAATGAAAAGCTGTGTAGCCATAAACACTTTGAAACTCCAGTTATCGCATCTTCACTCATTTCAGAACAGTATCATTAACTGACAATTCACACAAAAGAACAAAGCATCAAGTAAAAACAGCCTGGAAACCCAGCTGCCACAGTTCTTCCCACTAAAGCTTCTTCCAAAGCTTTATTACCCATGCCTATTTCAAAAAGGAAACACTAGCCAACCAAAAAGGCTAATAGACTTACTAATTGTATTGGATGACTGGCTCAACATGTAATTCAGTACCACCATTTTGACAGAAACTTTCAGGGGAAAAAAAACCTCAACTTGACTTAAGTGCTATTAAATAAATGATTACTTGGGGGATTTTATTTGTTTAAAACAATCACTCTGCTTCAGCTAAAGAAGTACTTTGGAAAGCTAGCATTAAAAAACTATTTGCTCTAATCTCTTCCAAACTGAAGCTTGGCATCTAATCCCTCTTCATTACCAAATAGCTTAGTAACCAAGTATTCCATTTGTAAAGCAGTCACAATAACACCAAAATAGTTGACCTGAGTTCTTCAAAATAACTACAGAAAATAAAAACTAAAACAGCATTTAATTATATAGAGAGTCAGGCAACATACTCCCTTAGTCTTATTAAAAATATATGAAAATATATGGAGGGTATTTTTCATATGAAGTAATTTTATGCAATTAGCAATACTGTTGTATTACTTATTTGAAAAAGAGATGTTGTCCTAGTCAGCAACTGTGTAAAGTTGTTATGAAGATCATTTCATACATCAATTCACTAATGGACTTGTTATTAAATATAGGCACAAGTGAATTAATTAGAATAGTTTTCAAAATAATAGTTTATTAGAAAAAAATTATACTGATAATCAATAATCATGAAGTACTTTACAGCAGTAACTTCATTTACTCTGAATTCAGAATATTATAATTTATTAGATTTATTTAGCTCAGGGTTATTTTTTCGCTTCATCAATCTATATTGCTGACTCTATATTGTTATTTATAACTTTTAATTGTGCAGAAAGGGGAGAGAATTATGAATAGTACAACAATAAATGATTGTTAATATGTTTTTTCCCAACATATTTTAAGTCTTAGGAATTTCCTTTTTCATCCTTTTATTATAGAAAGGAAAGACAAAGAAAAGTGTTAGAAAATTTACTTTCTCTTTTTCTGAAGATCTCATTGTTTTAAACAGAAAAAGAAACAAAGACATCAGAACCAGAATATATGCTAGAGCTCCATAAGGATTAGCAAGTATATGAATATGCCAGGTAAATTTTAATTTAACAAAGGCAATAGTTGGTATTCATTTTGTACACATTAAGTCATAAAAATAAATACCCAACACCTACAACTGACATAAAGTCACTTTCTGATGTTCATATCTCAGATGTGGTCCTCTTCTGCTCTTCCTCAGGTATACTTGGGGTCCACAAAAAACAGGTCCTCAAATTGAAAAACCTTTATGTGACCCTACCAGCACCAGTGCTAAAGAAAGGAAAGGAAATCAAAGGAAAGCATGATTCACAGAAAAAAGAACCCATAAAACCACAACTGATGTCTTACTGCTCCCACTGGACAGACTTAATATTCTTACCAGTCTCCCAACATTAGAGGAAAGAATTACTGAACTTCCCTCCACAAGACTCTTACATGATATAGCCCAGGCAAAGAGCAGATTAACTTTCCAAGAGCCTACTGTTTACCAAACATGGAAGGATAAAGAAACAAACCACAGATATTCTCACATGCACCAGCAGTTTAACAGCTACCTGAACATCTGGTGTTGTAACTCCCACAGCTTGACTCTGTTTTCTAAGCACCACATAATCCAAATTCCTTTAAAAGTTGTAATATCATACTTTGAAGAGTTACTTGAAGCATAATGTGATCAAATTTTGCTATTCTCCCTTTACCGCCTTGCTATAGGTGAGATGCTGTGTGACTGCATCCAGGACTCCAGTAAAACAAAACTCTAATGACGAAAATGTTGGTACAACGCAACTCATGAATGCCTTCCCAATTAAAAAGCTTTATAATGTTGACATCAATTACTGGGAGATTAACACATTGTTTTCTTCCAGTTGGTAGCAGGTTTTCTTTTATGCATTTTGACTGCTTCCTTGCCTGCATCCCCTGTGTAGTATGGATAGAAAAATGTGTCTTTTCCAAAATTACCACGTTTGTCAACTGTTACCTCAGTTGACAAATAGCCATATTTCTCAGCCATAGCAGAGAACATTTCATCAACCTGATCTAATTTAAGATAAAGATTTATGATAATTATGTGAAAAATACTAACTGTGTCACAGAAGAAATGGATACAGCCCCTTAAGCTTAGATTTGCTAATGTAAACTTTAGTTTTATGGTGCAAGAACTGCATGGAGAGTAACAGCAAACATTAAGATTTCATCTTTACCACTATAATTATTTGTGTTGCACACATTTCACAGTTTTCACGGGCAATTGCAATACTGTTTGAATCTTGCCATGAAAGTATAGAGAAAACTGGAAATTGGACTTTTTCCTTCTAAACAATACGCAATGCTGAGGATGGAAAACAACTTTGACCATTGTGGCTGTTCCCTCTGATCATCAGAGGCATGTCTGGTGGGTTAATATAAAATCACTGCTTGACACAACCACAATCAGACCTCACTACTCCACTAGCTGCAGTTTTAATGATAAGCTCTAAGGAAGGAGAGTTAGAGATTCAAAAGATTTTTCTTGTTTCCAAGTTGTGTAATAGGATCAACTCCATCTGCCTGGCCCCAATTCCAGGCACGGCTGAACTCCAGGATTTAATTCAGATCTCTCTAAGGACCCATGTCCTTGCTTATTTCAGTTCCACTCAGCGAGTTCAGAAGAGAAGGGTAAAATGAGTCAAGGATCAAAGGTGATAAGGGAAGATGTAATAGAGGGTTTCAGAAAAGCAAAAGAAACTGGGAAGTCATGCAAGACTAAAGAAGTGCTGGAGACCGTGAGTTGAAAGCAGAACCTGCAGCACACAGCAGTGCAAGTGCAGAGGCGGGCACAGACGTGGAGCACAGCAGAGGACCAAGAGCAGGGCTGGTGAGGAGGGACATGGCTTCTTTACTTTTTTAGAAATGCACTGGCAGTCTGCAATTCAAATAATCAATAAACAAAAACAAGATGCAGATGAGAAGAAAAAATAGGCAGAAGTATCAACAATAATAGGAGTTTAAAAGGCAAGTGTAGAAATGAAAGATTCTGGGAATGAGACAGATGGGACAAAGTAAAGATGGTCCATGGAAAACAAAGAACTAAGAATTTTTCTTAGTAGTGCAAAATTCCCCAGATAAAACACATGTTAATGTATAAAAATTCATGAGTTTGGAGTTCACAGAGTTGGGAGTGCTGGCAAATTTTATTCCTTAAAATTGATAATACTTTTGTTTTGCTTCTTCCTCTCTCTTAAATGCTTGTATGTTTCCTGTTGTGCCAGCACATTCCATTAGAGAAATCTTTCCTAACATTTCAGTATACTTCCTGTGAAAATTCTATAAAACCTAATCTGGTAATAAAGTTGCTCACCAACAGATTTTGATCTCCTTCCACCCCTCCTCTCTCAAAGAAACTGGTACCATGCACATTAATTCCTAATGCAACTATAAAAATAAATGTTGCCAGGGAACTACGAATATACAATAATTCAAATTTTCCATTATGTTTTTCTTCACAATTTCCAGGCTTGATTTTGTTATTACTGGTTTAACCTTATTTTCCATTCCATGATGCTGTTGTTCTTTTCTCAAGTCACAGTACACATAAAACCTTTAACCCTTGCAATTAATACTTTTGATTATAAAATATGAGTTCACTGGGACAGGCAATCTCATAACACAAAGAGAAAGGTTTTATGAAGAGACATCATCTTGATTCCTATTAAGTCTTCAATAAACAAGAAGAATCATAAATGTTCATAATTTAGAGACCTTGACTTACCAGGTTACTTGAAAGCCATAATAGGAGCTTAATAACATAGAAAATCCATTAAACCTCGTGTGTTGTACCAAGCCTACAGCAGAAAAGCTGAAAACACAATCCAGTGTCCTTCCATTCTCATGCGTTTTGATGAATAGCCACGCAGCAAAGGCAAGCTTAAAATACAAGTTTAAAAGAACTTGCTTACTTATGCATACCTATCAGCAAATCCAGGTTCTGTGTGACCTAGGAATCAATCTCAGGTTTTTGCAAAGATTTACAGGTCTGTGAGCATAACACCCAGAAACACCTGTGCACTTGTGTTAGTGGCAGAGCTGTTTATGCATTTGCCAAACTGGTGCTCAGATAAGATGATATTCAACTAAGTACAGAAAAGAAACTGTCAACAGCTCTGCAAGACTGTAACAGAAATTGCAAAAGAAGAGCTTTCATGACAAACCATACCTTCAGAATAGCCTCAAATCAGTCCCAGGCATGAAAGCACAGTTGGAACTGATTTTAAGAGAAGGGTGAAGAATGGCATGTTGTCACAAAAATAAGAACAAAGCCTTAACTGTGTTCCCTGTATTACATAATTGCTAAAGTAGATTTAAAAACATTAATATTATAGATAATACAGAGGTTTTAGCCAAATTGTATTTGACAAGTCTAGGACTTGACAGAAAACTTGTAATTGAGAGAAAACAATCACAGTTGATTGGTATGTACATACCCAACCTTTTCATGGTTTGTATGCTTTTATTGCTGTGAGGGTTTGGATATTCCATTAGAAACATGGAAAGGGAGGAAGTTTAGAATCAGTAGGCTATTTCTCCACAAAAATCTAAGTTAAATGGCATAAATAGTAATTCTTGAAAACATGCATCAGTATTATTGAGTAGTGAAAACCAAGCTGGCAAGAGCCCTGGCTCTCAGATGTACATGAACCAAGGGTGTTAAGGTGCAGATACACAAATGTGTGTTTCCTACTGGCTGCTAGAGCAGAAGTTCTGCCTTGGTAAAGGTACTCTGCCCTTTAACTTTCAGATTTATGCCAGCTCTGTGTTATAAAACGAAGGTAAAAGATAAAGGGAAAGTAGGGATGGAAAAGCTGGAACATGGCTGAATCCAATAGTGGCAAAATTTGTGATGATAGAGGGTCTCAGATAGGGAGAAACTTTGCACATAAACATAGTTTTTCTTTGACTATTTCTGCACAGAAAGTTTCTGGGTCTGTTTTAACAGCAAAGTAATAAATGGGCTTCCAGCATCATTTGTGATTCTGTTGTTATAAAGCATCTAACATTTAAATATTTGTGATTTTAAAACACTGAGGATGCAGAAAAAGGACAAAATATATAAAACTTTCAACCTCTGGAGTTTCCTTTTCATAACACAGTTTGGACCTCTTCTTTCTGGACCTTCTCCCTCCACCTCTCTCCTAACCACTCCATCACCCCCTACTCTTCACCTCACGTTGTATTTTATTATATTGTCAGGATATTTAGAAGGGGACAAGGAAAGAAAAAAATACTTTGAGAAATGTTCCAGAATGCGTTAAAAAAAAACCTAAAAAACAAAAAAGCATCACATTTTCAAATCTTTTAAGAAGAATCCATTTTAAGGGATGACCGTACTTTGGTCCCAAGGGCCAGCAACTCATGCAGCTTCATATAAAGGCAGATTCCATATACATAAAGCACATTCTCCCTGACACCAACTCACTGCAAGAGATGCAAATACATACACTTCAGAAAGAAATTTCTGTTGCACGTATCTTTAGATCAACAGAATTAAATAGATTTTATAAATAATAGGCCAAAATGCAAAAAAAAAAAAAATATAAGAGAGCCAATAAGATATACTAAATCTCTTCCTGTTTAAGGCAAACAAGGTCAGTAGCCAGACAACTGACAAATTATACTGTATTGTAAAATCCCACCTTCATTTAGGACTTCTCAATAGGTATCAGATCAGACAGACATACATGATAAAACTCCCTTCCCACATGCATTGTTCTCCCCCTGGCTATTCTCACCAGTTCATTTTTACCTCTGGTATGAAACTAAGTGAAAGATCACAATCCTGCAAATTTCCTAGTATGCAACAAAAATAGGACTTGACTTCTACATTAAATTACCAAATTAATGAACTGTTCAATACTGTGAAATAATTTTATCTGTTTCCAGATATTCTTATCCCATTCTCTTACACAAACTGCTTTCCTCAAAAAAAGTTACACTCGAGGACATAAAAAGCACCAGGACGATATATAGCACTGTTTTAACTCATGGCCTTTGCAGTTTAATAATAATAGAGAAAGAAACTTCAGGATGACTCATATACTTTTAAAAAGTTATGGTATATGGTAACTATTAAAGTAGCATCTATTGTATTTTGAACATTTTGTGCTATGAGAGTTCTATTTTCTATAGCAGATTTTTTTTCACACTCCTCTTGGGTTACAATTTCCAAGTATGCCAATGCATCAGCTTCATCCAAAGAAGTCATCATTTGGAAGTGGTCACACTGCTAGTACTTTTCAGGTGCAGGTATGTCCGTGTCAGAAAAACAAACAAACAAACAAACAAAATAGAAAAGTTATGGCCACTCTAGATGAATATATAGTATGTATTATCACGGAAGATTAGACTGATATTTGAGGAATATTTGAAGACTTTTCATGGCTAGAACCTTTATCTTCTCCATACTTTGGTCTCCCCAACCATCTTCCAAGTCTTTGGTGTATTTTATGTAGGCTTCCCTATAAGGAGTTTTCTCCACAAACTGTTTTTTCCTTTTTCTTTATTTAAGAGTTTCAGAGAAAGCATATATAAATATGTATAGACATATAAATAATGGAGCAGGAATCCTGTTTCTTTTTTTCCTGCCACTTTGAGTGAACACAGTAAGCTAACCAAGTGAAAAAGTTTGCAGAAACCTTTATAACACAAATCATCCTACCTTCTTTAATAATGCTCTTATTTACAAATTAGCAATGTTATGTTAGGTCTCAAATCCATAAAGAATATGTGAGTTTTAAGATGTGAAATAAAACTACTGAATAATATTTTTTGTTCAGTCTTTCTTCAGTTCTTTGTTTGCTTTGGCAAGCTTAAATGCTGAACTCTTTGGGACATTTTTGTGATCTCTTTTTAAAACAAGATGCTTATATCAAATAAACCATATTGATATATCCTAAACTGAATAGAAGCATGCAAAAGACCAGACTGGACATGAAAAAAACACAGTAATATAATAACTCTGAAGAAATTCAATTGAACATGACATGAATGAATGTGACATAAAAGTAATTTTGAGACAGAGAAAAGTGGGGCAATGCTGCTTTCAGAAGACTATTTAATGTTTGTGAAGTATTTTGAAGATGAATGCCATTCATATGTATTATGGCTATGGATCACCATTGGAGTCAGGTAGCCTTACTCTGAAATTGAAAATCTGAGGAATTTGAGACAACCGCCAATTCAAAGTCAGAAGAAAAGTGAGACATAAGAAGCATGAAGAATCCTATATGATTAAAGAATTGATACAAGCCATACACTACCATAAATTTTCTTCATTTCTATTATGACAGTTTAAAATTACATCTTTCAATAGGTGTATCTGAGGGTAAAATTTGTAAAAAATATCAATCATTGGTATACATCTTAGACTTTCTTTTGAACTGATGGAGGAAAAAAAAAAAATGATGCTACTATCAGAAACTGATGGCATTTATAACTTCATAGTACATTCTGCCCAGTGATACCAAGACACATATTGAACTAAGAACCTCCGAGATTAAAAGCATGAAGTTTTTAACACCACTTGACATGAAAGAACAAAGTCCGCAAGTAACCTACCAATATACTGTTCAGTAGAGAATCTAATCTGCTAATTCCTGAAATTTCAAACTGTAGAAGTTTCACATTGTAAAAAGCAGCAAAACAAGTTCTCCTCATAGCCCGAATTTCAGCAACTCGGTCAAAAATTTTACAACTAATTTTTCCATCAACATAGAGGAGACAGAAGATTGCAAATTGTCTTATTCCCTAGAGTTACACTTTAATAACCCAATCACACTGATGGGAAAAAAAAATATAAAATATTGGTTTCATACAAGAATTCCCAACTATTCAGCCAGTCTAAAATGAGAAAACTTCATTATCCTGAAGTGATATGACTCTTCCTTGTTGGGTCTACACTTCAATGCCTACTGAAAGTGAAATGGTGAGAGTAGATCCCATGAATTAGTGATTCAACAGCTGTATTCTTCATGAAAATAAAAACCAACTAATTCCCTTTCTCCACCCCATCCCAAAATACAATGCAAGACATGCATGTTGCAAATCCATAAAGACTAGAATCCCTTTTAACAAGATACGTGCAAACACTTTGTGAGGCTATAGCTAAGTTTTTTCTTTTGATCCACATTGAGCACATGAATCCTGTTTCCAAACCAGTAAAATACCAAATAAAGACAGTGAAACAGAGTCCAGATCCAGAACGGAGGTGGGGGGGAGGTTTGTTTTTTTTGGGTTTTAACATAAAATAAAAAGGAGAGAATAGGTGCTTTATCAGCTTGTATTTTATTTCTAGTGTGATTGTTTATCACCGGGAGCATTCAGACAGTACTGAATAGCTCTACTGTTCATATGATTTCAAAGAAACTCGGCAGACTTCCCCACCTCATAAACTGGAAATAATTGGTCCAAACATGTCAGGAATAAGCATTCCTTCAGCGACATCACACTAGTTGGTAGTCACTGTGTGTGATTGTGTCAGAAGTATTTCTAGTAGCAACAGTTCAGTACATATATACCATGGAGCTTGAACCATCAAACTCAGACAAGGCTAGGTGAAAGAACCTAAGCTACCAAACTCAAGGTTCAGTTAAGCTACCAAGTCATAACTTCTAAATTTGCTGATAAGTAACGTTACTGAGTATGTAAATGAGATGTTCCACCTCTACAGCTTTGTCTCTTAATGGCTTAAGAGATAAGGTGGAGGTAATTCTCTTCCATCTCCACAGAGCAGTTACCAGAGCTTGGCTTCAATCTCCCCTTACAAAAGATCATTGCACTAGGGAACCAGTATCCCTAATATACTGAATAATCTGACCCAAACCGCCCAAAATGTTTATTACATTGTTTCATTACAGTGCTACTGCATCTGAACGTGTATTCTTTTATTCACCTCTATATTTCTTAATTGTTAAAGCAATCCAAAAGGTTATGTTCCATATGTTAAAGCTCTCTTTCTCTCTGTGGGCCCATAAAACTGAATGGAAGCAGGCAGCATCTACCAGAATATTCTCTTTTGCCTGTGTCTCCTATGCAGCTACAAAAACAAATGTTAGAACACTAATACTTGAGCTCATTATCATTATTTTCTACAGCTGGCAAATCCCACAAGTGTAACTTAATTCATAAAATCCAGTTTCACCCAGAAAATCTTTAACATATTCAATCAAATTTATCACCTGTATGTTCCAGCTACTGAAAACTACTAACACAGATTTTAATTTTTTTTTTCTACACTATTTGGCCTTAAATTTACTACTGGGAAAGATTAAAAAAACCCAAAAATGCAAAAAAAAAAAAAACCCACAAAAAAAACCAAACACTTCTCAAAAATGAGAAGAGAGACTGTAAGAGGAAAAGGGATAAGTTTATGTGATACATGGTACTATACTTGTCAATGTGAAAAAAATTATCTTTTATATCAACCAGGGTCAATTAATCAGCTCTCAGGTCAAGAGGTATTTGCAATTGAGTTTAAAAAAACTAGCACAATACCTTTCTAATGAGTTTTGAGCAAGTGTTACCTGAAATGAATGTGTTTAGGGTGATAGGATCAAGTTTGCTACTGGTGCCTTAAATCATATGTATAAGCAAGCAAATCCTCCCACCTACCACTTCAAACACATCACCTCCCCTGTTCATCTTTCCTCACTTCTGTTTCCAATTCAATTTCTTGTCACACGCTTCTGTTGATCTCATGGTCAGCTGGAGTCATTGACTGGTACTTACCTCAGCAAAAGTTTCTTAAAAACCTAAATAAGACTCTGCAAATCAATGTTTAAGAGGAAAAACCTTTGCAGACATGCTGAGTGTGAGAGTTTCTATAGCTCTTTAACCAAGAGGAAAAATAGTTCCTGCCTCTCTAAGACATCAACATTTTATAATTCTGGTGAGTACCACCTCTAACTACATAGCCAGTTATACAAACTATAGAACTAGCAGTGAAGTTATCACTGAGGCTAAAACTTACGTTGGTAAGTAATGTAGTACTCTAAACCAGCCTATTAAAATTTAGGAGGAAGTGCAATTACTTTATCTTGTATAGAAGCAGAAGTTTCCTAAATAAATAATCAGCATGCAGATAATCAGCATCAAGTCACCCAACAGTTACAGCTAAAACTGAACTGGAGCATACACAGCACATCTGTACATTTACAAGCACAAGCTCCCCAGATGTTATAAATTACTATCTCTACCAGTTGCCTCCTGAAAGTGTTGACTTAAAAAAAAAATGTACTGAACAGTGGAGATGTTCATAGCAGGAATTGTCAACAGAACTAAATTCAACAGTAAAAGATCTGTTGATATGTGTCTGATCTAAAGGGTAAATGTCACAGAGCTGTTACTGCTTGGGCGCACTACAGGGACATTACTTTCAGATGTACTTGAGGATACAACCACAGAAAGTTCTACTACCTCACTTAAAACATACCATTTATTCAAGTTTCACTATATGCAACAGGCAACAAAGCATCATAACCTAATTCCTAGCTAACAAAAAAAAAACACCTGAAGACCGTACCCTGAGTAATTTTAAATTACCAGACAACTCTGAATGATACTGGAGATCTGAGAGTTTCATATAGTTGTACAGAAACTCATCTTTAAAAAAAAGGAGACATTAAATTCCAAACTTTATTTAGAGGAGACGAGAGAGAAAGGGAAAACCAGTTAATGACACGGCACTCCAGAAGGCAGTTGAGCATTTCCGATACCATTCATTTATTGCCCGGGCAGCGTGAGCCCGTCCCGTTGCTGGCGGAGAGGTACACGAGAGCTCCATCAGTTCGGCTACCACTGACATTTCCCAAGCCGCCGCCCGCAGCAGCGCGCATTCTACAGCAGCGAACGCCCAGCTCCCCCACTTCGACCCAAACGCCAGCAGGAGTTTCCAACTTAGCACGGGGAAAAAAAAAAAAAAAGAAAAAAAAAAAAAAAGAAAAAAGACTAGAAAGCAAACCGGACTTTTAAACAGCCGGTCAGGGACGCGCACGGAGCGGCTCTGCGGGCTCCGGGGCAGCGGGAGCGGAGTCCCCTGGAGCCGCGCGTCTCCCCCGGGGCACCCCTGCCCTGCCCTGCCCTGCCCGCGCCAGGTGCGCGCCGCCCGCGGGCCGTACTCACAGGGACACGGTGCGGTTGGGCAGCACGGCGGGCTGCAAAGTTTCCACCAAGTCTCCGCCGGTGCAGACCACTTTGATGCGGAGGGCCGGGCGGCCGGGCCCCTTGGCGCGCTCGGCGGCGCAGAGGCAGCGGTCCACGATGAGGTCGGGGCAGTTCCTGCTGCCCCCGCAGAGCCCCAGCGCGGCGGCCAGCAGGCAGAGGCGGGGGCACAGC
>WBMY01004200.1:418614-437105 GCA_013397315.1 Donacobius atricapilla | reverse complement strand
CCGCACGGATGCGCCAAGGACGCGCCGCCGGCCGAAGAGGCGCGGCCAGCCCGGGCACAGGGCAGGAAACCGGGAGCTGGGAACATTGTGTGGGTCGGGAATCTAGTTTTGAAAATAGCCACCTCCGCTAGCGCTCTCCAGAAGCGTGTGTGCCAAGTGCCGTTCGCATCTATGGCTGTGGGACAAGAGCTTCAGGACGCGGGCAAGGGGCAGCGTAGACCGAGAGACAGGACAGTCCCGCCACTGCCACCGGGAAGGGTCCATGCAGTTAGCTGACTTCCGACACCTCAGATAATGCTGTGAGCATGACCTAAAGCAAAGGTTTGATCAGTACTCAAAGACACTTCATCATCCAGGACAACCAGCACGTTTCCTTTCTACTTGCATTTTTCTGTCATTAATGGCACTCAGTGGCTTTGGGGCACTCGCAGGAGCATCTTGTGATCTGACTAGTAACTTCTAGGGTAGATTTTCAGCATCAACTGCAAGCTACCCTGTTGGGGTTTTTTTTACTGGAAGTGAACAAAAAAAAATCCACATTGTAACAGCAACTTCCATTTTTAATGGCCTTTTAGTAAAAGAGCAGGTTCCTTGCCTTCGCTTCTGGATGGAGACTCACAACACATTTTCATTGCAGGATCTAGGCCAAAGTTAGTAATAGTCTGCCTTAACTATAAAGCTATTTAAAGAAATTACATGGGTTTTATAAAATAATATTGTATTATACCCCCTTAGGGTAGATTTGTCTTGCACATTTACAGTGCCTGTTATCGCTGTGTTCTAATATCTAATTGGAGCCTTTAGGCACTATAGTATTAATGAGTGATAGAAGAGGTAGTGGCCTTTTGAAATTCAAGACTAATAGGAAATTTTTCAGGAACAATCTTTTTCTGCACAGTTGTTGATTTAAAGAATCATAAATATTTCAACCTCTGCTCTTTTATTTTTAAAAGCGAAGTTGTGTAAGGCTTACTGGCAGGAAGCAAAATGGATTGTATTTCATGAGACCACTCAACATTTCTATGGTTGCATGATGTTATTTATCATAAAGAAACCCAGTGTATTTAATTTTGAAAATGCTCTTTTAGCTTTGAAAAATTCTGCCTCATCCACACTGTTTTAGAAAGTGCAAGTGAAGAATACACATTTATTAAGATGGTAGCATAGATTTTGTTCAGTGTTAACCTTGCTGAGAAGAAATTGAATTTTTCAGTCAAACTCAGCCCTTAAACATATGCTAGCAGAATTTTAAGGTTTTTTTCCTACCTCACTGATGCTGAAAGGTTTTTTCAAAGTACTGTTTCATTAGGGAATAAGAAGGTTTACAGTCACATTGAGGCCATCTATCAAATTTTAGGGTAAAGGTAGAAAAGGAATTATTCAAAACATTAGAGCCAAAAAACAATAAGAGGAAACTCCCCTCCACTTCCTAATATATCTTTTTTCTTGCTTTATTATGCATAAAGATGAAAGGTTCAGCCATCTTCACTTTTTCTCACTGACATCTACAAATATCAAGAAGGTCAAAATTTTGTGATGGTTTAAAGGCATGGGTGATGGTTCCTCCAGCAGATCTCACAGTCTAAACAATTGCCCAGTCAATTAAAAAAGGACCTGAGCACCTAGAGAGCTCAGTGCTGCTTCAGGTGTCACCAGCCAGCACAGCAGGACATTTAATACTGGCAGTATCTAGTCATTTTCACAGACTGAGAAAGATACAACTTCCACCCTCTCATGATATACAAACAACTAAATTTCCCAAATCTTAGGGCAGCATTACAATCCCAGACTCCTTGTAAGAAGGGTAGAAAGAAAGCTGTGACACTTTGATTTGAAAAGCAGCCAACATTGCACTGTTTGGGTTCCAAAGCGCCTGCTTTAGACAGGCTGTGTGCCTACAGCTTGGGTACCTTTGGGCACTTACACAGTAGATAGCATGGGATAGGTCATGAGATCCTTAGCTGGTGGTTGGCATCTGCCAAGAGAGAATTACCAGTTTATTTTGAAGTCACTTGGAGATACTTGGAGAATTTAGGTGTCTGTGCTGTTAAATAGAATGGAGAAATTTTTCTAATTCATACTTGAACTTCAATTTTCCCTAAATCTTTCTAAATCTAGCTCAAAGTTATTATCCATGTATATTGAAAGGACACACTTTAGGATATCTCTCCTTAAAGTTTTTTCTCTTGGTTTGGTCAGAAACCAAAACGTGATATGTGCTGGTCTACTTTTTCACACAAAGCCAAATACAGGTCTTAAGAAACACTTGAGAAGTCCTAAAATGCCAAGTTCTGATTACATGAAGTTCCTGGCTGAGATTCACTTGAAACATGAAAATTTTTCTAATTGTAACATTTGTTTACAGTAAAATTCTTGCTTTAGTTATTTAATTAAATCATAGAACTGAGGGACAGATTTCCTTAGATCAAGGAAGTAAGAAAATTACTAAATGTGCCTATTTTCTTTATATTTTTATTTCCAAGCATCAAAAGCTTGAAGCTTTTTTAGTAGGTCCATCTGTGTATCCACACACCATGAGCTTATTACAGTACTTGAGACAAATTTTATCCTGTGGCTAAATGTGTATGTGTTAAAAGGAAATGTAAATTAATTTAGGAATATATTGCCAAAATAATATTAGCCTGAATAAATATGAACACATAAAAAGGAGTCAAAGGTTAGAGATACAGGTGATGCACTGAACTACAGGTTTACATTTCATTTAGATCACGTTCCCAAGCACAAAACAGCAGCAGCACCTGCTCAGCATCACGGGACATTACACAGAAATTAAGTAACAAGAATGTGTTATACAATAATAGGAAATCTGGGGAGGAAGAATGTAAATAAGTGAATTTGAATTTTGTCAGGATTTCAAAATTGCATGTTAGTATTGGAACAAAGCCATGGAAACTTGAATAACCACAAACAGGTTTTGGTCATGGCTTTTGTTTCATTTCTTATCCAGAAGTTGGCATTCTATCAGCCCTCTAATTCCTTGAACATTGACTCTTTACTGATAGTAGTAAAACAATGCATCCATTTCCTCCCTCACCTCAGTATCCCAGCACTTTTATTCCATCATGACTGCATCTCATGCTACTCATGACATCAGCATAGCACAAATGTCTGTAAGCCGTTGCAATAGAATGATTAAAAAAAAAAACCCAAGAAATTATTTGATGTAGAAAAAAGATAGATAAATTAACTGAGAGAAAAACAATCCAGAGTGTTTCCACTGGGATGCTTGGAATCCTATAAAAATATATGATTTGAAAGGTGATAGAGGAAAGAAAGAATGGATGAAAATATGTAGTACAACATTCATGTAGAAAGGACCCAAGAATTTTTACCTTCAGACATAATGAATTAATAATACACCAGTATTAGAGGTGAGATAACCCTGGTCCATAAACAGGCTCACATAAGGCACTAGTGCTATCAAAATACAGAGACTAAAACAACATAAACAGTTATTCAGGTTTGCTACTCATCACTAGGATAACTGGATAAAACTGAGTGCAGAAACAGCAAAACCATCCTCATGTTATTTAACATACTGAGTAATCTTTTAAAGAAATGTGGAAACAGAGTCATTCAGGACTGGAGCAGGGAATCATATACTGGGGGAACAATGCTGTGTTAGAAAGAACTGACAAAACTGGATCTCCATATCTGCTGTTCTGTATCAGCACAATCAGAAAAACCTCTGTACTGGTTTTATATTAAGAAATTACAGTATAAGAAACCTTCAAATATCATTGCATTTCTTCCCTACTGCTTATGTTTCTTCAGCATATTCACATTTATATATAGTATCTGAAATCAAAAAAGGTTTGAGCACTGAGTCCTCACAGGGAACCAGGTTTCCAAAACGTTGTATTGAACTGTTCATTGAAATAAGGAAGTCCTTGAAATTAGAGACCTCTTATGAAAAAATGTGGCTCTTTTTGCTCTTAGCAGAGACCAATGTAAAATTCTGATCAAAACTAAGACTATTGGTCTGAAATCATAAAAAAATAATAATAAGCTATCAGTGGGGAGTGGAATAATTATCACAAAAATATCAACAGGGAAATAAATTATATTTCAAGGGAAAAAAATCCAAGTGTTTGATATTCCTCAATATGGAGCCAAATTTTCCTCCAATGAATACCTCAGGCTTATTGCCAAATAATGCAAATTCCCCTTCCCCTAGAAAAATCATACCTACAAGGGAGTGTATGTCAGTGTAAATTTCTGATGACCATCAAATGGAACTTCAGCTGTTGCCAAATCCCTCAGCTGCTTCAGAGAACATATTGAAATTGTTCAGAAATATTGTTGATGGCACATATATTTTAATGTTCTAGCCTTCATCTCTTCATGCTGTTTTGTTTACGTGTGCAGTAGCAGAATAACAACACTTTTGAATGATCAGCCAAAGGAGAAGCAGCTTTTTTTTAACTTTGTACCTTCTGAGGTCTCACCAGGGACAAGGTTCAGACTGCAAAACTGCACTGAAAACTGAAACGCTGTCCTGCAGAAGTCAGAGCAGAAAGTGCAGGAGGGGTGGCAGCTGCCTTCTGTCCCACAGATCCAGGCATCTATTCCTGCAGGAATGCAGGACTTTCAGGAGAACCACCCTCGTTCTCACACACGTGGTTCCAAGATACACTGGGAGGACATATTTTTGGATGTTGATGTACACATGCCAGTGCTTCTCAGTGTTTTTCATTCCTAAGACACATGAGAATTCTGACTGATTTACCAGCATGCTTTGCATCAGAGAAAAAGGGAGAGAAAAAAGAAAAAATGTGGCACCATGAAAACAGACTATTTTTTCAGGTAGAGAGATATTTCAAGTTTTGTTTTCCTATCATAGAAAAATATTTTTTCTCTCTGTCATCTCCCTGCATTAAGAAGGTCAAATGAGTCTTTTCCACACTTTCTTGAATTATGAAGATCTCTTAATACCCTCCTTTATGCTTCTAGAGGTGCCAGATTAGTCACTCTCTTCGTTGCAAACGAGACAATATGGGAAGTGGACATTTTAAAGTCAGAAGATGGCAAAGGTCAGATATAAACAGCAAAAGCCACACATACTGTGCCCATGACAGAGGGGTTAGAACTAAATGATCTTTTACATCCCTTCCAACCCTAATCCTTCTATGATTGTATTATTCTGTATCTTCATTACTGGACTTTAAATACACTTTATAGTAGTCATTAATGGAGTTTAGGATTGTAACGTGGTCAGATAATGCCAGGATGATTTCTATCTGACAGTAGCTCTGGACATCCCCTGGTCCAAGATCCAAATAAAACAACTTCAAAAGTGTGTTTGGTTGCCCAGGGCTTGTCCAGTGGTATTTTGAATCCCTGCACTGAAGAGGATTTCCCTATAGTTTGGCCATCCTTGCTGCAAAGGACTGTTTTTGCCTTTGTTCTTAGAATATATTTCCCTTGCTGCAGATTGTATCTATTCCCTCTTCTTCTTTTGCTGTGTACCTCTGAAAGAAAAGTTTATCTTTGCCATATGCTCTTCAACTACCCATGAGATAATTGAAGACAGCATTAAGATTCTCCCCTTGCCTCTTCTTCGCCAGGCAGAACAAACCCTGCTCACTCCTTTATAAGTCAGGTGCTGCAGCCCCCCAGCAATATTACTGATGCTCCAACGAGGTAAAACCAGTTCATCAATGTATTTTTCTGCATGACTCTACCATCTTGTGACAATGTATGAATGGTGCAAAATAAAAGTAGTTACTGCTTTATTATTTCCCTTATTAATCAACTTAATGGCAAGGATTTCCAGCAAGCTGACAGGTTATGTGCTATCATTCGTGCAGTGAATTATAAGAACATATTAACCTAACCCATATTTCATTGCTTGTGAGTTTATTCCCTTGTAGCAAAGAAAGGAAAACAGCAATTTAGAATCTGAAAGACAATTATTAAAATAAGAATCTCATTATACAATAAATGCTTAAAATAGACAAATGTCGCATCGCCTGCTCCATTTCATCCCTATCACTCACTTATGTGGAATCCCATCAGAATGCCAACAGCAGCCTGATAGAGAAGGTTCCGTGAATAGCTAGTGATTCTAATTACTTACTAACTTGTATTTAAATGGCCAGTTGAAAAGACAGGGAAAAAAATTCCAAATACTAAATGAGAGCTTTTTTCATAGGTGTACACTGCTTTTAAAAAACACTGTGGCTTGAACTAATTTTGTAGGGGATTTAAGTGAAGTCATATTTTGTGGCCAAGATAGAAAGTCCATTAGTAGAAATACTAACATGAAGAACCAACAAATTCCATTATCACTATCAGCTGTGCAACATTCTACTAGTATCAATAATCCTGCAGTAGAAGTATTATTATCTGTAAAAACAAATTTCTGTCCCTGTTGCCTTACAAGCAGAAAGTTGCATCTATTATTTTCTGTCCCCTTATTCCCACTTTAATTTCATTTCCCAGTTCAAACCACTTGAAATTGTGTCATTCACTATTATATATTGTTTCCTTAAAAATCCCTTGGAGAGCTCATATCTTCCTCTAACTTAAAAGTGCTTTAGAAACTGATCTCTTCTGCCAGGTAGATGCCTTCTTCCCTCTGTTTCTAATGTCTTTAGATTTGCCAGTAATTCTGGACTTTGCTTTTATACTTCCTATGAACTCTTAGCGGCCATCGCGTTTTCTAATATATCATGCCTGTTTGTGTCATCTGTCTTGGTGCTTTTGGAAAGAAAACCCTTCAGTGTTAAATTGAAGTGCTATGTAACTAAACTACCATATACAGCAACAGCAGCAAGTGTCAATGAAGAAAACATTTTAAAATAGTAGAATTACAGGAACACAAAATAGAAAGTACATGTATTTGCAAATCTTAATTGCTGTTAAGCATAGCAGAAATGATTCAAGAAAAATATCGGTGCTTTTAAAGGGCCTCACCTACTTCTGAATCTTATGGTATCAGGCCCAAAAGCAGAGAATGTTGCTGCTTCCTTAAAACTCAGAAATGCCAATGTCCAAAAAGCCCATTGTGAAAAAAATTCTTTTTAAAATATTTTTTAAACTATTATTCTTTATGCTTTTCTTGTAATATGTACTGTTTTCCAAGTCTTTCCTAACCTCCTCTCTTAATATGGAAGCACAACTGGAATCCTGAATCACACTCCGGAATGGCAGCAATTGGTGTGTGTGCGGTGTTAATTGAGTTGGGAGACATTCCTTACCAGATGGATATGGATTTTTGTGAATGCATAATGGCCCTTTAAGAAGCTTAAGAGAAAAGCATGAAACCTTTTACAAGCAACATTCCAAGGCAGGACTGCCAAAAGCAAGTGCACATAAATAGCTCTGATAATTGGAGCCGTATTCCTGCACTCAATCCTGCACCAGAGCGGGGCTGCTGACCACACACCATGGCTGGATTAGCCACCTGGTCTGGGCTGGTGCTCAAGTTGCCCTCATCTTCTACCAAATAACAAAAACTTAGGGTTGTCCTCTCGGCCAGAGCTTCAGCATTTGTTAGTCACCCAATATAATTTCCCCCTTTCCACACACAAATGGATTTTTAGATCCTGCACTTGTTTTAAAAGCAGCTGCAGGTTGGTGCAAAGACCTAGCCCCACCAGGTACACATCTTCTTCAGGCACAGTAAGTCCTGTCCCCATAGCAAAAAAAGGGGGAAGGCGTCATTAAATCCATCAGAAGAGAGGTAACTCAAGGGACAGACGCCTGAATTTTACATTCTTCTATGTTGCAATGGCAGTTTTGATGAGACGCTGGTGAAAAGCCATCTACATAATACTACATTATCTATTTTCTTTATCTACATTTTAAAAAACGTGTATGGCATATGTTTCTCATCATTAACTATGACCTTTGTTTATTTATAGTTTTAAAACCTCTGACTACTGCCAGACGCTATTAAAAATAAACATTTTAATTGTTTTCATGCTTTATCCTCCCCTCCTCTTTCCACCCAAATCTGACAGGATGAAACATTGTTTTTACTTGGGATATATCTGCCTCTGCTGCAACAAGAAAGAGGACTAAAATGAAATTGTATACCTATTATCAGAATAGTTATACATTCAACAGTCTGGAAACAAAGCAAGTGCGATCTCCCAGCCCTCTTTAAGACAAATCTCCCCATTCCCAGGCTCTGCCTTCTGCTGAGGGTGCAGAAATGAGAACTGAACTGCTCCTCTGCCTTTAGCTCAGCCAAACTTAGCTCTTTCTTCCCAGCAACACGGCTGCAATGCAACAGGCCATCTTCATTTCCCGTGTAAACAAATAGCTGGACTGTTCAGTGAAAGGTGGGGTTTTGTTTCCACAGGCATATGAAAAGTCTTCTGCATCGAAAATTAATTGCTTTTACAAATTTAAGCTTTTTGTTTGCTTTTTTGCCATTTGTGTTTCTGCTTGGGTTGGGTTGGTTTTTGGTTTTGTTTTTTCGGGGTTTTTTGGGGGGGGGGATTGTTTGTTTGTTTGTTTGGGGTTTTGAGGTGGGTTTTTTTGCACACAGACCTAGTGCAAAGGGGTACAAAATACCAGAGAAAAGTTAAACCACAACTTTTTCCAGTCTTTCTGGTCAGCTGGCTTTTGTGCTCCATTACACAGATCAACCTTTTCTGTTTTGGGGGTACAAAGTCATGTTCAGGGAACCTTCTTGGCACCATGGATTTTACTGCATGAAGTCCATCACTTTAACAGCATTGCAGAGCCAAAATCTCTTAGGTGAGATGCTGGGAAAAAGGACAAAAACACACTAATTAAAGGTGCTTCTAACCCTCCTGCAGTATTATCTGCAGTTCTCGGTGTACATACCAGAAGAACTTAGGTTCTTTTTGTGATATCTGATATAGCTCCTTTTCTGGAGTGTTCTCCTTTCTCAGTCAACAGCCATGACCAATGTTTGAGAGAAACTGATTCAAGAACTGATTCAGCTGAATCAGCTTCCTAGTTTGAAAAGGGACTATGTGTCATAGTTTTCCTTTATTCCGTTTGCCTTTGTTTGAAATTAAATCTCCTTAGGTAAAACCATTCTTAGTGGGTGTGCCTGGCGCAAGGGAACCCAAAAAGGGTTGGTTGCAGTTTTTGCCAAACAGGACAGGAGAGGCATCACATAACATAATGTGCTCAGAAGCTAAAAGCAAATGACACCAAAGAACACTCTCATCTTTTAGGGAAAGGAAAAGAAAAACTTTAAAAAGGACAAAGGATGTAGGTAACCCTCATCCTCCATTCCTGTGAGGGTTCCCAGCTCTTCCTTCTCCTGCCTTTTGTTGTCATAATGAGATAAAATATCTCCATAGTTAAAAGTACCAGGTGAAGGGAAAACAGACATACAACTAGGATATTTAGGGACAGTTGTCAGGTGGTGAATCAGTACAGCTCTGATAAAAAGAGGCTACTAAAATGTATCTTCTCTGTAAAGATCAATCTTATTCTTCCCAGACAAAGAGGTCATAAAAATATTCTCAGGCCTTGGTAGAAAATAATGATTAGTGAGTTGTATGTGTCTGTCTGGGGCAGTGGAGGTGTTCAAAGGAGTAGTGAATGGAAGTTTTTGCATTGTTCCTGGCATGTCTGGGAAACAGGTAGAAAACAGGGAGGGAACAGTTAAAAACACAGTGATTACATATTCTTTCTTTGCCCAGTTTTTGTTTGGTTAGGATGATTACTGGGATTACTGATCTGTGAATACAAATTCCTTGTGAATATATTAATTTATTTCTTTGATCTTTTTCCGCTCTCTTTGTTAGGTCCCTTCATTCAAGAGGCTGCAAGTGGAATTTCTGATCCCTCCTCTAACTGTCTCCAGCTATACCTTGATGATGGAAGTGAAATCAACCTTCCCTGCGGGTAGGAAACTCAAAGTTCATGGCCTAAATGAGAGGTCTGTGATTCAGAGGTGTGTTCCTCCACCCTATCTCAACAGGTGCCACTGTGCCTCCTGCTGTTCGGCCAAATTACCAGCATGAGCCTCATCCCCTCCAGGCACAGCAGTTACACTGTGCTGATGGACCCAGAGACCTGTCCGTGCTGACCGAAAAGTCACAGTCACACCTCGATGGGAAGAGTGATGGAAAGCCTGACTGCAGGGATTTCCAGCCTGTGGTAACCTCAGTTCCACTGTGCTTGGGAACTGCTGCTATGTTGAGGTAACGGAAAAGCTTTCAATTTCCAGAGAAACTGCAAAAATCAGGCATCTTCATCTGCTGATGCCACTGTTCACAGTCCCTGTCCCAAATGCACTGAATGGATCATGTACAGCTGGTAAACCAGCAAGGCTCAATGCAGCCTCCTGATTCCCTGTACACAGATGAGTGAGCTCTGCTTTGTCTCCTGACTATACCATCATAATTTACAGTCCCAATTCATAACCCAGAATTACTACTGAGTATTTAAATCACCCAGGCAAAGAAAATATTTCTAAGTTATGGTATAATTTAAATTAGTGACAGTATTTCCACTGAACTTGCCTAGCCAGGCTGTCACCCACTAAATCTTGCCAAAATTAATAATCAGCCATAACAAGTAATCACTTATTAGTAATCAGGGACTTCACTGATGTTCTGAAAACCTGGTCTTCTGCATAAGAGAAACTCTGAGTTTCCTGAATTGTGTCCAAAATAGAAATAAAATACGGATGGCCATTCATAAAAATAGATATCCAAATTTGATATGGATTTTTGGTAGTGGAAATCTACTGCAGCCTTTACTCAAATCATCTTAATTATTGCCATTTCTACATAATCGGCATCACGTCTCCTTGAGAATTTGCCTAGCTCATAACTGCAGAGATATTTGTTATCAATTGGAAAAAGTTTCTTTAGCCTGAAAATGATAAAGTAAATGGATTAAACTTATAGAGCTTTTGCAGTAAGTTTTCCATCCTCTTCTCATTCTTATGATTCCAGTTCTGAGCATTCCAACGTTTTCCTGCAGGAATCAGGAACCTGATATTCAAGCAGCTACACACAAGCTGATATTGCTCCTCCTTGAAACTACATCTTTCCAGTAATTTTGGTGCAAGTTTGTAGCAAACTGGGTTGAGAGACTAAGTAGATGTTACAGAAGTAAACCTATGGGGAAAACAAAATCAAACCAAACCAAACCAAAAAAAAAAAAAAAAAAAAAAGGGGGGGCAGGGAGAAAGCCCACACCAAAAAAAACCCTGAAAGCTTAAACCAAAATGAAACTATTAAAGATAGTAAAGACTAGTAAAGATACTTCATTGTGCTTTATTAAACAAGGTAAGCAAATGCTATTTCAGGTCATTCTATCCAAAACAGAGTTACACTAAATATGATATATTCTGGAAAATTTATCAAGTAGAAGAGGAAAAAAAGAGGCTCAAAAATTGTTCAACTATGATATAAGATTTCTCTTTTAAATCAAAATCTGATATTCTTGTGATGCTTCCATTGCAGTTAGAATTATATAAATGAAGTAAACAACTAGATGCCCAGACTCAGTTTTTGTGTGTTTGGGGACGGACCTAATATTTGTCAGAAACCTCAGAACATAGCATTGGATGTTTAATACTTCAATTCACAATCAATTAGTTATGAACAGCTCTGACTCTCCTTGTAAACAGCCTAAAAGCTACACATACTGATTTTTAGAGGCAGGGTAAAAGTTCTTCCACTTTATTTATAGAGGTGGAGAGAGACAAGGATATCCTTTGGACTACTGCAGCTCAAAACTCAGAAAGAGTTTCCTGCTTCCAACTGTGTCACTAGGAAACAGGAAAATCAAAAAAGAATATTTACCCAAAAATATTCCTCTAGTTTGTATATATTATATCAAACTGCTATTACTACTGGCCATGAGAAAAAAAGCTTAACATATATTCTTTCTTGACTTTAGGCTATTTATTATCATAGATTTACACTTCTGAAATCATAGTTAACAGCAGAATTCCTCTGTGTTCGAAGCACATTTATAGTCTAGGAATAGCTATTGCCAGAGGAAATAAGCAAGAGGGTCAGGGGACAAGCAAATTAAAAACAAACCCAAAATAACCCAAGGATGTACTGCTTTGGTAAATATAAACTTATTTTCAGTGTTGTTTTTTGTAAAAAGGATGTCTATATTGGATCAATAATAATGTATTTATTGAAACTTACAGGAATCCATGAGGTATTTGTTTTCATGTGAAACAAAGCCCTGAAATCTGTGAAGGTGTCAAGGAGACTTAATAATGCATTCCCCACCCCCCAATGTGTGTTAATCCTGATTAATCCCAATTTTAATGATATTTTACAGCCTGAATTTTTTAAGTTGTTACCACAACACACAGAAAATCCTTAGCATGGCTGCCAAATTGATCAAATCCCTCACTTTAAGTAAAACAAAATAATAGTGGTAGTCAGTGTTTTCTTCTACTGCAGGAAAAAAACTCGTAGCTACCTTTTTCTGAAGATGAACAGCTGTATCAAGGCTCATTAGAGGCATCACCCACTTGCTTGTGTTTTCAGCATAGGCTGTGCATGTGGTACCAGATGGTTTTCAGAAACCCCTTCACTATGTCATTCCAAAGGGTACCACAATATAAATGCCCATGGATGTTGGTGAACTCCATCCATACACATGGAAAGACAAATCTTATGAAGAGTTGTGGAAATGTGCAGTATTCTTAAACAAAACAAAACAACAAATAAATAAATACAACTCCCCCACACAAAACCAACAGCAAACCAAAAACAAACGCTCCCTAAGAAATATCACAATACACAACACAAACTATAAAAACATTAGTATTGTCATTTCCAGGAAGTGAGTGCCAGAAAAAAATAAATTCAGAAAACATTGCTTAGCTGAGGCCTGATCTGCAAGCTTCATAGAATGTTTGAAAAAGTCATTATACAGGAGCATGTCAGGCCAGAGAGCAACATTCTCCTAACCTCAGTTCCAGAAACAAGTACATTGCCACTGCAAGGGTGTCAGACAAGCTCACCTCAGCTGGAAGTGCTCGACTGAGTCACAGTATTACAGCTTTTCTGCATTCTTCAGCTTGTCCTCTGTAAAAGTGAAACCTTTCACATTTCTAACAGCTCTTCAAAAGCATGTTACTGCCATCAATATTGGGACCAAATTTTACCCAATCGGTTGATTCTCCAGTCTAGTCCTTTAGTCTGGTACAGTAAAGTGTGATCTAAAGTAAGTCAAGCGATCCAAACTTCTTTGAATGGAGTAAGTAAACAGTACTTCCTTATCAGACCAGGCTAGATAGAAAACAGTTTTGTCTGACATGTATAATTATTGGATACCTAAGTAAACTCATGGTTGGCTGTGAATACTGACTGCGAATAAGTTCAAATGTTGTCATAGCTGATAAAACTTTTAGATGGTTGTATGGCTAAGTTCTGCTACAATAACAGCTGACCTTAAATAATCATACATTTTCCAATAATCTCTTCATTTTGTGTCGTTTCCCCCTCAGCCTAAGTGCTTGTATATTTCAGAGAATGGTTCAAGCATTAGGAATGTGTTTTGAAGTCAATTTTCTTGGGTTTATTTTCATTAAAAAAAAAAAAACCCACAAAAACAAAAAGAAACTATCACTTTTAAAGGGACAACTTCCATGTATTATTTCTCCTCTTGTAAAATGGGCATTCTTACTGAAGTACTGAAAACCAAGACAGTGGTGATTTCACTGATATACCAATAGCCTGGGAAATGTCTTCAAAGCAAGGCAGGGACTGGGCTGGCAAAGGTCTGTGTTGGGCACCCTGTGCTTCAGCACAGTTGCACTGAAACGCAGAGCATAAAACAGCACAAGGTAGTCCTCCTAGGTTGTTTCAGCCTGTTCCCCAACATGAAACACAACACCCAGCATATGCAAGAATTTTCCTTAAGTCTACCAAGAGACTTTTAGAATTTGATAAACTTCTACAGAATTTCACAGGTGTATTTCCCCACACCACTTAAGAATGGATTAAAAAGTAAAATTTAAAATTAATCTGGCACTCAATTGCAAACTGAGCAACATAAAATGGGAGGAATAAGCTTTAAAACTTGCATATTTATCTTCAGTGTTCTTGAAGTAGTTACAAAAGTGAGACTAAAACAATCAAGGATATTAATTATGCCTTTCTTCTCCCTTTTATGTTTTCTGCGATCATTTGATAGACAGGGTCCATAGGAAAATAAAGGCTTTTTTCCTTTAATCTACATAACCTGAACAATCAGGTTTTACCTTAACTCAGATGATTTTAATAAGTTTGGGTTTATGTAATTTTAAAATAGTGTCCTTGTGTACAATGTGTACACCAAACACATGCTTACAACTGCATAGTGGAGGCTCTGCTGTCAATTATCAAAGTTCTGCAGGCTGATTATGCAAGCTGGAGACATCTGATGCTCTTATTTGTAAGAATTTCTTCACAGGATTACCCAGGAACAGCTCAGAGAGGCCCAAACAGCCCCAGCACATTTAAGATGGAGGCAGCAACTGTGAAGTCCCTATCTGTGTAATGTCCCAAGGCAGCCTGGTGTTCTGCTGGTTACCAGAAATTTCTTTTAGAGAGGGAAAGGAAAAAACACCTACATTGTGGAAGCCAGAGAAGCAAATGGAACTCAGTGCTCAGAGGGCCCTCAATGGGAATTAAAATAAATGCTCCTTGTCATTCCACTTACAACAAGGACTTAAAGTCTGGAAGTAAATCAGCAAGAAAAGCTTGTCCTTTGCCTATCTTTTTACTTTTTTGCTCCTTCTCACCAAAATGAATGATTTCTGACTATCTAAACTGGTCTGAAGAAAGAAAATATTTATAATACATGAGGTGTTTATAATAAAATAGGATTAGTGAATATTTAAACATATAAATCACAAATGCACCATAACTATGACACATGGTCTCCCTTTCTAGTATCCAGAGACTTCATCAGTGCTGTGACAGGTAGGATAAGATAGATTCCTGCTGTCCCCAACCCATTTATTTACTAATGCAAACAACATTAGACAACTTGCCCTTGTTTTACTCTGCTGGTAAATAGCTTCGTAAGTCCATTAGCTACACAGAGATCATATTTTTAGATTAGGTTACATTAAAAAGAGTTATTTTAGAGGATCCAAATTTCCACCTTTTCTTTTTCTTTTAATCAAGTAAACTTTTAAAGAAACTCAAATCAAGATTATTTGAAAACCATCAAGACCAAAATCTAGCCATTGTAATTTCAGTTCACATAACCCTTCAGTATTATATCTACTAGCACTAGGCTTCCTTGAATTTGTGCAAGACATGAAAAGAATATGAAATGAGAAAGNATATATAATATTATTATTATATATTATATTATTATATACGACATTACTGATGGTATCATATTTTTAGGATATTATGATGAAAATACTTCACCAAGAAACAACTGATCAATTTAGACATGTGAACTTCTACACTAAACCCTTCTCAAAATAGGGTAAGGGAGTTAAATATATGAAGGATGAAAAATAAAATTGCTTTGCTTTGTTACTTCTTTGCAGAAATTACTTTGGGGGATACACATTCAGATGTTTTATAGATAAATGTATTAAAGGACTTCAACAGGACTTGAAAGAGCTGCAGCCTATCCCAGGCTTGCTAGGAAACCCTGCCACAAAGCTGCTGTATCTATTACTCAGTTCTCCTAAAGATCAAATTCCTATTAATTTTCTTTGAAATCTACTAGAAAAAAATATATAAAATAGTTAATTCTATTACATATGTCATGATTTTAATGCTAATCCTTCTTTCAGTTTGCATATAAAGTTCTCATTGATCTCGGCAGCGGCAGGATCAAGGCTTCTGGTAACAATTTTGGAAAGCTAAGGATTTTTTTCTGACACCCAGGTAAAAAAGTTTCCAGAACAGTTGACATAGGCTAGATGGTTATTTGTCAATGGCTCTTTCTACATGAGTTGTAAGATTGAGGCTAGTAGATGGAGCAGGGGGGTGGATTTATTTGATGGTGATTTGTTTTCTTTTTAAACACATTGCCCTATTGCTGCAGAAGATTCACAGTTTTACTTCTACCTATCCAGTGTCAACCACCTGTAGAGAGCAACTACTTAACCTACTCTCCTTCAGCATTATTTTATATGTTGTCTGCCAGCTGAGCCAAACTTATTTTAAAGTGTATCAAGTAATTTCAAAAGCAGGCAGTGATCCTTTATTCTATACTTGATAAATGGTTTCAAGGCTTGTTGTACAAACGACAGCTTGTCTTATCCTGCAAAAATGGCAATTACTTAATTTTGATCCAGCATTTGCATAACACTGCAATGATAATCCCTCCTCCCTTATCAATAGTGTCTGCCTGGAGCACAATTTTCTTCTGCAGTATAGCACAGTTGGTCTATCCTGCTTCTCAGTGACAAACCCCACAACTTTCCAAGAAATAAAACCTGCTTCTCAATTAGTTTGGTTTTGCTTTGGTTAAGCAGTAGAAGGACAAAACTTGAAGATGCAGGTGTAAAATATCTGAAAAAATAATATAGACTAGAATTAAATTATTGGAGCTGTTTGACTCCTAGGGTGTGTAGGTATCTCCTGACAGTCATTGGTGGCACTACAGAAGGGGTTAAAACCCTTGGAAGTGTCAGTAACAGTTTCATAACAAAGACACAGGTGGGAAAATTAGGATGGGAAAGAGAAATCATTCAAACATTCCAACTACTTTCTGCTCATTCCAGCAGCTCTCCCTGCTCATGACCCACAGATCTTTAAAATGTCTTGTTTAAATATCCTCTAATTTATTTAAAAAAAAGAGCTGTCAGCTGGCCACAGACCACACATTCCAGAACTGAAGTAGAAAGGAATGTGAATGGGTGGGTGGGGGAGAGGAAGGAAATCAGATTTAGTATTGAAAACAAGACTAAACTGAGAAGTAATGATGTGCACTCAAGCAGTTGCAGTGTGCAAGACAATTTTTGTTCAGAGTATCTCACATTCAGAAAAATAAGTGGTGAACAGCCAGCTATTCATTTACACACACACACTCTTACACACTTACATACACTCACAGCATTGTAGGTTCAGCTGTTACCTTAGCTACCATCATTTCTTCTGCTCAAGAAACATAAGCAGATGTCAGCATTTTCTCTCCAAAGTGAATGTAACTGCTGTGGAGATTACTGATCAGAACACTGCATATCTCTTCTGCAATGAGTGCATTAAAGCAAAATCTAGAAAGTGTTACATAAAAATTTTCCACTAGTGGCTGAATGCATATTAGGTGCTGTTAAATGTCAGTTGGCAATATAGTGTGCATTCTACTGCATGAGCTATCACTGGAGGCAATGCCTTTCACCATCAATCTAAAAATGGTTGTGGTGATAAGATAAAGCTAATACTTACACGCATAGGTCTGGATACAGGACTCTCTTTTATTTACATGGGGAAACAAATGGTCTCAGCACGTGTGTACATTTCAGAAAAGCAAAGAGAAATCTCTTTTCCTGCCCTTGCAGTGAAGCTGGGTTTGTTCTCATCAAGAAATGACCCTACAACACATGCTTGTGAAATCACATTGGTTTTTAATTCAGTAAAAAAGGAAGTGCTTGTCTTTCAGAATGCAGATATTTTTGCAGACATAGACTGGACTACATTAGTTATCTAGGGACATGTGGAAAATGAAATATCCTTTAAAGTGTGTATTAAGTACCACAGAGAGCATGTAATTGTAATGACTCAGCTATTACTGGTGATAACTCCACAGTGTTATTAAATGAAGAAAAAAGTTGATAATGTTCGAGCATATCTTGAGAGAATGGACATGCATATGTTCAGATTGCTGTTATTATTACCATAACTATCACTCTAGGGCTGAGTAGCCATAACCATTTTGGGCTCATCGTTGTACAAAACACACAAAAATCTTTAACAAAACAGCAACAATCATAAGTAGGAAAAAGCATCAAGAAAAAATTTAAAAGCAGTGAAGCAGAAAGACATAAAGTACAAGGATGACAAGGCGACTCAGCACTGCAAGGTGTTTGTTTCAGGATATCACCAGCATAATTATTTTCAAGTACCTATTTCTTTAAGACAAGAGACAAGCAGCAAATGACTTGTCACCTATTGTACTTTAGGGAACAAATGGAGATGCATTTGCCTCCTGTGAGGCCTCTTCTGGAACTTGCAAAAGTTTCTTGTCACCAGTGTTGAAGATTATCCTGAGGATANTTGTGGTACCAGCTGAAAGTAGTTAACTGTTAGTGTAAGAAAATAAATTTTATTCCAAAAGAAACTTAGGACTGGAGTTCATGCAGTTGTAGAATCACTGGGAAACCCAAAATGTTCAAACTAAGCTGTTTTCTCCAACTTGTCCCCTAACTTTCCATATCACTCAGAGGATGGATATGTAATTTTATCATGCCTCTGTCCATTCTCCAGGCCAGATTATTAACACTAACACATAAAACTTCATAAGCCCAGGAATTGTAACACTCTGTAAATTCACTAGCTTCGGAGGGGGATACTATGTTGTTATTATATATAATATTA
>WBMY01004200.1:334455-417696 GCA_013397315.1 Donacobius atricapilla | reverse complement strand
TTTGTTCAGAGTATCTCACATTCAGAAAAATAAGTGGTGAACAGCCAGCTATTCATTTACACACACACACTCTTACACACTTACATACACTCACAGCATTGTAGGTTCAGCTGTTACCTTAGCTACCATCATTTCTTCTGCTCAAGAAACATAAGCAGATGTCAGCATTTTCTCTCCAAAGTGAATGTAACTGCTGTGGAGATTACTGATCAGAACACTGCATATCTCTTCTGCAATGAGTGCATTAAAGCAAAATCTAGAAAGTGTTACATAAAAATTTTCCACTAGTGGCTGAATGCATATTAGGTGCTGTTAAATGTCAGTTGGCAATATAGTGTGCATTCTACTGCATGAGCTATCACTGGAGGCAATGCCTTTCACCATCAATCTAAAAATGGTTGTGGTGATAAGATAAAGCTAATACTTACACGCATAGGTCTGGATACAGGACTCTCTTTTATTTACATGGGGAAACAAATGGTCTCAGCACGTGTGTACATTTCAGAAAAGCAAAGAGAAATCTCTTTTCCTGCCCTTGCAGTGAAGCTGGGTTTGTTCTCATCAAGAAATGACCCTACAACACATGCTTGTGAAATCACATTGGTTTTTAATTCAGTAAAAAAGGAAGTGCTTGTCTTTCAGAATGCAGATATTTTTGCAGACATAGACTGGACTACATTAGTTATCTAGGGACATGTGGAAAATGAAATATCCTTTAAAGTGTGTATTAAGTACCACAGAGAGCATGTAATTGTAATGACTCAGCTATTACTGGTGATAACTCCACAGTGTTATTAAATGAAGAAAAAAGTTGATAATGTTCGAGCATATCTTGAGAGAATGGACATGCATATGTTCAGATTGCTGTTATTATTACCATAACTATCACTCTAGGGCTGAGTAGCCATAACCATTTTGGGCTCATCGTTGTACAAAACACACAAAAATCTTTAACAAAACAGCAACAATCATAAGTAGGAAAAAGCATCAAGAAAAAATTTAAAAGCAGTGAAGCAGAAAGACATAAAGTACAAGGATGACAAGGCGACTCAGCACTGCAAGGTGTTTGTTTCAGGATATCACCAGCATAATTATTTTCAAGTACCTATTTCTTTAAGACAAGAGACAAGCAGCAAATGACTTGTCACCTATTGTACTTTAGGGAACAAATGGAGATGCATTTGCCTCCTGTGAGGCCTCTTCTGGAACTTGCAAAAGTTTCTTGTCACCAGTGTTGAAGATTATCCTGAGGATAACCAAGGGAAAAAGATCCCATTTCATGAGGACAGATTAAAAGATTTAGATTTCTGTTTTGCCTAAGAAAATGTGGGGGGTTATAATTGCTGTTATAAATATATTGTGGGCAAATGCTCAAAGGGAGGGGAGAGTTTTACAATACTAGACAATGTTGGTGTAGAAACGAATAGTTGTGACATTGATGTGCAATCTCTACCCATGAATGAAGAAAAATTCTGGAATGCTTCCCAAAAACTTCCCAAAAGAAGTTTTGTTGGAGCCTGAACTAATTCTTTTTAAGATTGCATCCAATCCATTTTATATAATATGACTTCTACAACGGTTTAGTTGCATATGTATAATAATCCAAAGTACCTGCCCTTCACTTTTTGTGGTTTATTTATTGGTCCAATTTTAGTTGGCTAAGGTTGGATGAAACTAAGTCCCTAATCTCTTTTTCTTATGTGTACAGAATTTTATCATCATAGGAACAGTAGGAAAACTATATTGTAATTAGACACAAGCAGGCATCAGCCACTAAAATCAGTATGGCTCCATGGGAAATAAATATGTGCTTACATGGATTAAAATGTCATTCAGGATTACAGATTACAGTCTCCAACATGTTTATAGGAGGAAAAAAAAGCTTACAATATATCCTGCACTTGCATGGAATTACTGAGGCTAATGTTAGGATTCCACAGACAGTAATTCATCATTTTTCCTCGTGAATGAACGGGTTATATATGATTAATGAAGCTTACAGATGACCCTTAATCCATGTTACATAACACAAGGTCCCAGTCATTGACAAAATCAATCATTTAGTTTGTGCTTCATTACTGCTAATAGGTTTATAGCCACCTTTAAAAGACATGAAGTCATAAGGGATAAATTTCCAGCTTGATATAATGGTTTAATAATTTAAGAACAAATACTCACCCTTGCCCTCCAAGTAGGAATGTTTATCATTTCGCATATTTGTTAGTGGTTTTTCTCTGCTATGTAATTTTTATACCTCAGCTTCTACACTTTCTCCTTATGTTTTAGGAGCTATGAGGAATGGAATTTCAGGAATTATGCTGTATACCTCTACCATGAAAATTTTATTTTAAACAAAGTCTTTAAAAAATCATTAATTAAAAAATTTGGTTATCCAAGTTGCTTTTTCTTTTTCTTCTGATTTTATTAATATCGTGGGTACCTAATAAACAAAGCTGCACATAACAATAAAGTAAATATTTCTTCATGTTTCCAGCAGTGCAGAAGTAATCCTGTATCTTTTAATCACTTAAAATAAGGTTTTCATGGTTATTCTTTCAGAACATGAATGACTGAGATAAAAAACTCTTACAATTTTTTAGATATAAGAGATTATTCAGATCAAAATTAATTACTTGTGTTCAGAAGGTGGTTGTATTTTGTTCTTTTGTTTTGGTTTGGTTTGAGTCTGTGTTCTATTAATGATCAGATAGAGAAATAAATTTCTTGCTCTATATGATTCACTTACCAAGAACCCCAACTCATTTGTGCTAAGGCAGCTAGGAGTTTTTCTTATGACTGTAGGAGAAAAAGAAAGTGGCTACAGAGAAAAAAAAAATGAAAAAAGGATGCATGCAGTGGAAGAGGATATCTTGAAGAAAACACCAGGTGATTCACTGACTGTGTTTACTGGTTAATGTTCATTTCTGCAATGGAGGCTGGCTCCCTGCATCACTTGCTGACTTAAATGGTTTCATTAGTTTGACATTTATGACACTGTGGTGTTCAAAAGGCATGTTTTGATGCTGAACTCTCAGCTCCACATAATGACAGTGACCCAAATGGCATCAGAGTTGATAGTTTATCCCCTTATCCCATGTGTTGCAAGGCTTCTCTCAGTGGATTTTTGAGTTGATCAACCAAGCTATCTTTTACAATTACTAATTCTTCCCTATTTACTGTTGATTCATATCTGAAATTTATCTATGTGTTCCTCTACCAGACTGATTCAATTTCTAAAGAAAAATTATTTCATTTTCTGGGATGTGCACAAAAACATTAGAACTTTTAGTTTAATACTCTTTTTGCTTTCGTAACCTCTGCTTATTAGATATTTTTGACATGTTTTTGGGTTAATTCTGTTGCAGATTATGACCAAGATAATTCATTAAGTCAAGAGGATGGCCTTTAAATTAAACATTGGGTAGTACATCTTAGGGAATCCTCTCTGAGGGTGCCCTCTGTTAACAGAGATGTTTTATTTCTGGGTGGATTGTTAGTCACTTTTTCATTTGGATGTTTACTTTTCAGATTGAAATTCAGAAGAGGAAGTTTGAGAGCATGGCTCAGCCTGAGTAATAAACTGAACAAAAAATTGATGTTTCCTTCCCCTGAGTCTTGGATTTAAAAGGCACAGCATATGATTGATGGAATTATTGGCCAAGTGCAGTGGCTCAAAAAAAAATTTAAAACCCCAAAACTTGGCTTTTAAGTTTCTGTTACTTCAGTGTTTTTCTAGAGAATGACAACTTTTTATCTGTAGTTTTATTATGAATCTCTTCGTCCAAAACCTATTACTTGATTGATATGCCCGTGACATCTGTTGCTGTTCTACATCAGAGATCTCTGTTCCAGCTCTCCAGCTGCTTGTAATGCTCTTAAACATAGTTGAATGTAATGCAGAGAAAGGAAAAGAAGAAAAAAGTGAGAGCTAAGTCATATATGAGGAAACATTCTTGGAAGATTTCTGAAATTCTGCAATATTCTCAAGAAAATGACGTCTTTATGTCCAGGAAGTGGGGTTTTTACCCCTCTCTGACATAGACAGTTTATTGCTTTAATGCTGTGCTTTGCTGACTTTTTTTTTTTTTTAACTCAGTGAGAAACTTCTGTTAAGATTCTCGCCATTAGCAAGTGAGAGGTTGGAGTGGTGTTGATAGCAAAAAGGCTTGCAGAGGCCACTTGATCTGTGTCTCCTGATCTCTGATAAACAGCCTCCAACCAGCTCCAGGAGCCTTTTGCAGCAGTAATGTCCACGTGAAACATGTAACAACAGAGATAAGGAATTCTGAGCACTAACACCAGTGTGCTGAGCAAAAATAAAAAAAAAAAAGTGGGTTCCCAAGAAACAAAAGCACTTGACAGAGTAAAGAATTTATTGATTAGTCTTATAATTTATCCACAATCCTTTTCATGTAACCAGGGAAGCGACAGCTGGAAAATGAACTTAGGTGTTGCTTTCTGTCAGAGTGTGAAAGAAATTCTTGCCTTGAACACAGCACATCCCTGGTACCTGCAGGATCCCATTAGATACAGCAAAGTTTTCACTATATACACATACCCTGGATAGCCTTTATGTTTGGGAACTGCCAGTTTTTAAAAGAAAAATCAATCTCCATAAATCTACAAAGCAAATAGATACAGCAGGGGGTGAAATTAATTTTAATGGATTTGAATCATCACTGATTTGCAAAATATCAGGGCTCTTATAATCACACCTAAAATGCTGTCAGAAAAGGCTACGCATCACAAAGGGCAAAAGCCATTTTACATTTACCAAGGAAATGCTTCCAAATGGCAGAGATTGTGGATGCCCTTCTGTGCATGAAAATAAGTCTGAAGATTGGATCTCCTATAGGAGAATGCCAAAATACCCATACAGTAAAAAATGTTTTGCAAGAGTTCCAAGTTGTGGTTTAACGGTTGTGTAATTGTATGGAATTTTGTTTGAGAGCTTGGTCTATGGTGTCCTGTGAATACATGAGCATCTCTGGTCAGACCAGTGCCTAGTCCTGATCTGAACAGTGATGTTTGAAATTGTCGACTCTGACAGTGCTGGGATAAGACTGAGTTAGATACTGGGATCATAAAATAAAATACCGAAACACGTGTTAAAATATTATAATCTTAGACTACATGTATTGTTGACTCACAATCACAAATTTGATTAGTTCTGATTACTCTAGGACTTAAAAGATGGAGTGAATCAAGGAGATAACTGATACAGAGCAAGAAATGGTCTTTTGCCTACTGTAGTCTTCAAAATTCTTGAAAAAAATAAAATATATGGGTTTTACCCATAATCAACACAAGTTAGATTTCTGTTATTGCGATAAAATGTAATAAATCTCAGCACACACCTACTCTGCACGTTTTGGAGGTCTTGCATAGTGATATAAGAAAGTTGCATCTATATGTTAAAAATCCACATTTTCATTTTTAAGGGAACTATGGCACAGCTGTAGTAATGCAAAAATGCCACTTCCTCAGAGATGGGAAGAACTGAGAAAAAGTAAATTTTCAGGTAAGATGCTGTCTCTAGTACCTGTCCCTCCCTGGGGAACTTTGCAGTTCCTTTTTTCACTTAACAATAAGTTATGAGGCTCATTTGGTTGTTAGGACACAAATGCAGCTTTCTGCTTGCATGTCCAAGATACCTTCATTTCCCTAATGAGACTTTAGTTGATGTCTCCTTCTCTCAGTTCTTTCACTTTTGTAATCAATTTTTTAGCAGCAAAAGGTAGAATAATGCACTCACAGGAAATTACAGTATTTTATGAATCATTAAATGAGAATGGCAGAGATTGAGGTTCATTAACTGAGACACAGTTGTCTCTGATAGTAAATATTTATGACTAAACCAAGTGGCAACAAGCTGAAGGAAAAAGAATTCCAATAACCTTCTCTCCATTCTTGCAAGCAGAGATACCAGCCTAGCCTCAGTCCTCGTGTCCTTCCTGAGTACAGGCATGGAGATAAGTAATCCTTTAGCACGAGCAGACCCAATGCCTTCAAAAATAGGCCACAAAAAGGAGTCACATTAACATCTTTTATGAGTGTTAAAAACAGGTCATGCATAAGTCATAGTATATGGAATCTCGTTACCAGATGTCAGAGGGGAGGAAGGTGGCAAAGCATTATGTTTATGTGGGATTCAGCAATAAAGACAGATCTTTCCAAAACACCTGCAAAGTCTGATACTTCCAAACAGCACCTTAAGTAGTACTTTCTCTATTGCCTTTTGAAGTTGATTGATGACACAAATCTGAGCTTACCTTCTGATTAAGCATCAGAGCAGGAAATACAGCAGGCAATTTGTGTAACTTATTTAATAATACAAACCCACCCAGACTGCAAATGGAGAAGAGGGCAAGACTATAGGATTCAAAAACTTCTGGCTAATATAAGATTTTGAAAGCCAAACTTTAGGTATGCAGAATTTTAATAAACAGCTTTCTGCCAGCTAGTAACAAAAAAATGCTTGCTCTTTTTATTGTCTCATCAAAACGACCCTTAGTGAATGTGAATTATGATTATATTATCACTGCCTAAGGGATTTAAGCACTTTTGGATCTTAGCCAAAGATGTTTAGTCTCTCTAACCTGCAAATATTAGAACGCAGCCCAGAAGATCAGGCAAGGAACGAGGATGAGGTTAAGGACCACGTATATTCACAAAAGTGTCTATATTTTACCAGGATTTTTGTGAGCAGTAGACTTAGTGCACCCCATCTTCCTTAGGACTCTGTGTCCTTTGGTCTTACACTTCCTGACCTTTCCAATAATTCTAGCTTGCCTTCTCATTTCTGCTTCTGCATCACCCTCTCCAATGTCCACCGTCTCTGTGGGAGTACCCAGCTCTCTGCACCTTCTTGACTCCTATTTCCTCAAGAAGCAATTTATGCTGCAGCTGTTTCTGAGTCATCAGCCAGATTTTTGCCTCACTGGTGTGTGCCAGAGAGAATAGGATGGTGCTGAGCCTTGTACTATATGCTTTTCCAGTGTGGAGGTACTAACTCAAGAGTCCTTTTAATGCAGGGACTATCCAGTTTTCACAAAACTCACAGAAACTTTTATATGTCTGAACATTTTCTTTTTAACTTTAAACAGGTTTGAAATCAGACAACACATTGCAAAGTTTTTTAGAAAAACAGACAGAAGGAGTATATAAGGCATCATCCTATCCAGAAACAAAACTAAAAAAAATGAAAGAAAGGATATCCAGATTTCAATTCCTCCTCCCTTTGACAGCTCTCCTGAAGTGAGTTGCAAGTAGTCAAACCAGGGATATTCTTTGGAAACTCATTGTTCCATCCATCATTAGTGAATGAAGTTTCTGAACTTCATTCTGGGCCTGAAGGAGAGAAGGAATGCTAAGCTAGGAGTGCTTTCAACCACCCACGAATATCTTCAAATTGAGAGAGCTCAGCTCATTGGCACCAGGATGATAAATAAGCATATATGGTTTGAAAGTGGTGCCAGTGAGATGGATAAGCAGTTCAATGAGACTAATAAATATTTCATATTGTCATTTAGAGTTAAGTGTGACAGATGTAGCTGGGACTAATGCTAGTTTTCACTCTAAGTTATGATTAATTAGATAGACAACATATTGGTGTAGTAGTACTAATACATGCATAATAAGTGGTGGTTTTTCAGGGCTGTTGCTTAAGCTTTTGGCTTAGAAAAACTACTAATAACTTCAGTAACAGTGTAAAGGAAGAACTGAATAAAGTACAAAGAAGATGCAGGTTTCCTTTCTCCTACTGAGTGAGTGTCTAAATCTGTAGGACAGGGGTACTCAAGAAATGAAGTATGTTCTTGTTTGTCCTGAATCTATGAAAAACCTCCTCTGTGGTGTCTGCATAATTTAAAGAGGAAGAGCAAGAGCCAGAAGGAAGCAGATAGGTTTGCTGTAAACCCTGGGGAAGAAAAAAGATGTTTAATAATGTATAAAAATCTGTTAGTTCCCCAGTGGTTTGATCTCTGAATACAGGTTTCTCTGGGGGCTCCTTGTAGAGGAGCTACCTTACTGAGTAGGTAACTCAGTTAGCCTTAGCAACACAGTCCCATCCACCTCAATGCCAAACAAGGAGCGTGTGAGGAGCTGAGAAAAGGGCTTTCCTACGTGAATTGGAAACCTTCAAGTATCCCTGCTTTGTTTCTCCTGTCTAGAGATAAAAGACTTTTTTGTCTCTCCATGTGTAGATTATTCCAATGTAGGAGAGATCAAAATTATTTTTGTCAGTCACTATATTAACTATGTTCAGGATTTTTTGTAAGGTTACAACCCTCTTTAATGAAAATTTTGAAAGTGCTTATTTCAGCAAAAATATTGGCTCTCCCCTCTGATAGAATAGCAGCATTTAATGCCTCTACAATGCTGAGCAGTACTCAATGTTTAATCATGTACTAAGTCAGTAAATACTGTTAAATTCCCTTACTTTTACTATTTTATATATGCTTGATTGAAATGTCCCATGTTCTAAAATAGAAATCATTAGTGAATCTGTTAGCTCCTCTGACCTTAATAACGTGTAACCAGAATTAATTATCACATTGAAGTATTTGCTTTAACTTGTCATTAAGTGATTATTGCAGAGCAAGAATGCAGAATCTCAGTGAATTAATCAGTGACCTATATTTTCTGGTGCTTCTGCTTAAATTTAGCCTTGGTCAGAATGACGGAAGATCTGTCCAATTGCATTCTTGTTAAATGTTCTCAACTGGACAAGTCTGGTTACTGTCACCCAGCAAATAAAAGAGTGCATTCTTCACAATGCTGTCACACATGGATTGTTATATTGATGGGAACTTTTAATTCATTCAGCTGCGTCCACACCAGAGTCTCCCCAAAGCCTGTGTAGGAAGCAGGACACTGCTGTCTGCAAGCAATGAGAGGTTTGCCGCTGACTGTGCTGGAAGCAAGTTTGAAACATAAATTATTAATCTACTTTTACTTTAGAGCCCTCAGCAATGGGAAAGATGTTTTTCTTCAAACCCATTTGAATACTGTGATAGACACCAGTAATTCAGCAGTTTAAAATCAATGTGCTGCAGCAATTTACTTGTACCATGATGTATGCCCAGGAGGATGGAAAAAGTGATAACCTCATGGTAAATGGCAGATTCTGACAATAAACAAAAGTGTTATGGTTATTTTGAGAAAGAACTTTTTCCTAACCCAACCTAAGTAATTTTTAAATAAAAAACACTGCACTAGTATGGCATTCATACTATGTAAATATATTTCCCTCCAGCAGAAAATGAAAAGGCCATCTTCAATAGTGAGATACATTTTGAATAGTGAAGTATAACATTTAAGATTAAGTAACTATTTATTTGGATCTATGTTGAGTTTGAAAAGGAAAAAGGATGTGGGAAAAATTAAACAGGTTATGACAGGCTATGGAAAGTGTAGACTACATATCAATATGAGATATTCTAAAACAAATATGTACTGCTGGCTCTTTGACCAATATAGAGTTACTGAAAAAGAGAGGGCAAAAACATAGGGGTTTTTTTAATAAAGATCATAGATGCAAGAATCAAGAATAAAATGGACAGGTTGAGGTTGAAATGGAAAAAATGAAGGTCGGGTTAGAGAAGCAAGAAAAGTCTTTCTTTTTTTTCTTATTGTTTTTTCCTCTTTTACTTATTGATCTTGAAACAAGAAAATATATTGTTTGAGACCCATCTGGCGAAGTGGGGCAAGACCATTTTTTCAAAGAGGATTATTAAGCTAATGAGCAAAGCTTTGAACTTTAGGGTTTAATTTCATTTTGAAAGGTGACTACACACATGCCCACAGTGTGGGAGACAAACAGAAGTTAGAAATCTGTGTATGGCCACATAGTTCAGCATTTCTGGAAGCAGAGGGATACGGTACTGTGATGGAAAGACACAGGCCTTATATCTAAAACCTAAAGCAAGATGAAATTAGGAGTCAGTCAGGGAACTAGCAGACAATATCTCTCAGGAGGGTTCCCTGAAGGGCAAAGGGCCCAGGAGATCTGATTGATCTTAAGGAAAACCTCTTTAGAGCAGAACAGAATATGCTGACAGGCAGGAGGATGCCAAGGGTGTCTGGTAAGGGAGAAAAGGAACTCCTGAAAGGGCTCCAGCACAACAGGAACATACAGGGAGCAAACATGGAGACAGGCTACCCAGAAGAAGCACAGAAATATATCCTGGGCATGCAGGGCCAGAACCAGGCATGCCAAATATCCACTGGGGTCAAAAATGGTGAGGAATGTGGAGGGCAGCAAGGAAGACCTCACAAGAGCAAGGCTGAGGAAAATGAGGCTGTTTTGTCCTAGGGAAAAGGATACAGCAAAACCTGAACTGCTCAGCACCTTCTGTGTCTCATTCTTTTTCACTGCCAAGGTTTTCTCTTGGACCTTCCAGCCCTAACTGGCTTGTAGCAGAGCTCCTACAGAAAATAAAACTTGATTTGTAGATCACTTAAGCCAACTGAACAGAACAGAACTTCTGGGAAGCTGGTAGAACACATCCAAGGTGCAGAGGGAGCTGGTTGCCATTGTCACAGAGTGACTTTCTGTCATCTTTGGCAGCTTGTGGCAGTCAGGGAGATCCCTGGTGATGGGATAAAGGAAGATGTCACATGCTAGAAGAGTGAGAAAGGGAATCCAGGAAACTACAGGTTTGCTGTTCTATATTTTTTCATTGCTGCTGAGCAAAAAGTCAGTTTAAAGTTTAATCAAATTATCTTTGCTTTTTAGGAGTTAAAATTAAATCAGTGTTTTCTTTCATAAACTACACGCGAGAAAACCCTGTCACCAATTGAATTCTGCCTTCAAAGTCTCAGTAGAAACATTTCAATATTCTGCACATTAACACAGAATTAATTCTCATCTCCTGTATTTATATACAACAGCCAAATATTTGTGCATCTTGCATACTGGAACATATAGTAACTGCACAAAACAGTCATCTTTTCCTGCAGATAGTGAAAAAAAGCCATTGAGTGAAATAGAGTGCAGAATGAAGAAAGCAGTTTGTCTCCTCAGAGCATACAGTTTACATACTATATATTTTTACCTTTTTCTCCAGCAAGTCTGTTTTCTATTTCACTACATACTTGTCTGGTTTGTTGAAACAGCTGTATCGTCTCAACACAGTATGAGTGAAGATCACAAATAATATTTGTATAGCAATTTTTAACTACTGTATAAAGAGAAACAATCTCCCTCTTAATTGTCCTTTTCATTCTATACATAGAGTACCTTCTTTATTTTTGAAAGGGGTGATGACACTCTGAAAGCCCACCAGAGTGAAAATGTACATCTTCTATTATTAATTGCATGAAGAGTCTTACTTGCAGTGATTTTTCTTACACTTAAAGGTATAAAAAGCTTTTTTTGCTTTATAAAAAACTACTTGGTATCATCATTCTTGCAAATCTGGGCATATCTTCCACTAACTGGAGTGCCTGAAACACAAGAGCAGCTGAAATGGGTCAAAACTCTTAAGAATCACCTAGCACTCAGTCTTGTCTTTAGTCATGGTCACTACAGACACTTTGGAAATGGTGCCACTTGAGAGTTATTATTCTTGCAATACATACTCTCAACTTTCATGTATCTATGAGATTTCCTGAGTTTGAGGTTGCATCACTATAATTGTGCTTTATAGCTTTGGTGCATTTTCTTTCATCACTGTATTAATTACCTTATGAACCCATTAAAAAATTTGCAATTACTAAGTACAGTGACAATGAGTTCCAAAGTTAAATTACATGTTATGAGAAACAGAGTCTCTTTTGTCCATTTTGGGTCTTCTGCCAGACAATTTTATCATGCCTCCCTGAAAGTCAGTATTTATTCCTACTCCTCTTGTCATTTTCTTCTCAAAGCAGTCTTATGGACACTGCAATCTGCTAGCTCCTCTCACATAATACTCCTGTACTCAGAACTTCCTCAAGCTCCTTTTTTTATAAGCGCCAATGAAAAAAAAAATTAATTTAGCTCTTTTTCTCTCATACATTTTTGTTTTTGTCCACATGAGATGCCTGCATTCATTAATCCTTGCCATCCTTCCCACATCTCCAGCAGATGTGCTGCCTTGTCACCATTCCCAGCTGGGTCATATAGTACTGCTATTATACTTTTTGTCTGTCAGTATGGAATTTCAGTCCACAGGGATGGTGCATAACTGATGGACAAATTTTAAAGACATGCCACTTTTGTTACTTAATATAATATGTGCACATCACTGACATGATCCATTGCTATTCTGGTAATACTTCCATGCGTACAGTATTTCACGCAGATGACAGAGGCCTACTAATAAAAGTAAAATCTATTCTAAGGATGAAAACCCACTGTAAATCTATTTGCACATTTCATGTTAACATCAGTAAATTATGTAAAGAAGTAATTATTTTATGGCCTTTGATATAGAAACAGACATAATTGCTTTCTAGAGTAATTTAAAGCTTCACTCTACTACCAAAGTAATACAGGGTCCCCCTTGGTAGTGTGGGACAGTAGTTTGCTTTTTGCAGCCCTGATGTAGAAGGAAATATTTTACATGTGTTGAAAGTTAATGAATGGGAAAACAGGGGGGAAAAAAAACCTGTGAAGTCCATCGAGGATTTTTAAACAGATAGACCCAATGTCTGCTTCACAAAGGTCCTGAGCTGCAAGCAGATAGAAATTCTTAGATGGAAATATCCTATGTGCTTGCCTTGTCTGACATTGTTTTCTAGGCATCTGCTTTCCCTGGGCAGAGTGAGACAGCTATGAAACTTTGATCTGACCTAATGCAACTGCTCTCCTGTCCATGGATTTAGTGACAACCTGAAAATAAGGCCAACCAGTTTCTAAAACACATACAATTGTATAAAAATATGACTGCAAATCCTACTAGCAATGTAGGTGAGCTGTGTTTCTGTGGGACTCTAAGTGGTGGTTATAGTTACTTAGAGTTTGCAAATACATGTGATTTACTTGCAGATTTTTGCATCTTTCCATCCCAGGCTTGCTTCCACAGACTTCCATTGTCCTCTAACTTCTTCTAGGAACATGATGCTTTCACAGTTGTAGGAAAAAATTTACTGTTGGGTTAATGCCAGATGGAGTTTGGAAAGTCCCGAGTCTTAAACATCTGCTCTTTTAAAGTAAAATTGGATGTATTTTCAGCTTAATGAGCTGAAAGACAGATTTGTGATAGATTTGTAATATCTATCACAACATGAAAATTGCGAGTGTATCTGATGAGCAGGTGCTGGAACTCAATCTTTTTGATTCCAAATCCTCATCAGAATAGAGGAAAAATATCTTAATAAGATGGAAAGATACCTGTGAGAGAGGTTGAAGCAATTCAAACCTGTTACCTTACTCTAAATTTATAACTGAGAATATCCAAGTGCTACATAAATATAAATTTAATCTCACAAAAGCTAATGAACATGATTATAGCTGTTCTGCAGATGGGTGGAAGTCTTGTGCTGTGAGTGGGATGTATGTTAAAAATCCCAGCTGTTGCTTCTGTATTTCACATGAGACTATAAAAGCTTATAAAAAACTAAGTCTGTTTTAGCTTCAGAGGCTATGCATATTTACTTTTCCTAACCAAAGGGTTATGTCACAGTTCAGTGCTCGTTTTGTGGAAACCTGTGGCTGTAGCAGAAGGAAGGATACGAAAATAATTTTCACAGAGGAAAGTAACTTATTTTAATAAGTTTTTATACTTAAAGTTTAATAACTTTAATTTTAACTAGTTTAATTAATTTAGGTCCCCAGCTTATGAGTAAGGAAGAGGATTGGATTCAAGAAGGGATGTGTAATGTCTCTTAATGATATTTGATATGTCACTTGTGTATACATCTATTTATTTGTGTAAACATTCATTCATTTGATTCAGGATTTCTTTAGACAAACATATGGCTCATCATACATACTTAGAGTTCTGTGCTTGACTTAATGAATTCACACAGATTCAATTCTCTCTTTGAGCAAATAACTTGTGATGTTTCTAAGGAATGGCGCATCTGCACTGGGGATCTGAAAATCACATAAAAGGATACAATTTTGCACCACAGGCACAGCTGACTTTGTCCAAAACCTGACCAACGTGTTAGCCATGGAAACATATCCTTATAAGCTTTCTTTCTTGGCTTTCTTTTTCCAAATTCACTTGACATTTCTGTTACCTGATGGAGAAAGGTACAGTCTTTCCCAAATACTTTAAGCAATTGCTGTGCAAACATGATATTCTTTGTAGCTGCTTGTCTGCAGGACACAAGTGCCAGCTACAAAATAAGTTTAATTTAACTGACACCAATCCACTCCAGACCACTGTAACATATGTAAACAAAGCAGTTTTAAAACACACAGAGAACAAAACATACCTCTGTTTAGTGCCCCATACGCACATTTTGAATTATTTTTAATACGTAGGAAGAAATTTCTCAGTTGTGCTGGAAAACATTACTTTAAATAAACACCAAAAAACCCCCTCAACAGTGCTGCCCCAGAAATACTTCCCTTGATATTTTAGACATGTATAAGAAAATTCAGGATTTCATGTATTGCTGTACAAAATATTACTGTTCTGTTTGTGTCCTGCTGCCTGGTTTGTGACTGATACAACCATACATAGTTCTCAGACACCAGAATCCATGGATGTCAGGGCATTAGGTGCTGCCCAACAACAGAATGAGAAAGTGTCCGCACCTTAGCAGTCTCCAGAAAGTGACATCAACTTTCTGCTAAGCTGTTACACAATGTGTTAAAAAGGAGACAATCTATAGATTCATTTCATAAATTATCTCTGAGAGTTCTATCCTTTGTTATAAAATGAGTAATCGGGGTGACAGGCAGAAACTGAAGTGATACTCAAAAAAAACTCAATGTAAGAAGCTGCAGCAAAAAATAGTGCTGATTCTCGTATGATTTACATTCTGAATTTTATTCACAATAAGCATATAAACTAAATTTAAAAAAAAAAACATACCTCAGCGATTAAGAGACCTAACTTGAGCTATGGACAACATTTGATCTGATCTAAGCAAATAAGGAGAAAATTTCCCTGAACATCTATCTACACCCTAGGCCCATTCCCATTATACCCAGGAGCCAGGACACCTATTTGAGTTTAGTTTGAAGAGGTTGATGGAAAATTTGTCTGTCTTTTTTCTTGTAAAGGAAAAAAAAAACAAGGATCCCTATAGGTGTGTGTAACCTGTATGATCCCAGGGCACTTTCTTCCTCTGCATGTTACTTTGTCTCTGCTTTAGTGCTGTGATGCTCCCAGTGTGCTTTGCTCTCTGCATGTCCTGCTTGCACTCACTTGCATCCAGACTAGGAAGGGAGTCCAGTTCAGGGCACCATCCAGTCCAGCCTTGAATGTTTCCAAGGAGGGAGCATCCACCACCTCTCTGGGCAAGCTGTGCCAGTGTTTCACCACCCTTCTCATAAAAAAAAAAATTATTCCTTTTACCTAGTCTAGATCTACCCTCTTTTACTTTAAAACGATTATCCTTTGTCCTATTTCAACAGGCCCTACTAAAAATTCTATCCTCATCTTTCTTATAAATCTCCTTTAGTCATTGGAAGGAAATATCTAGATATTAAATAGGAAGAAAGATTTAATATAAAGCTTCACTCCTCTGCCTTCATGCAACTCAGTACATTGAAACTCAGATTTTAGTCTTCTCCAAGGAAGAAAAGTCAGAAAAGGAGCTACTCTGGGCTGCAGGATAAAAATTGCTCCCAGGAAGGAAGGACAGAGCAGGGACAGGTTGGAACATTTCTTTTGCTTCTGCAGTACAAATAAACATAAACAGAAAAAATAACAACAAGAGGAAGTAAAACCAAAATGAAAAACTCTTACAAACTTTTCTCCCCCCTCCCTGGGGAGGCACTGAGCGTACAAACAACATAAGACAGAAATGGGCATGCTGGATTTTTCACACTCCCCTCATTTCGTGGCTCAGAAAGGATCTTCTTAAGTTATGATCCCAAGCATGCTATAGGAAACCATACAGAAAATAACAGAGGATAAACAGTTTCCTGCCTGTATAACTGCATTTCACTGCCAATTTTGTAGCGGATGGTTATACACAGATGCTGCAAGAATTTGGCTCCAAAACCATTTTTTTTGCCAGTTGTAACAACTGAAGAATTAGATCAACTTCTGTACTGTGCCATAAAATGAACAATGACAGTTTTAATACTGTATCTTACAGATTCTTCCATGTGTTCATTATTTTTTGAGTAATGAATGTAAATATTAAAATGTTGTGATATTTTTAAACTTGGCTTTAGAATACTAGAGTGGCTCTGTGGGAAAATAATTTGTCCCTGGCTATGTAACAATTGCTTTCCACCAGTCAAAGCTCTGGCTACAGTCTGTTTCTAATTAATCAGGAAGACAAGACAGGGTGAGTCTTGTACTGAGACAAGATCATACAAAGAGGACTGACTGTAAAGCATGCCAGATGAAGATGTGTTTAGTGCACTAAAAGGAACAATCTAATTATCAGTTTAGTGCTTGAGTCCTAAATTCTTCTGAAAAATGGACATTAAAACATAGCACATAATCTGGATACAGTGAAATCACATAGTATAAAGCAGTGTTGCCTAGGCCAAACCAGAATATTTAAAATTTTAATATAGCATTTCTAATTCTTCCAGAAGCCCTGCAGAGTACAGGACATTTAAAAATGTTGACACTCTAACACGTTGTTCAAGGCTAGATGTTTGACAATTCACCTTCAGTAACTCTTGCAGCTGATGAGAGCGAAAATAAGTTTTACAGTGTATGGAGTAAAATTTATAAGGCTCCAAAATATAATGAAAATAAAGAATTTTTTAAACAATAGTTTTTGAAAAGCCACCTCTATTTTTTAGCCAGCAGAAGTTTTCAGTTGCTGAAGAGAGCTCCCTCTTGCAAGCCTTACTGCTGCAGATGGCTCATCTAAAGTAAGGGGAAGCATTCATCTAGCAGCTATGTGCAGGGGCAGATCATAAGAGAGAAAAATGGTTTACTTTAGAAAATGGGAGTAATGGAAAGTCTGTCCATGTTCACTTTCATTTTACTCTTTTTCCTTTTATTTCTGATGTAAGGAGCATTGTAGTGAGTGCTGTGTGTCATTGCTCTTTGGGATGCTGGAAATAGAATAGGAATTGTTCCAGCAACAGAGCTTAGAAATTATAGTGCGTGTGTTTGTGAAAGAGGAGTTATGTCTGTTTATTATTCTGTCTTCGTTTGAAGAAGAACAGGGCTGTCCCATAATCTCTTAAAGTTAAACTCTTTTCAAGCTCTTTCCAGACAAGTATTTCTGATTTTATTGTAAATATGAAGTCCAGGGTACTGTTTCTGTACTTAAAACAAAATAATGGTCTGTTATTTCTAGATGGAGAAAGTGGTGAAATAGCCTGGAGGCTTGTTTAATTTCTGTCCTTGCTGTAACTCAGCACTGTCAGACAAAGTGATATTCTGAGTGCACGGGTTTAGCCGGGTGGTTGATATTGCATTGCAGATTAAAATCACAGATGACAGGAAGACCTACAGGTTGCTCTGTGTACCAGCAGCAGTCAGAGACTTCAGCTGACTTCTACATATTAAGTAGTTCATGTGAGTGGGTGGGCTTTGTGGGCAGAAACTCTCCCAGGACTGAGATCTCACTTGATATTCTGGCTCCGGATATAAAAATGTTAGCCATTGGAAACTTAACCCAGCAAGGGACTTTTAATTTTCATTCTAGTCTTCAATCTGTGAAGCACATACCTTTTTCCTCCCATGCCTCATGGTCTTATTCCTTATCAGCATAATTCACAAAACAGATTTGTTGCAGATTTATTTTGCAAGATTTCCCATAATTGACATGAGCACATGAACAATAAATATCTAAATTAGACCTCTCGATCTGTTTTAAGTTTTAGTATGCATTAAGTTCCCATTTTTCTGTACTCTGACCAGATTTAGTCTCTATTTTCTTTGGAGATAGGAATTTTTGTGGAAATCCTCATTGCACTGACTCTAAAGATAGATGCTGTGGGATTTTACTACTGGCCCCTCAGTAGTGCAAGGTACCTAGTCTACATTTGACCTATAAAAGTTTGAAGAATAGTAATAGTAATTCAGAGGGGAAAAGTACCCGTATCTGAACAAGGCAAGTAAAACCATAATAAAGTCTGCTGAGGCTAAACTAAATAACATGAGTCATTTCTCAGCAGGGACCCTGTGATGTACTCTAAACATGGGGATGCTCAGGACAAGAAAGCTCCTTGAAAATACCTGGGCTCAGAACTCTTGCAAGACAAACCTTTACTGAATATATCATGAGTTAAAAAAATAACAAGACAAAACACCACCATCAAGCAATGCAAACCAAGGAAGCAGAGAGGTGTTCTTTCCACCCACATTAACTATACTCGTGTGTAAGCTAATTTGTAGAAAATTATAGTTACCAAATGCTGGGTAAATTTGTCCCAGATTTATGGATTTAAAGTCACATCTCAGCATTAAAACAAATTTATACAAGTTCTTGAATTTAACCTTATCTTTAAAATTTATCAGTGATATACTTAAAAACAAAGTGGTTCTGTAAATTCATTAGGCTGTGCTGGTATGAGTACTCCTATGCATCATAATCTGTTGCTTATACAAATAGAAAAGAGATTTCATGGCTCATTTTTACTCTGTCCTTTAAAGTAGAGATAAAAGTAATCATTTTAGAGATTCTGAATTTACTCACTGAAGCCCAAGGACATCCTGTGATGTGCTATCATAGCCTTTCTTGAAAATGTGAAAACCCATAGAAGATTTTGGTGTCTTCTCAATAAAATTCCTGACCAAACGTGCTAGAGATTCTGTTATGCAAAAAGAAAAGAACCTATCTGCATTTATTCTGTAACAAATTCATCATGAGTGTTGTAAGCTTTAATCTCACTTTTCGGTGTGAGCCAGTTATACCTGCTTTTAAAGACCACAAACCCCCTGCAAATTGGTCTAAAAGCACACTACAAATACTATATTTTGGTCTGCATCTTGTTTCCATCTGAAATAGTCCAGCTAAAGGAGAAGTGACATAATACTTTGAGTCCTTCTTACATTCACACAACAGTGAATTACTTGAAGACTGAACTTTGAGCTAGAGTCCTTCAAGCCTTTGTAAGCAGTGATCTTGTATTGCACGCAGAGCACCCATTGTGGACTCCTTTGCAGGAAAGTTGAACAGTAATGCCATGTGAAAACCCACAGACCAATGGAGGAATGTCCCATTAAACTAAATGACATCACACACATGATTGATACCCATATCACCTAAAGCCATCTGATCATTTAGAAAAACCAGAAGTTAGTCAATTCTGCTGAACTTTCAAGTTCTTATTTTTGATTGTGGCAAAATACTAAAACAAATATTTTGGGAGCCTCTGAATTATTTAAGGAGGACCACATATCTATGAAACATGTTATAATTTGATGCTCATGCCTAATTGCAGAAGAGAAAATGTGTTAAACCTATGGATGTGCAGACTCTGGAAGAGGTGCCTTAACTCATATCCCTTCATCTTTTGATGTAAGGCTACCTAGATTTTCCAGTCCCTCAGCAAACGTCACTGCATTATTGCTCACCCTTTGCAAGTTCCAAAGGCTAAATCCAAGGAATTAATATGAAACTTTGCCTTAATGATATTTCTGCCAGCTGAAGTAGATCCAAGAAATGGAAAGATTTCATGTTTCAAGCTCAACCAGGCAGGAAAACATATTTCCTCTAGATGCTCAGTTATATAGTTTTTGCTTTCTATTAGTTATACATGCCAAGTTGCCCAAATGCTTCTTCTCAGTGTCTATCAAAATTGAAAAAATGCCTCACAGGTTTGATTCCCTCAGTGAGTTAATTAGCATTTGGAGACTAACAGACATTTAGCAGTGGAACACAGTATTGAGATAAAAACAAGTTATTTCTTGTGGCACAGAGGAAAAGAATGACAGAACCTGAGTACATAAGAATGGTAAGTAGTATTTCAGCCACTGCTAATAAAATTGGGTAAGAGAGAGACAACAGAAGAGTTTAAGAACCAGTGGGATGTGTAGCACTCACTCTCAATGTCAACAGATCTGTGTGCCATAATTAAATAGTGATAAATCAAGGTCTATGAAGCTTTCTGTTGAGAACATTTCACATTCAGTGGTGCATTTGGGGAATAAATTCAGAATAAGCCATGCATGGAAGTCTTCAGGGCATGAAGAATGATTTTCACTAGGGCTGTCCTCATGGCAGTCTCTGCACATGGGCAAAAAGGATACTAAGCCCATCTTCCTCAGTTGTGTTTATTAGTAAGTAATGCAATTAGTAAGTAATCTTCACATGCCTAGTCTTGTTTTACAAACCTAGTTACTATGTAAATAGGTTTTAGCTCAGGAAAATGTTTTGCTATTCTCACTCCTGATTGCCATCATTTGTAACTCAATAAGCAAATCACGAGTAGTGGAAAAAAATATCTCCCTCTATACTGAAGGATGTTCAAATTTATCTTCTCAAATCACTGTTATCCATCTGGAAAACAAGTAAATTCTGATCAGTCTATCAGACATATTTAGTAACATCTGTTTTTCTGCAGATGTTTCAGATCTTAAGAAGTTTAGGCAAGAGTTTGCTCATTCACATCAACACACTCCTTCCACATTGGTTAATATGCCTGGACACTTGAGAGTCTGACAAAACTTCAATTGAAGTCAAACAAAAATTTTTCATTACCTCCACTGGAAAATTAATCAGGTACTTGGTCTGCAAATAACATGGATCTAGACATAATCAGTCATATTTTTCTTCAAATTGCTATTTACCATGTCCTATGACTAACTTTTAAATTACTTCAGAAACAATATTTGAAAAGGTTGTGATATAATAAGCCAGAGTATTGACGTTTTTCTGGAATGTTATTGAGTTCAGTGGTTTTCAATTAAGAGAATGATCTATACAAGCTCAGTAAATACACTGAGTCACATACGTCAGGAGATTATTTACGTAGAATGCAGTGAACACCCCATAGAAAGGGTCCTCTTAACACCAAAATGGGTTGTAAAGATTTGAGAGCCTGTCTTAGGATACAGCAAATACATACACACAAGCAAATAATTACAGTGACATAGATCAGTGATCCAAACTCTTCCTTGAGCAGACATTGCTGCAAATCTACCCTCTCTCCTCCTCAGCCCCTTGTGTAACCTGCCAGGCACTTTACTGTTTGCCCCCACCCAAACAAAACAGACAACTCCTGCATACAGTAACACAGCAAAAAGAATTAAATTCTAATGTTAAATAGCTCACTGGTATTTGGGATGTTCATTCATGAAGTGTTGGTGGAAGCATGTCCTGAGCCATGAATGGCACAGGAGGGCCGGAGGGAGGAGGAGTGGATATCTGAGGTTTACTACACCAAATCTCTGCTCCATATCTCCTCCATTGGCAGAGGGACACCAAACAGCCCTGACAATACAACCCTTACCACCCTGCTGTGCCAGCCTGAGCTCAGGTTCGAGGGACAACTGAGCTATAATACCATCTTGAGAAATGAGAAATACCCAGAAAAAGAAGAATAAATCATTCATGAGTATAATGCAAAACAACACTACTTTCCCAAGAAGAGCAACATTTAATTTATGCTTGTCTGTAAGAAAACCTTGCATAGCAAAGAAGAATACACCACTACTTGGCCCTGTCAGAGCTGTTTGCAGTCTGGACACCAGCACAGAGAGAGGCAGAGGTAGCATTCTTGGGAAACATCTGCCCTAGATGACTGGGCTTGTTGTCTGGGGCAGCCCTCTCCCTATCCAATTAGTTAGCTGCAGTGTAACATGCATCCACCTCCCAACTTCAAACTACCAAAAGGGATCAATTGCATACAATCCATGGTTGTTTGTTGTTGCTAGGGGTTTATTTATGTTTTAATACTGTCAAATCATTAACAATAAAAAATATTAAACCATCATGCATTCCGAGTCAATATTGAAATTCAGAGAAAAATATCACCTGCTTCTGCAGCTTGTCATTTGGAAAAAATAACACATCATCCACTAACCAAGCAGCATAACCAAAATAATAAATCAGTAAGACTAAAATCCCCACAGCATCATCTTTCTGTCAACCTTTTCCTAAGACTTACAGTTGTGAGATATGTTCCAGAGATGGTTTCATGTCCTGCTTCACACCTGATTACAGAAATTCTTTCCCTTGATAAAAAAAAAAAAATGTAAAAAAATTATCCTTTATTCTAATGGTTCATTTTCCAAAGCATTCAACTCACATGCGACTCGTATATCAGGGCTGAAAAAAGGGAGAGGAAGGAACTGTTGATTGGTAGCTAATACACAAATGTAAGGAAAAACCATTTGGCCATTTGTGCAAAGATTAAGTATAGCTCAATAATCTTAATTCTGTAGCGTCTTGAATAGTGATAACAGCTGAATGGCTTCTTTCCAAACTCTACATTTTAACTCTGTACTTCCAGGGGCATTATCAGTATTACATATTGGGTTTAATAGCAATCTAAATCAGCAAAGTAGCACTTTACTTCTTTCACCTGGCAATAGACTCAGGCTCAGTTCTCTCACTGGAAGGATTTCAGGAGAAATATTTGGATGTGGGCAGAAAGTACATTTTAAACTCACATTACTGTTCATCTTCAAGTAAAGCATCTAAGCACAGGAATCAGCCTTCAATCCTCTACTTAGACAAAATTCCCAAAAGTGGATCACATAGAGGATTTTAAGCCTTTGGAAAGTCAGTGTTAAAGACATAGACCTTAAATAGATCTCAAATGTGAAAAAAGAAGGACATATGTATTCTTCAATACAGGACTGTTGGAAAGTTTTACAGACAAAATAACTTACTGATGAAGAGATCCCCAAAACGATCCCATGAATAGTTGAAATCTCTGTGTCAGTGTAGGGCAGGATTTTGCAAACCTTCATTCAGTCATTTATTCCCTATCCTCCAGCTGTGATAATTCTGAAAAGGATTGAATTCACATGGTACTGAATAGTTCTCTGTCCTATAGAAATGTCTGTGGGTTATCTGAAGCAATACAATTACAGTCATTGCAATGAGGAAATAACTTTGTGGTTCTTTATACATAAATGAACTTTAACTGTAAAACATTAGTTGCATTTTTTTGTTGTCATTGGAGAAAAGAAAATCAACTTTTACTAATGCTCGTTTTAAATCAAGACCCAACTGCTGCTGGTTTTAGTTTCATTTTCCCTGATTTAAAAAATATGAGATGAATCCCCACAGACTTTACCAACAAGAGGTAAAGGGTGCATAATCAGTCATATATCCTTTGCTTTAGTTTTATTGCAGAAATACATCCTGATGTTTTTCTTTAACATATGTGATAGTCTGAAGCCAATTCAAGGATTTCTGTATTTTCCTTGCTTACATTTTCCTCAGAGGTCCAAAATTGCCCTGGCAAGCCCTCCTGCTGGCTATTCAAAGAAGCAGGGGGCATTTTAGCTGTTGTGTTTATACCCCGCCTGCAGTAAAGTGGTAGTCACTCAGAAGCAGGTGATTAAGAATTGGTCAAGAACTAGAATCCAGGAAATAAATACACTAGTGGTCATTTCTTTTAATGTCAAATCATTGCAAATCGGGAGAGGCAAGTTGGCTTAGCCACAGCTTTCAGAGCCTTTATGAATTGTAAAAATATTTAGCAGTAAACAATAAAAGCTATTCAAAAATTTCAGGAGGTTAAATCATTAGCTGAATAGCAATTGCCAACAAATAAAGATCTATATTGTACCTGTAATCAGGTCAGGCTTTCAGGGACAGCCAAAATAGGAATACAAGCAAAAAAAAAAAGAGACTATTCAAAAATATGCCCATCCATAGCACTTTACAGCTTGTTGCTCCCTCAGATAGTGGAGCTAGAGGAGCAACAATTCACAGTTCATTTCCTAGCTCTGAATGTGCTGGTGAAGTTAAAGACAAAGCAAGGCAGAAATATTAAATATAAATTCTTTGTTGTGACCTAAGAAAACAACCCCTTGCTTGTTGATATTTTCAGCAGTGGAATAATTCAGATCACTCTTTGTAGGCTGAGGCATCAAACAGAGAAAATGCTAAGATGACTTCTTGTGAAAAGCAATCAGCTCTTTCCACTGAAGTAGAAAAACTAGAGTTTTTTGGAACATTTTATTTAAACTTGCCTTAGAAACAAGGTATTTTTTATTGCAAAATAGTTTGCATATAATTGTTTTATGTATTATATACTCATGTTTGCTAGCCCTACACATCCAAAAAGCTGTGATTCAGAGCTCATAAGGATAAACTGTCTGCTTTTGATTAACACTAGTTTTATTAAGAAATATTTCAGATCCAAGCAGTTGTCTTCACTATATGACTTATCACATGTCTTTGTGCCTGCCCTTGCCCTGACAATACAGGTCATCACAGAGACAAAGAAATGAGAACAAAAGATACCCCAAAATCCAGTGCTCCTCCATTTTCTGTAGTCCAGAAGAGTAGGATGACCGGAGTCCTACTCAAAATCCGCCCTCTTAATTTAAGAGTAATATGCAAGTTCTGACAATAGTTTGGTCGGTTATTGGACAGAGCACTTTTATGCGAAATGTTCGTAAGAGAGGAGTTTCCAGCTGTAAAGGACACCAACAGAGCTGGGACTCAGAAAATCTCAAGCCAGTGCTCTGTGACACTACAGTGCTCCTTATGCTGATTTGTCAATGGGAAGCAAAATCTATTGAAAATCAAACCTTCAGACTCCTCTTTTGTTCAGGCTTACACCTCAACAAATGCAAAGGCAATCAGACAAGGAAATTGTGGAGTTCTGGGATGGGGTTGTCTATCCCTTTTCTTACTACAGCAGCCCCATTTTGGGTAGAAAAGTTCTCTTGGAAATAGATTGATACTTTCCAAAGTATCATTTTATGTGGCTCTATTACACCTCTTCCAGTTTTCTTCCAGGCATTTAGAAACTGAGTGATTGTTGCTAACACCATTTTTTCCCTCAGCCAAATCTGACTGAATTTGCTGGGCAGCAAAGGAAGCAGCAGCACGTTACCAGCTCTCAGGCCATGCTACACACACATTTGTAACTGCAATACTTGCTAGATCTTAAGGGCAAAACTCTGTTCTCCTGTCTGCAATGCAGTGTTTTAGCTGCAGTGCAGATCATTTTTATCTGTGCTCCCTGTCCAAGTCTCAGGGAGGTCAGCTATGATTTTGTGAACATCCCTCTGCAATTTCTTTCTACGTTTCAGTGTCTCTTTCACAATCAGTGTGATTAGAGGGTGTGTGTGGCCTTTCTGTCTGTGCTGGCTTGTTGCTGACCTGATGGCTCTGTTCCTGCTTTTTCCTGTGACTCCTTGCTCTCATTGCTGACCCTCCAGACACTCTCCCAGCCTAAGCAGCTGCAAGGGTGACCTATGGTCTCTGACTTCCCTTCTTCAGTATGTTGTGGATATCAAGTAATTCATGTTTTATTCTCTGATATGCCTTTGGTTCCCATTTTGTAACTAAACCATTTGAGGCCAGAAATTAGCTTCTCTCCTGGCAGCTGGGACAGTGCTGCCCAGGTACACGGTTCCTTCATTTTTTACCTGTCATGTTGAGGAGTGCAGGGACAGCAGGGACCTGGAAGGAAAGCATTAGAATGGCAGTGTCAGCTTACCTCTTTGTAATATGGTGCTTTCAGATAAACTTTACATGAGAAAACTGATCTTTTTTGTGTGTTTTCTTACTTTGATTTCTTCTCTTTCTTCTGTAAGAAAATGGAAGTGTAAACCTATGTCTAAACTGCTGGAAGACAAGTTTTCCTGAATCAGAGTCCTAGCAAACATCAGCCATTTTCCCCCAAATGTAAACAGATACAGTGAGGGAGAGATGTTGTTTTTTCCTCCACTCACTTTCTTAACCTTTTTCCAAAAGTCCACTCTGATGAGGGGCCCCTCTCTGCACGTGGACCTGCAGGAGCCCTGTTTATTACTTGATGTTTGACCTGACCATTGGTGCACATAATTGAAAAGCAGTGTCTAAAGTGCAGAAGGAATCCATTAATAAATTCGTGCCTTTTCAAGACGCATTTGTACAGATTTATAGACATATATAGATACATGTCCACAGGCACATTAGACGTAGATAAATGTATGCACACAGGCACAAAGAGTGAGAATCCTTTTGCAATTCATTCCAATCACTGCTGTTCAATACAAGAAGCACAACTCTCCCCCTCCAGGCAGTTTTGGCATGTGCCTATAAAAGATGGCTCCACAGTACATTATTTAAGTACTAGTATTGCTACAAAAAGTGCAAAAGTGGGGAATCAGAGTCAGAGAGATTTCTTCCATGAGCAGGCTGGACCAGAGTTAAATGCTGCATTGCACCAACAAAAAGACAGTGCCTTCCTTCTGCCTGAATTTACCCTGTGCTTCACCACTTCAGACAAGGAAAGAGAGTCTGCAAACATCTAGGATTATAGCCATCGCTTATTCTTGTGTTCTAGTGTTCTGTGCACAGCACAGTTTCGTCACCTTAAAAGACTGGTGATCCAAAAAATGGAAAAACTGCACTCATATTTCAACTAAGTTTTAAAAGGCTTATTTTTATCCATGACATCAGCACTGCTTTAATAAAACTTAACAAATGTCAGGTATTTTCTGATATATCATGCTCCCTGAAAAGAACTCTGTGATCAAATGCTTTGCTAAAAATCTCATTGGCAGCACTAAGTTTTTATTAAATTCTTCTCTAAAGATCAACAATTCAACTTTTTTGTGAATACTTAGATATGCAGGATGTTTCAATCATTGGATATTGATCACTGAAGCCATATATTATTGTTTCCTTTTCATGCCGGGTTAAAAATGCAACTGATATTGGAATGAATTGCTATTTTTAAAGTTTTCCACAGCACTCAGTCATGGGTGCTAGGAAATCAGTTCCTGTAAATGCTAATCTCAACAGAGTATGACTGCATGAGAACATAAACATAACATATAAAATAGTGGGAGCCCAGACACAAAGCTCATTGTGAAATGACTTCAGCTAATATTACAGAAAGCTTTCTAAAGCATATGGAAAAATCTGGAATCAAAAACTTGAGCCTGTATTTTGCACATGCAGTAAGAAGAGCTATCTACCTAGTGAAAAATTCCAGAAAATATATTATAAAGAGACCTTTTATTAGTCTCAACAAAGAGAGAAGAAAATTCTGCAGAATTCCACCAAAATGTTCAAAACAAAACCAAAAGAACATGAGCTGAGAGCACCCTCTTCTGATCATTATTTTGTTCTTTAAGTTCTAGGTAAAATATCTTCTGCATATGTTGTAAAATTCCAGTGACCTGCACAAATGCATAATCTGCTTTGGAGATGAATACAATAAATTTGTTTCAGCTGCAAATTTATATTTTCGCTTAAGCTTTTTTTTTTTTAATTGTGAAGACATGAAGCCAGTTCTTCCAGTAACTCTTCCCCCTCATATAAGCCACCCAGGNATTTATATAATATAAATATTTTTCTATAACTATACCAATATTTTTTACGGTATTCCCACAGACAACAAGCTGGAGACATAAATTTTAAATCCCAATGTAATTCAGAGGAAAAAAAATGAAATAGAGCAGTGCTTCTGACCTTGTACCTCACTTTCAGTCTCTGAAAAGTAACTCATGAGTATTAGAGCTAATGAAGCTTGATTTTCTCCAGATTTTTGGTTCAGTGTTGATTGACTCTCCTGTCTGGAAGATGTAAATTGTGACTGAATCTTGTTCAGCATTTGAGACATTTTGATGTGCCCTCTTTAGTGTATATTTTCTGGGATTTAAAAACACTCCAGCTCATGCTGTAATGTTTTTCTCACTGGATACCTCTCAGATGTCTCTCTGACCTGGACCTATTTACATAAATCTTATAGGAACATCCTGTCTCTGAGATTTCTGTTCCTTTATCATATTTCATAAAAATACAATAGTGAGTTCAAAAGATTAGATAGCATGGACTAGTGGGCAGGTAATATATTGAAACATCTAACTTCTAATTAATTCTCTGAAGATTTTCACTAGAGAGCCCTTGATGGGCAGAGGTGTGGAGAGTGGTCCCCCTTGGTGTAGGGAGTGATTCCAACCAGAATGAAGCCCGAAGAGGCAAAGGGAGAGATCAGCCATGCCAAGTCTCCTGCAGTGCAGATGAGGCATTCCGGGGAGAGTGATCCCATCTCCCAGCAGGAGAGGCCGATGGACCAGCACGAATGCCCAGCATCACACAGTGGAAACCAAGAGAAAGGAAATTGAAAGATACAGGCACAAAGCTATTAAGTGATATAAGGAAACCAGGGTGGATAGAGACAGCACAGAGATAGGAGGGTCATCAAAACTAATGGAGCAGTTTGGATCTGAGAAAGTGGATGCACTATTAACCAGATGCACTCAGCCTCACTGGATTGCCAGATGAGGCTTGTCCTTGTCAAAATACAATAAATTGGCCTCTTCAGCTTTCTCCACATTTAAGGTTCTGGCATGAACCACTTTAGACAAACATAGATTGATGGCTGAAGTATACACAGGAATGACACAGGACCAGGATGATGCTGAAATATCATTAAAATTGATGATTTTGGCTTGTTCGTCTGTCATCTTTAGTACAGCATGGCAGTGCATCTGGAGACCTGACATTTTCACAGAACAATGTAGAGCCTTCTGGGAAGGGAAATGTTGGAGCTGGAAGAAAGGCATACGCAGAGATGCAAAACATCCAGGAACAGCTTTTGATCCTGCTGGTAAAGAGCTGGGTTGTAATTCCAGGTGTCTGACAGGAATGAAATCCAGCTGAGGCCACTGTGTGTACCTGCAGACAGAAACAGTAGCCTAGAGCTGGGCCGTGGAAACAAAGGTCAGGCACTGTCCAAGTCTCCTTAAAAGGTAATGTGTAGCAACCCAAGGCAAATGTAACTTTTGAGTTATTTGCCCAGAAACTGGGAATTTAGAAACTGGGAATTTAGGTTATTAGAGTAGAATTAAAGGAACTGGCTCTTCTCCCTTTTGGCTTTTTACAGAATCACAGAACAGCTTCTTATGAAAGAGGCCTTAAAAATGATAGAATATTCAGCTGGAGCTACATAGTAGGACTGGTCAACCAAAGAAAATCTTTACCACTACCCAGCAGCTGGAATGTGCTGGTAAAGACAGTGAGAGAATGAGGAATTTGCATTTTTGAGTCTGGCCATTTGTAACACCTGAAAAAAGAACAGTAGTATACCTAAGAATGTGTGGGTCTGAAATGGTGCAGGGTCAGCCATGTAGCTGGCATCCCGAAGGGGTCCTGTATGGAAATTATGGAAGTCTCCAGAGTTATCAGCTCTTATTATCAGGCTTCACAAAATGTGGACCAGCACTACATGAAAAGGTTGTTCAGTAGAATTACAATTATCCTGGGGCATAGGAAGCCTCAGACTTCAAAGTTTCTAGTTATTTGCACATCATACTTTCTTTTAATGAAAAAAATTACAAGGCTCTCACAATCTTTCATTATGAAAGAACCTCAAAAAGTAATGACACTTAAGCACAATAGTTGTACGAAGATGATAAGGGGAANTTCCGGGGAGAGTGATCCCATCTCCCAGCAGGAGAGGCCGATGGACCAGCACGAATGCCCAGCATCACACAGTGGAAACCAAGAGAAAGGAAATTGAAAGATACAGGCACAAAGCTATTAAGTGATATAAGGAAACCAGGGTGGATAGAGACAGCACAGAGATAGGAGGGTCATCAAAACTAATGGAGCAGTTTGGATCTGAGAAAGTGGATGCACTATTAACCAGATGCACTCAGCCTCACTGGATTGCCAGATGAGGCTTGTCCTTGTCAAAATACAATAAATTGGCCTCTTCAGCTTTCTCCACATTTAAGGTTCTGGCATGAACCACTTTAGACAAACATAGATTGATGGCTGAAGTATACACAGGAATGACACAGGACCAGGATGATGCTGAAATATCATTAAAATTGATGATTTTGGCTTGTTCGTCTGTCATCTTTAGTACAGCATGGCAGTGCATCTGGAGACCTGACATTTTCACAGAACAATGTAGAGCCTTCTGGGAAGGGAAATGTTGGAGCTGGAAGAAAGGCATACGCAGAGATGCAAAACATCCAGGAACAGCTTTTGATCCTGCTGGTAAAGAGCTGGGTTGTAATTCCAGGTGTCTGACAGGAATGAAATCCAGCTGAGGCCACTGTGTGTACCTGCAGACAGAAACAGTAGCCTAGAGCTGGGCCGTGGAAACAAAGGTCAGGCACTGTCCAAGTCTCCTTAAAAGGTAATGTGTAGCAACCCAAGGCAAATGTAACTTTTGAGTTATTTGCCCAGAAACTGGGAATTTAGAAACTGGGAATTTAGGTTATTAGAGTAGAATTAAAGGAACTGGCTCTTCTCCCTTTTGGCTTTTTACAGAATCACAGAACAGCTTCTTATGAAAGAGGCCTTAAAAATGATAGAATATTCAGCTGGAGCTACATAGTAGGACTGGTCAACCAAAGAAAATCTTTACCACTACCCAGCAGCTGGAATGTGCTGGTAAAGACAGTGAGAGAATGAGGAATTTGCATTTTTGAGTCTGGCCATTTGTAACACCTGAAAAAAGAACAGTAGTATACCTAAGAATGTGTGGGTCTGAAATGGTGCAGGGTCAGCCATGTAGCTGGCATCCCGAAGGGGTCCTGTATGGAAATTATGGAAGTCTCCAGAGTTATCAGCTCTTATTATCAGGCTTCACAAAATGTGGACCAGCACTACATGAAAAGGTTGTTCAGTAGAATTACAATTATCCTGGGGCATAGGAAGCCTCAGACTTCAAAGTTTCTAGTTATTTGCACATCATACTTTCTTTTAATGAAAAAAATTACAAGGCTCTCACAATCTTTCATTATGAAAGAACCTCAAAAAGTAATGACACTTAAGCACAATAGTTGTACGAAGATGATAAGGGGAAAAGATAAAATAATGCTCAATATCTTATCTTCCTAGTAAAGAAACAGAGAGCAAGGTTGGATTTATATTTATTGAATTAAAAAATTTCTTCAGATTTAATCTGCTATATTATTATTTTGAGGTCAACACTGTCAGTTCTGTTCTCCAAAATGCACTTAAGGATTATCAAGGTAAGCAACGATTGGACTGGATCCCTGCAGCCAACTCATATATTGAGCATAAGGTAGAAGCTCTTCCTATAGATCTTTTCTTCACAAGCAAGGAAAATACAAAAAAAAACAAAAAAAAAACCCAAAAAACCACCCAAAAAAAAACCCCAAATGACACCAAACAAACAAACAAACAAACAACAAACAAAAAAAAAGCCTAAAATGACAGTTGTATTCATTAGCTAGCATCCAAATATATTGCTGTGAATGGAAAGCACTTTGATTAGGACTGACTTTGCAACATGCCCAGCCGTAGTCCAGCATATGAGTCTAATGGATCAGCATTCAAGTGCATATAATGAGCAGATGGTTCCTGTAGAAGAGACTAATGCAGTGTTCTTGGTCACCTTGTACTGGCACTCATTCAAAGCAGGTGCTCAATAAACCAAGGCTGGAAGTGGACCAAAATGAACTGGCTTCTGACAAAACTGGGACATAGAAAAGGAGGAGACAATCCCTTCTTCTCTCTTTTCCAAGAATATATCAGTCCATGCAATGCCAGCTTTGCCCATGGTGACCAATCTCACATGTTTGTTACTGTTTATGAGATGCAACATCAATAACTTTAACATGAGGACCAGGGGCACTGACAAGCTGAGAATGTCAATATGTAATTCAGGTTTGAACTCCATTTTATACTCTCGTGTTAATTTTTTTCTCATTTTGTCAGCTTGTTCTGCATCCAAAGTGGCCAAGCCCCAGCTAGAACCAGAGATGCTATTCCGAATCCATTACTGATCTGATTTTAAAGCAGAAAGATTAAATTCCTTGCCTTTAGGTGAAATCAAATAACTGGCATCAAACCCTTTCACTCTCTAGGTTCCAAAATTACCTGCTACTGCAAGCAAAGCAACAGTAGAGGAGATATTTGTGTGTTTTTACAGATGAAGTTATCCAGTGGTTAAATCTGGATTAAACTTCAGAGCAGAAATTCAAAATTAATCAGGGTCATGGTTTGCACACACATGTGATGGTGCTAAAATCTTCTGGGGTTTCTTTTCTTCTGAAGTTTTGTCTGTGTTTTATCTGGAATAGGAAAATAGGGTCCATTCCAATTTGGAAAAGAACCCAGAACCCAAATTGTATTAGTAAACTCACATCATGAGACTGAAATGCCCCAAAATACCCTTTAATCCTTCTCTTTCTGAGGCTGGAAATTTCAACAGTCAGATGAGACTGGGGAAGAAAGATGCCTCCAGATGGAAAATGATGAAAAGCTGAATTTGGCAATATTATTAAAGTGGACCTCTGGTTTTAATTATAAAGTTATAGAACAAGTGATGGCAAATCCATTACAGAGTTTGAAATTATGTCTAGCTTAGCTGCTTTAAGCACTGTCAAGCACCCACGACTCTACAAGGAGAATCCACTCCAGTTTTCAGCTCTCAGGTTGAGATGGTTTGTTCTTGCAGTGACCTGTAAATCCACCCAGAAGACTCTCACAGCTCATCTTCCCCTCTTTTCAACCAGACCTCTTTCAAGGGGAATTTTTTGATTGAAACTGGATTTTAAAATTACCTTGATCTTTGGACAATTGTTAGCAGTATGCCAGTGAATTACCTGGGAACATTTATTTAGGATTCATAAATCTTTATAGGGAAACAGTTAATAGAACCGCCATTCTGCCTGCCTTGATAAATTAAGGTGCTGTAATGCTTTGATTTGAAACATTATAACCTGCTGGAGAAAACCTTGACAAAAGGATAGAAAATTCATGCTTAAAACACAAGGTATTTCAGTCATGAAGTTACTTTGTGGACTGGCAGAATATGTTCTATTTCAGCAGCTAAAATGGTGGAAACAGCAATCAGGGTTTGTGAAGCCTGAAACTCAGTGTGAAAAATAGTCCACCTGACAATGCCGTCCTGCCTGAGTTTAATTAATCTGTCGCTACAAACATGACCTAGTTACCACAGTACAAATGTCAGCTTGTAATAGCTTTTCCCTAGAGTCCTCCTTACCTAACATTTGCCATTTATAGTTGCTAGTTCAGTGATGAAGAGCAGTTAATGAGCTCCATCTACTGCTGCACGGAGTGAATTGTCCCAGCAGCAGCACTGCCAGCACCTCCTCAGGCTGCCCCGGGAGAGGCGCTCCAGGCGCTCTGCTGCACCACGCCACTGGCAAGAACATTCATCCCTTTGTATTTCTTGTTCTGTTTCTCTGTCATCAGCTTTACTGAACGTGGCTTTTCTTTAATCTATTATCTCCTAGGTAATTTCATTTTGAATTACAGGGTGACAACGTGGGGCATCTTTTTTTTTTAACGTATTTTCCCATGCAAAAAGGCATAACAGTTCTCTTAAAATAATTACCTCGAAGAGCTGAAGAGGCTTACAAAGCAGGAAAGTTTTTTAAAGTTACTGTTGCACTCTTAATAAACAAGGCCACTGTGCTGAAAATGGGTACTCAGATCAACAGATGGATGCCCTCTTATGTGTTGACTAAAGTATTCAGATGAGATATTTAGTTGTTCATGTCTTAAAAGCAATTATCTGATAGTGACTTAAAATGCCTTCTTATTATATGAGAGGGTTAATGAATACCTGTTCTAAAATACCACCTTCCTTAGTATTTCCCTCTTGATGTAAGTGAAATAATTCAAATAATCTCAAACTATCATAACTGGCATCACAGTAAGCAGGCTGCAGGAGATACTTACCTCAAGCATAGCTGAATCAGAAAAACACACGATAATTGATGAAGAGGAAAGGTAGCAAGGAGTAAGGTATTTGTATGTCTAAAATCTAAAAAGATTATTATATTATATTATATCTGATTAAATATCTCAGCATAGGATTTTATTTTCATAATCCTTTTCCATTTAGAAAGAAAACAGTAGCAAAGATCTTGCTAAGGTCAGAGGTCTTTTTCCAGTCTGCACAATGCTTAAACACCTATCTGATGGCTGCTGAACCAATTAAAAGACCAGGCTTGGAGACATTCCACAAAGGAAGGAAAGTTCCTTCCTCAGGCTGGCTGTTGCCTTAGGATCCATGGAAAGCAGGACAGGTCCTGCTAACAGCAAAGCAAACTCCATGAGGATGTAGATCATATGGATTGTACATCTGCCTCACGTGGTCTCAAAATACAACATTTCTGAATTATGAGTCTGAGAAGGTCTCTGATTGGAAAACATTAAAATAAAATTTAAAAACTCAACTATCAACCAGAAAATGGTTACCAAAAACCCCCAAGATTTTCATTCCCTCAGCCTCAACTTTGGCCCCGGTCTTACCAGTGAAAGAGACTTCACCCTCTCTAATTTTCCTCTGAGTTGTAGCATTCAGTGAACTGTTTGTGAATGCTCCTTACTTAGGGGAGTTAGAAAGTTAGTGACTTTCTGACTAACTCCAAGGGATTTGGGAGTTTCTAGGGACAGCAATTATGTTTGAACAGGATAACTCAAATGATCTTCTTCTTTCTTCATACAACACACTAAAAAATCCATTGGGAACACCTTTTACAATAAATTCACATTGAACCAAGTTTTATTTTTGAAATTAGCAATTAATGCAGAATTATGCAAAGCAAAATAATGAATAATCTGGCTGTGCAGTGAATTCTTTAATGAAAACATGGGGGACTTCAGTGCATAACACTACTTAGAATTAGTACATCAGTGGGAAAACAGACCTTGTTTTCAGCTAGTACATTGTTTTACACCTCCAACAAAAATGTCATACAGCCTGTTCCTGAATAAAGGGTTTAAGGTCAAATATTCAGTAGCAGAATGTTAAATAGAAGAATAGATTTTTTTGTTGTTATTGCTCATTGACACTGGCAGTCTTAGCTTTATTTCTTGAATGTATTTACTTTCATGTGAAAGTCAGAATAACCACTAGGTACCAAGAGGCACTAGACTGTTCTTGAAGTTTCATTGCCTCAACAAGCTTTGCAAAAGGCTTGTTATTTACTAATAACAGCAGAGAACCAAATTTTCAGTGGTCAACCTTTAGAAAATAGAAATACTGAGGGGATTTCAGTGACCTAACAATTGTTTACCAGTGTGCAATGATTTTTATGGATTCTATGATGCTCTTCACAGGCAGCACCCTGCTGATAAGGTGTGTCCAAGACTCTCCATCTTAGGGGAGATTGAGATTTTTAATGCATTTGCATGTGCGCAGTGAGTCTGATCATCAGAAATGCCAAGATACACAGTGCATAAAAGCCCATGCACACATTTGTACCTAAATATGCAACAGACACATTTATTATGGTCAGGAAAAAGGTGTAATAATAAGCACTTTTAAACTTGCATGCTTGCAGCGTAGGAAACAGGTTTTTAATATCAGTGAAGTAACTTGGAAAGACTGTTAAGGTTTTTCATCACCTGTAACCATTCTCCCATGTGGGTCATCACTTTATCTGCACAAAACTTCTCCTATTTTATCAAGAGCTATCACACATACAGCGTTTTATTTTCTAGGCCAGAAGTTTTCCAACTTTATGTGAAATTGTTTTAACTGCCTGTAGTTGAAGAGGATTTACTAAGCTGAAAATTAAGCATATCAAATTTTTCCTCTGCATAGTAGTTACCCAGGCAGTTGTGACTGAGCAGAGTAAAGAGTTTAAACATCAGGATAAATTGCCATTTTCTATTAAGGATTGGTGAACAACTAAATCCTCACTCAGGGAAATACATCTCTCTGGATGTAAACCTTTTGGCTCCAGACCCTTTCTGTAGCCTGCCCTGCACTTAGTGAGAAAAGCCACTGATGACTATGGGAGTTCTGTCTAAAGACATAGAGGGATCTTAACGCATATTTGTGACCTTACAAAGATGAACAAAAATTGTTTGGTTTGTGTTGGTAGCTCATGTCTTCAAAACTGTCTCTTGCTACATAGTAAAACCACTTTGATCTGCAATTAAACATTTTCTTCTTTTCCATAATCTGGAAAATGTATGCATTATTGACAAAACTAGAAGGAGCTGAGTACAGAAAGCAGAAAAGGAAAACAACATTTCATTTTATTTTTACATTTATTCAGTGGAGTTCAGAAACAAGTATTACTCTTATTTTACAAAGTTGAGCATTAAATATTAAAAAAAAGGACTTACTGGCCTTTGATAAGTAGTGTCATATGGGACATGCATGCTAATACAAAGCCAGTTTTGGATGACAGACATTTAAAAGCAGAAAAGTGAATTAATAAAATTTTCAGACACACTTGAAAAGGTGGCAAGTCCTTTTATATCCCTTTATCCAAATGTAGCTTTTCCATTTTTCTGCAATTTCCCCTCCCATGTCCACTTTTTGAAATTTAAACTAATATTACAAAACAAGCTATTTAGAAATACAAATAATACACCCAATAAAGTACATTAATTATGATGAATGATAATGGGAAAGAGAATCTGGCATAGTTGTCTATGTGGTAAGGATTTTTAACATGGAAGCAATCAAAGATACAGAAAAGTCTTTTCATTACTGACATTGCTGAACTACACACACTGTGTTGACTTCTATCCCTCTTTCTGTCAATGCTGGTTTGTTTGCTTTTGTTTGAATTGGTGTTGTTCATATTGTCAGGGGCACTGCAACTGTTTGACACTGCTGCCAGGACTCCATTCTTCTCTTCCTCCTCCTCATCATCATCAATAATCTGATAGGGAACAAAACAGCAGGTACTTAAGTGCATGTTTCATCACCTGTTTACTTTAGAGCTGCAGCAAATGGGATTTTTCTCATGACTCCTCCTCTGGCTCACTCCTCGACTCCAAGGACAAGCACGTAAATGCACCAGGCAGCTCCTTTCATCTCTCAAAACCTCCCATACAGCAAAAACTTTTGAAGAATTGTCAAGCAAATCTGGATTTGTTCAAATATGGACAAGGAACTTTACTTAAGATAGCAGCAAATCCCTGAAATGCACAACAGTAGGCTGTCTTCTGCTCAGGGCAAATACTGGCAAAGATTAGTGCCCAGAAAGTGTGAATGCAAAGCCCCAGCCTGAAGATAGAGAAGGTGGGGGAGCTTCCAGACCAGCCAGATGAGTTGGTTGCACCCCAAATCAAGCACCCCGGGGTACAAGACACTCTCCTTGTGCGCAGCTGGCTACTACATTCTGGTGCTTTGTGATAAAAATCAAGTTACTTTAAAAATAAAGAGGGATGAGCCCCATGCACAGTTCATTTAATACTAAATAGCTTGTGATATTTTCTGTCAAGTCCTGAAACCATGCTTTAAGTTCAAAGTTATGCTAGGGTTAAGAATATTTTAATGTGCTTCACTGCATCAAGACAGGTCTTTGGAGAATGTTGTATAAGCCCTCTGGTGGGTTTTGTTTCTTTGATTAGAAATGGCTCAGAGCCATAAAGCTCATGTATGAAATTTTCACCCTTTGAAGTCAGTGGGTTTTCTGTTACTGACTCAGAGGACACAGGATTAGGCATCAGCTGCAGCTTCAGCTCTAATACTTCCTTGAAATTTCTAGGGTATTTAGTCTGGCTTGGGATATTGCAGAGACACCAGCAGAAACAAGCTACCAAATCTGGCTCCAATTTTGTATCTAAACTAAACCTTATTGTGTATACTTTGAGAGCAGTCATTTTAATTCAGGTAGGCACACATATAATTTTAACTTTCTCTCTGACACTTTTATTATATCCTAAATAAGTAGGTGGCATAAATGTAAGACAAGTCCAAAAAATTATTTGTGAAATGTAGAATGCAGAATCTCTTCCTTCTGACCAACTTGCTTTTTTTCCATTTGCATCACGAGAAGAAACAGTTTACACAAGGACAAACTTTTGAAAGGTTAAAATGTAGATCCCCATGCAGAGTCAGACAAAAAGCTCATTTAGGTATATCCCAGCTATTAAAGTCAAAGAAAGCTCATTAAGCCACCTAAGTGGTCTCCATGCCAGTACAGAATTGCTCTTTGGCCCAGGATGCATGTGTACAGCACAAGCCTTGAGTCTTCTTCATCTAAAATTACTGACACCCTTGAAAATTAAAGTGGAGTCTGGGCAATGTCCTCAAACTGTTGTGAATCGGTGAAGCAGAACAAATGGCAGTAGAAAGGGGATTATTACACCTTTCCACTTTCAATTAAAAAAAAAAAATGAACAAAAAACCTGAGATATTTTATTTGTGAGATAAACATAGCTCAACACAATGTATCATTCTAAAAATACGCAATATTATCCACAAAAAGCCTTGGTCATCCTCCACCTGTCCTCCCACACCTCTGTGTGAAAGGCTGGGGTAAAAATCTGCCTATAAAGCACTAAGAGGATCAATCAATAAGACTCCAGTCTGAACCTTAAATAATCCCCAGGGTAGTACTAAAATTCAAACCTCGAGCTTTTACTTGAGGCCTGACTCTGTTAGTATCTCTCTCTTCTGCTTCAAAAAGTTCAGGCAGCTCAGGGGAGTGCTGGGTATGGCAGCGGAGCCTTTGTCAGCAGCGCCTGGCACTTGAGTTGAGGCACCAGAGCAACAGCCTAATGAATGCACTCAGCACTTCAAAAGTTAATAAAATAAAGGAACCTGACAGAAGAGTCTTGACTTTTTTCCCCTGCTTTCATTTTGCATTACAACACCTTTACTTCAAAACTGTCAGGATCTGGGGCATTGCTCAGTTTCAGAGTTTCTCTCAGGTAGGGCTGGCTACAAGTTGCTCAGAATTAGTTTTATTTCAGAGCATGAAAGGACATTGTGTACGTGCCACTTTTCCTTTCTCACAACAGCATGTGAGCGATTCCCAGGAGGCTGATGTGTTATTAGGCTGTTCTTGACTCCTTTCAGCTCCCCAAGGGGCAGTTCTTACTTAAGCAGAAAATACCATAAGCAGTGCATATGTACAGGATTCTATTTGCAGTGCAACAAGGCAGGGCTCTTGCAAAACAGACCAGAGTTTACAGCAAAAGTGCTGTATCACATAGCTTGGAAAGGAGAGAGCTAGTCTAGAAGAGAACTGTATTTGGTAATTTATAAAAAACTGCAGTCTTACAGAGTGGGATTATCAAGGGACTTTTCCAGATTGTTATGGAGAACTGAGCATGATGAAAGACAGAGTTGGTTTACACTGTATCAAAAAAAGAAATTGTGTTGTGAATGTTCAGCTGTGGCCCCAATTTTAAAAGTCATCCTAGGATTTTTTCTGGATGTCAGTTTTCAGTGAGGAAGTGGTTGGCACTAAGAAGGGCTCTGTTTAGATACCATATTGGTACCATCCAGGAAAGATGCTGTGCATCAGCCAAAAAGCACTGTCTATGACACCTGCTACTGTGGCTGCTGCTTACACTAAGTGAACTGTTTGCTGACATCCAAGAGCCAAGAGAATTGAGGAAAGTTGTCACTTTCACTGGATAATAAAGCTGCTCAAGTTTAAAAATATTTCAAACAGGAGTGTTGCACACCTGGAGATTATGTGGTGCTCCTAAAGACTACATGAGGCCTGCACAGAAATACCACAGAGGCTGAACATCACACTTATAAAATTCTTTTCAGTTCTCAAACTGTTCTCCATTCTACCTTAAAGGTTTAGGTAAAAGACAAAGGAAACCCAAGGAATATTTCTGTGCTTTACAAGAGGGCACAGTTAATGCTTCTTTGCAAAAGAGAAGAAACTCAGGAGAGGCATCCTCTCCTTTTAAGCAGCCTGTTGTTCTTGAGCTGATGTGAATGGCACAATTCTGCCTGACCTTCCTTGCAGCAGGTGGTTCCTCTGCTTTTGCCATTAGCTTCGAAGGTGTCTCTGTGTGTCCTGGTTCACATGATGTGAAACATTGCAAGAGCATGGATATGATGAGCTCTTTCACCAGGTTATGTTCTAAACTGGAGATCTCAGGGGCTTCAGAAGGGTTTGATATGCTGGTGCCCAACTTCTTCAAATAGTAAAGTAGGAAACGAGTACAACTAATTTCTATACAAGACAGAGGGTGACATTTCCATTTCACCTCCTACAGTTATTTACATAATTCTGAGTGCAAATTTTCTATCAGCTTACATATGGGAATAACAAACTGGGATGTGAGATTTCCAATTAACCTGTGTCCACAAGGGAATGTGATAATGAGGACAACACATTTACAGTGACGATACTCACACATAAATTGCTAAGTACCTGCTAGACAGTGACATGAGATTTTAGCTGGTATTTTTGCCCTTGTGATGTGTTTGTTTTTACAACAAGAAATGAGAAATACAAGTCAGGTGTGCTCTCCATGACACCCTGCTCAGTTAAAGGTGCTTGCCCTTGGCTGTGGTAGGAAAAGGACATGACAAGCATTTTCCTTATTCTACAGAGTCGCAAGCTGATCTAGGGCCGAACAACTGTTCCTTCCCTTATATCCCTATCTTTGTGCGGGGGCAAGAAGTGCATTTGGCTTGCTTGCTCACTCCTGATGCCCAGCAGAAGGCAGGAAACATGCATGAAGTGAAAGACTATTTCTTTTGGTCATTACTTCATCATAAAACTTTCCTTTCTCATTTTATGGCTGTATATCTGCATACTTCCATGCACATTTTTGAAGTCTGCAAGTTCCCATGTCCACCCCATCTGCAAGGTTGAGTACCTGCTCCAGATGAAAGGGAATCTGACAGAGGCAGGTGAAGGCAAGGGCAGTATAAGTGCCCTTCACAGGTCCAAAGATGCTTAATCATCCAAGCACTGAAACACTACTTTCTCACCCGAACCTTCAAGCAGCATTTTTTTCCCCTACACTATAAGCAAAATGACAACCACTTACTTCACAAGATGGATATGCTCACAGGGAATTGTCACTGATGTAACCTAGCCAACAAAAATGACTTATAGGCTTTCCACTCAAATCCTCATTAGAAATGAGTGTTTGCCCATTTGCAGACAATCCCCTGATAGACCCCACAACAGCTTTTAACATATTCTTGTGCATTTACAGGACCTATCTTTCATCCAAACAGCCAAAATCTCCTATTAACTGATGAACTAGCTAGACATAACCCCCCACACACACGCATTGCCCAATCTTCAAAAGGTTTTGAAGCTCCTCCACTTGAGCTCAATATCCTGTTTCTTGAGTATATTGAGGAGCTTTGCTTAGGCATTTGTGATGCTCTGTTCTAATTTGGCTCCAAGAGTTAACAATCTTTATCCTTCTGAACATTTATCCCTACAGTACTCAACTAAACTTCTTTCTGCCTTTTTTCTTCCTGTTATTCTCATTTTCCATGTTTTACTTTTTTTCTATTAATCCAGAAATTTCATAAGCTACTTAAAATTTTCTTTTTTATCATGCATATTCAGTTCAGTTCCATAATTAAAAGCTGCAAGACAATCATCTTTCAGCTTCCTTGTGATTTCTTTTTCCTTGCTTATGAAAGCACTGCTATACACTGGAGATGGAAGATGTGACAAAACCCCTCCATGAACCTGTCCTCATTATTTCAGCAACCACCAGACTCAAAAATACCTATGTTGATTTCATCCATTTTTATTTTAAGTATATTTCACAGTATTTCAGAGTTGTGAGAAACTCTTTAGAGCCACAAAAAGCACTCTAATAATAATGATGCAGAAGGGAAAATGGATCCCAGCCTGACTTCAGGTGCAGCTGTTGAAAGAGAAGGTGAGAGCAGAAAGCTACAGGGACCTGATACACCCAGGACATGAAGACATCTGCCAAGAGACTGACTCATGTTCCATGCATGTGCAGGTTTCATAAATTGAATGTGATAAACTCTTTTTTTTCTATATTGCAATAGGATCAAGTCAACAAGCTAATTTTTGAATTGTGAGTAAATGGTATTTCTTGGGAGACAAGAAGTGCCTGTGATTTTTGTGCGACATCCAGAACACTGGTAAATGGCCATAAAGCCCATACCAAAATAGAGAAGGAAGAGTACTTCAGTTTGTTTGGTCTCTTCCAAAAAAACTCCAGTTATACAAATATTTTTTTTCTTTTTCTCAAGATTATTATGTCCTAATTCTAAAAAAGAAACTACCTTAAATACATTTACCATTTGTGCTAAGAGAATTCATCTTTTTAAGCAACTGTAATTTAAATCCAGTTTGTAGGACAACAACCAAATAATTAAAATACCTTTGGAAGTTCCTTTGAGCTGAGTTGGTGCAGAGTGCAGAAATGAGTCACAGCATACTCTAACAGTGCTCCAAAGATGAAGCTGAAGCAGATACCAAGGTACACATCAATTGCCTTAATAAAGCAATTAGCATTTGGGAGTGAAGTCCTGGCTCCCATCATCAGTGTTGTCATCGTAAGGACTGTGGTGACACCTGTGGAATGGAAAAACATATGTTCTAGTATAACTCAGACGGCACTGAGGGCCTCTACTGCAAGGGCCCTACTGCAGGAGAGTTTGCCCTGGACCTGAAACTCCTAGGATGCCTCAGCATTTTATGGGTCATGTTTTAGGAAAAAGACTTTAAAATTAACTTTGACTCCTAAGTTAAATGCTAAAAAACACTAACAGAAAATGTTAGCAAAGCTGAGAAGACTAGAAATTAAAATGAGAGAGATTTTGGTGTCATGGAATGCATATTTATGATTAACATATTAATATTGCAAATATATGCAAAAGGTCTCTTTAAAATATTCAGATATCATTTTGCTCTGTGTAGTTGCCCACTGGCCTCATTCAATGTGAAATCCTTCTTTATTCCGTGTTCTGTAGGAGTGTTTTTTCTATCCCACCTGCAGCCTGAGCAAACCTGATTTGCATTCTTTCCCTCTCAGAATATCCTTTATTTGAAATTAATTATATTTAATCTCTTATAATTCTCTTTTATTCATGTGTTAATTAGTATGTATCATTAGACCTCACAAAAGCCTCACAATTGTCTGTGCATGCCATGTATTTCAATATGTTTAAATTATTACCAAAATGACAGTTTTTTACTTTACTTTCAGCGGCCTCCCCTGCCTGTAAGTCTCCTTCCTGTAGCTGCTAAAGGCAGTTTTCTTAGTCAAAGAATAGTAAGGCTTTAAGGGGAATCCACATGATGTACTGAGTATGGAAACCCAAAAGTAATTCCATAAAACTCAGAAGTGTTTGCAACTTCAGGAAATGGATGCCAAATAAGTGCAATAAAGAAGACGTCTTAATGACCCACCCCTTAGTTTGGGGTGGTTTATCAGCTTCTCACCTATGCAGATTCTGGCTGGAACTGATGATTGGCTTATCCAAAAAGATACCCAGGAGAGCACGACCAGAAGGATTGATGGTACATATGTCTCTAATATGAAATACAAGATGTTTCTCTTGAGTTCAAAGTGAAACACAAGTTTTGGGTAACGTCCTGTGGAAGGAGCAGGGAAAAAAACATTGTGAAGGTGCAATTCATGAAAAGATCTTTGAAATAACAACCTTTATTACTTTGGTGCACTAAAGCTTAACAAACAAGCTCGTAAAAATTAAACACGGCACTGAAAAATTCAGATTGGAGAACTGAAGGACACAATCAAATATGTAACATTCAGTCACCATATCCACAGTTTTATTAAAGAACCTTGAATTGGAAATTAAATGAGGGTTCGTGAAGGAAGAAATAAATCCATCAATGTATGAAGAGGATGCTTCATTATATAACACAAGGCAAGGAAATTTGAAATCCCATATGGATATAGCTGTCATTATTCATAACAATGAATGAGCTAAAATACAAACTAGAGTAGTAAGGATTGTCACTTCATGAAGGTGGCACAGGTTCTTACTTTTAACTATCTCACATATCCAGCTTATTTTTTCTTTTCTTTTCATTTACTATTGCTCAAGATGTGGCTTGAGGGTACCTGCTCTGAAATTGCTGACCGACCTCATATTCCACCTAAAGCCAAGCAGTATCTTTGCATACTTACGATCTGTTTTTCCTTTGCATTAGTGCATTAGAGTGTTCGTGTTAGTCTGAGCAGTGACACTGTTGTGGCACAAATTATTTGCTTCTAAGTGAGTGATTTCCAGAAGATGAACTTCTGGGATCACAGAGTCAAATACAGAACTGTGTTTCATGAGGGGACAGCACACTCGTAAGCAAAGCCTGAATTTCTTATCCAGCTCACTAACTGAGCAAAATTTGGCTGTGTTGAAGTACATGATCTGAAATTGTTATCAGATTAATACATCATGGGAAATCAAAATCTTGCTTTTAAATGGGCAGAAAAGACTTATTGTTCTGAAGTTCCAGGTTATAAATTAAGTGTTACTAAGTTTTTACAAAACCATTTTAACGCCATTTGCATGTCAGTGAAATATCCATGAGAGACTAATGCTATGTAGTCAGACAGCTTCGGCTTCTGCTATTTAACACAAAACCTATTCTCTGGCACCAATGCTGCCTGCTGCGAGTCAGGACAGAACTACAGAACAACGAATTCACTTTTGCAACAACAATATAGGCACAGACAGGCTATTTGTGCATCCCTTAGGTGTGCTGTGAGACACAAAGAAGAGCACTTTTAAAAGCCTGAAGTGCAAGCAGTGGATGCCAAGAAATGTCTTATTACTCCCAGATGAGAAAATGGATGGCTAAATTTCCATTTTAAAAGCATTGTATATATTCCATCAAAAGAACAATAACAGGATTTTTAAAACTGAAAGAATTACAAGATTATGTAGTCTGACCCTAATCCCAAGCCGTTCTATTTCCTTAATTATCCCTTGCTTTGAACTTAATCATTTTGGCTGGAATAAAGCCCATGTTTCACACAGACATGAAGACATAGTCTGAGGATATCTAGACACGCAGCATCCACTATTTCTCTCGGTAAATAATTCTGTTTGCTAAGAATGAATGCATAATTTCTAATATTAACTTGTTTTCAGTTTTCTGCCACACTGACCATCTCTTCCCTACTGAGCTAAATAGTCCTCTGGTAGTCAGTTCTTTCTCCTTCCAAAGGAGTATTTAGGGTTCTTCTTTGTAAATTCAGTATATTGAGATCCTCAAGTGTCCAACTGAAAGAAAGGGTACAAATATTACACTTTATCTATCTCCATGAGGCAAGAAGTACAAATATGTTTTACACCATTATCATTTTTACGTGAAAAAAGGGCTATTACACCAGTGTACCTCTACCAAGCCTGTGACTTTTGCCAATACAGCTGTTTCAATAAACATAATTTTACTCACCAAAACTGATTTTAAGTGTATGAAGAACAAAGTAAAGCACTCAAAAGTCAGGGAGTGAAAAACTTACAGACAACTGTGTGACCTTACTTTCTCTATCTGCACTCACCTGTGCTCTGAAATGAGCACAGTGTTGTGGAAAAGCACTGAGTCTGTACAACAAAAGGCTGCAGCACAAAGCACATTTAGGGAAAGAGAACCGGATACTCCACAAAAGCTGTTTGTGTTGTGCTTCTGTGCTGACCACAGGGAAGGATGTGCTGCCACTTGGCCAGCAAAGGGGAGTGAACAGACCAGACCATCCTTCCTGCTGAGTCCACGGGCACCTGGGATTTCCTGTGGCTCAGCCTTAGAAGAACTTGTTGCTAAGAAGGAAAACTTTGAAACAGCCACACAATAACACCCTCTCCTTGTTAGTGCCCTACAACTGTATCTCTATTTACCTCAGTATAAAAGTCAAGTGCATACGTGGGAAGTTAGTTCAAAATATCAAATTTAAAAGCCACAGTTTGCAATTTCCAAGTTTAGACAAGTCCTTTGAATATTCTGGTGTTATTACTTTTTCTGATGCCAGAAATTTCTGAAGTAATGTGAACAAAGAGAAATAGAGATGTAACAGTTTATAGCTGAGTGGCTTTTTGGGGAACAAAAAAGAGGCATTTCTCTAACCTTAAGGCTTTCTTCTTGCCAGAATCCAAAGACATAGACATGATAATAATAGTGTCAGCATTTCTCTAGAGCTCAGAAGAGCTTTTATAATGTAAATTTTGAAGCAACCTATATATAGAATTCATCAGAGCTCCTCCTGTAATAAACTGAAGGAAGCAGTAGTCGAGAAAAAGTATTCAGTGCATACTTATCATGCTAAAGAAAGAGCAATGGGATAAAATGAAGATAGGGAAATATTGCAGTCCCGTTTTCATCTACACTACACATGTATCAAAAGTTATCTTTAAAAAGAACAGTTTTGCCGCCCCTGTTGCATGAGCTGCATATGAGAGAGTAATGCTATATCTCATCGCCTGTGACTGGCACACCTGAGACCATGGTGCCATCAGCCAGATCAAGGTTGAAACAGGTTCATGAAATCCTAGTCCTGACTTTACTAGAGTTAATTCAACTACAGCTCGAATTAACTCCTCAAAACTGTCAAGTTTGCCACTCACTTGACCAAAAAATACTTGCATTAAATGAAAATACGTTTTTTCTTTCAAGTTTCCGGCCCATGACAAATGTCGCCTCAGTGTGAGACTGCTCTGATTTAAATTTGTTAACATGATAGAAATAATTTCTGTGCAGATATCTAACTGCAGCAAAGGCAAAGCATTAGCACTTACCAAAGTATTGAATTACTCTGTGTAACAGTTTCGCAGATGAACCTGAACTTAAATGACTGCCAATATATACACTCCAAACACACCACAAGGTGAGGTATTCTACTTAGGTGACCCCACAGCAAAAGGACATTAGGCTGAGCAATTCGGGCTTTATAGAATTTACAAGAGCAGAAGTACAGAAGTAGACAGTAGCTCTAACTTGTAGATGAGGAGCAGACCCAAACAGCAGATGACAGACTCCATACCTACTCTAACTCTCTCTACTGCTAAGTACCCTAAAAGTAGAAAAGGATCCAGCTGACCACTGTTGTTAAAGTGTCATAAAAATTGTACCTGCACAAGCTTTTTCTCAGTAGCTGGGCTGGCCTAGGTCTAGGTCTGAGTCAGATCTTTCTGAAGGCCACAAAAACTGGTTTATGTCATTTTATAATTTGCCATTGAAGTTTGGCTTTTGACATCTAAAATTATATTCTAATTTACAGTTTTGATTATTGGACACTTTGTATAGACTTGCCACTGATGATTCTATCAACAATAACTATTGCTATCCTGCTTGAGAAACACATAAACCTAAACAAGCTTCCTTTTCATCCTAGGTCATTCATTTTCTGATTATCCCATTTTTCTGTGGCGTCTGTTCCCCTCTAATGGCAGCATGCTGCATCTTTGATCTTTTCTGCAGCAACTCTGATCAGTGAATGGTCCCAGCAGAGGTAACTAAGGAAGAACTGATTCTCTATAAATACTGTCAGCAGTTCCTAATTTCCACTCTAAGTGTTTTGGTATGGGACCATCTTCCCCACAATCACTTCCTGTGGACTTTCTGCTGAACTCTACTGCAGTAAAAGACTGCTCCACATCACTCTTTATGTAAGAAGCACTTTGGTGTCCTGCACAGGGGTGTGCAGCCAGGCACAAAGAGCATCCTTTTCTCTCTCATGAATTATTTATGCTAACCCCTTGGGTGTCTGCTAAAATGTGTGATGTACAACTCACACAAGCATGTCAGTGTAGTTCTAGCAATGCATCATTTCCTTCTCATCTCGTATCTTTTAAGGGCAGAGGACAGGAGAGCTTAAAATAGATTTTACTTGTTTAACTATACACTGAAAATGTAGTTTTCAGTATGCAATTTTGTTACTGCTTGTTTACAATGAACATAAGCAGTGAGTAATCAGAACATCCCGACTTCTCCATAATAAATAAGTTGTGCAACTGAAATGCAACTCTCTGACTGCTGCAGGATGCTAAAGGTGCCAATATAAATAGATAATATGTTATTACAGCTCACTTGCCTCTCCCTCAGAGAAAAAACAGTCTTCTGTCTTTTATAGTCTGGATCTTACGAACCACCTCTTTTCTTACTTTTCACAGGTGAACTAAAGGAAATGAAAGTTCAGGCTGGGCATTTAAACACATAATGAAACATGTGTTTCATCTTCATGAAAATGCTTTACAAAACATAAGTTTGAAATTCAGATTTCCTAAGAATGAAACAAACGCTTTCATGCAGCGCATGTGTGCACGTATTTATCCACTTANAAAAAAAAAAAAAAGTGATGCCACCAAAAGTTTTCTAAGTGTTCAGGCATATTTATGTCTATGCTGTAAAGAACTTCAGAGGAGTTAATAAAAGAATGTCTACTAATGTCCTTGATATTCTTTCCATCCATTGCATTTCCATATGAGTTTATGTTACTGTAACTTTTTCTAAATTTCCAAAATTGTTTTCGTTCTAAACTGTTCTACACTGCAAAAGTATCTCAGAAACAACTCATGATGGAAAACATCAACTCAAGTGGAAAAGCTCGTCTACAAAGAGGGATGCTATGAACTCAGATAAGTAAATTGAACATAACATGGTAACATGCATAGGTAAGGGTCTGAATCTTTGGTGAGGCTGACTGAAGACTCACCAAGAAAGATTATAATTAAATACAGCTCTGGAATTCTTTGTGAGCCCTGTTTGGCAAAGAATATGTCCTCAGAAGTAACAACTGGAGAGCAATTACAGACAATAAAAGAAGTGATAAAGGGAACGGGGGAAGTTATCCAGTGCACCACACGTCAAAAGGAGAACTACTGAAAAACCTGGAAAAACTTGATTATTAACTAAATAATCTCCTGAACCTTGGGAGACTGCAGATGAGTCTGTAGGACAATGCAAGGCAGTGCTTCTATTTAGAAAGAGACCGTGACTAATGAACATACCCTCTTATACAAACTTTATATAATCTACATATAGTTTGTATACATTTTGATTTCAGATCACTAATTATAAATGAGAGCAACTCCTCACTGGCTTAGCTACGACATCCCCCCTGAGAAGCTGGCCAGGGGACCAGAGCTTCAGCACTGCACAGCCACACAAGGGCTGACAGGCCTCTAGCCCAAGGATTTGAGATAAACATCAAAACCCTGGCAGTGACAGCAGACTGGAACAGCAGCCAGCTCCCTCTGCAGTCTTTTTAACAGAGCAAATATCTTGTCTTTGTGCATCAAGGAGCAGAGATTTAATTTATGCTTCTGTCTCTTCTTTCCTTCTGTTCTGCCAAAATAATACCGTTTGAATATGACTATTTGTTGACTTGACATTTTCAAAGTGGGGATGTGCACCAAGAGCCCTGCCTGCCTGGGCTGTCTCTCCCTGCCTTCTGGGCTGAAGACTCAGCCTTAGACTAGACCTGAGCAAGCTGAGCCTCTTCAATTCCTGCTGCTGCCAAGGACATGACAGGAGGGCTGAGCAGTGAGTGCAAGACTTAAGGAAAGATGCTGGGAAAAAAGCTATCAACAGGCAATTAGCATCAAGTTTTAAATTGTGTTTGTGCTTCTTTCTCCAACTAAAAATGGAAATTGAGATTAATTAGCTATCGCTTGCTGTGAAAATATAAGCATTTATCAAGTGGAAACACATAGGGTCTGTCCTGTGCCCAAAACTGTTCCCTAACACAATGACATACCATGAGTGTGTTAGGAGTGGAATTAGCATGTTGAAGAACAGGATTAGAGTTCAAAAATATCTCACCAACTATTATAACCCAAGTAAAACAATGGAATTCAACAAGTATGAAGTCCTGCACTCAGATGGGAATAACCAGCTCCCAGAGCTCAGGGAATATGTGGTTACAGGGTTAAAAAGGATACAGAGAACTAGGAGGAATCATTAGCTGAACAAGGTCAAAAATGCATGGTAATTTTCTGCAAGAAAGGCAAATATCAGCCTAGAATGGATAAAGAGGAACAGATTTCATGGAACACATTAAGCAAACCCTTCCATCCTCAGAGGATATCTAATAGGAACCCATTTTCGGGTGCTGCATATCAGCAAAGAGATGAGAATTGAATGGGAGTACAGTAGCAAAGACAGTATGTCTAGAAAATTGCTTACATGAATTAAAAAAGAAGACTGTTAGTCTAAGAATAGATATATCAGTCTTGAAACAGTGAAAAGGCTGCTGAAAAATAGCAGGACATTTGTCTTCAATATCCACATAATGGGTTTGAAATGTAGTGAGGGAGATCAAGATTAGACATGAGGAAAATATGCGTGTAATAAACACCAGGAAAAAAAAAATCATCTAGGGAGGCTGTGAGGCAGATGCTTTGGAGGTTTGTCTGACTTACTCCTAGAAACATCTGTCAGGAAGTAGGCTGCAGATATAGATGACCTTGCTTTGTGACATGAGAATAGATTAAATGAATTTTTAAAATGTATTTCAGCCTTATTTCTATGATTATTTATACAAAAAGCTACACTGTAACAGTCCTTCTTTGCTTTTATGTTTTTCCAATACGAAAAGCAAGCTTTTAATGTTAGTATTTATTACTCTGAGAAAGCAGGTGGTGTTGGCTGGACAGCTAAAATAAAAACCCAGCACCCACTGATGCAGATAATATGGTTTGGGAGTCCAAGAGTTTATCAGTGTATGAAGAATAAGGATTATAGTTAAAGACATGCAGGAAATGGATCTAACAATTAAATTGCCCATGTCCAAAATGAGATTGTTCTGTACCAAAACAAAATCAACACCAAAACCCAGCCAGAAATCTAGCTAACATTATTCAAAGTGACTTACTATTATGTGATTACAGTAATGTGATTACTGTTATGTGATACATGCTGTTCTACAAACAAGATTAATCCACAGTGTCCTTTTCTTAAATTTACTGAAGTTACTTATGCAGAAACTTTGCTGACTGCATTTTAAATTTGGCTCTGTCAGTGGCTGTACATGAACTTGGGTTTTGCACTGCTGTACAATATTTCACTTGCACAGCAGCTGTACTGTCTGTTCAAGTTCACAGAGTATCAAACCCTGATTGCTTTTTTTGCTGTGTTAGGAAATACTGCACACAGATCTTCTCTCATAACTTTAGCTTTAGCCCTTAGAATTGTAGTGGTTATAAATAGCTGTTATTTATAACATAATTGTTATTTATAAGCTACTCTCATATCTATTAATGGCACTGAGGAAATGCAAAGCATTATTTTTCATTTCAAAATTGATTACACAGCTCCACAATCTAGTTGCTTTTTTCTTTTAATATGGTCTACAGTAGGCACTGCTTTGCAAAAAACTGTAGAAAACAGCACCTAGTTCAGAATGACTCAATAGAAAATTAAGAGGATTAGGAGATTAAATTTTAAAAGTACCACATAGCACTTGCTAATATGGCTTTCTTGAACGGGAGAACTGGAACAAGCAGGTGTGAGAAGTTTTAATTGATTTAATTTGTGTGTCTTAAAATGTATTATTAAAAAAGAAAGTGGCTTTTGACTCCATACGTATGATTCCTGCCAACACAAAGGGAGGAAGACAGCGTCATTTACTGGGAGAAGAGTACAGTTTATCTGATCATACCTCTTCAACTCTAACTGGATATTCATTTTAGTTTATTTAGTTAAACAACAAGCAAAACCAAAAACCAAACAAAAAAACAAAACAACCAAACTTTTTCTTGTCTTTAAACTCCTGATTCTGTGATAGAATGTGATAGGAATTCAGCAAATTTCCTCTTCCACTTTCCTATATGGTGAGCAGACCCTAATACCCTTCTGGGCAGAAGAGCAGTAAAGGATTATTCTTCTTTGATTGAACCTGATGCTGCCTACCCAGAAGCTGTGAAGAGGAGGAAGGCAAGCAGATGTCACTTACATAAGTAGCAAGAAACTCTGTGATCCTAGAGCCTGCTGGTATGTATTTAATTTCTACTTTTACATCCATTTAGGGAACTTTGACTTTTTAGCCTGAATTAATACCTGAAATTAGATCACAAGTTTCTCTGTCTTGTGCTGTTAAAGCAGAAATACCGACCAGTGGAATAGAGAAACTCTGTGTCTGTGATTCAGAATTAGAAAAATGTCCTCTGGTGAAACTGCAGTTCTGAAGGATGTGTGTGTCTTGATTTAAAGATCACACCCTGGCATGGGTGTGCTGACTTGAGCAGAAGAGAAACTGGGTACACAGTGAAGAGCAGCAATGAAGGACCTGAGTAACTCAAGGAACAAAAAGGCTTGGCAGGTCTTGAACTCCCTGAAATCCCTTTCAAAATCTCTGGAAAATAAACAAGAGCACACTGTTCCCCGAGATCAAGTCCTGCAGTTAAAGGAAACTTTCTACAGCAGTTTGCTAAGCTCGGCAGACGAGCGGGTCTGCGGAAACGCTCCCGACCCTTCCCTGGGCAGAGGAACCTCAGGTCGAGCCATCTGCTCCCTGCTGCCCACCAGGCTGGGCAGAGGCTGCCACAGACACAGTGCAACTCCTACAAGCAGTAGCCATGAAACTCAAACTCCTGCAGCTGTGTAAGCACCCAGCATATTCTTGGAATTTCCACAGATGAATAGAGGCTTTTGACTTGCCTTATAAAGCCAGAATGGCTGATCTGAGCTGGGCACCCCGAGGGTCCCTGGTCTGTCTTCAATTTAAATGCCCAATCCTCCTCTTCCTTCACAAGAGCTCTCCCTGACATAACATGGAAGGAGAAGTAGATTCTTGTTTTTAATTCTTTAGATAATGTGTCGCCTCCAAGAAAATGCTCAGTCCTTCCATTAGTTTGGTCTCTGCTTGCAACTTGAAAAGTATTTACCGCTTCAAGAATGTAATTATTAGAACATGAAAACTGTCATCATAACAGAAGACAATGTGTTCAGTTCCTTAATGCTGCTGTGTGTCCAAAGCCATAGTTCAAACTGCACCTAGAAGGTGTTAAAAGGATGATTTTACCTGTCTCATACACAGCTTCAGTTACAGAGGTAAAGTGGTCTTCTACTGTGTACTGCGCCAGCTGGAGTGTGTCCAAACCTCGAACTGAATCATTTCCTCTGGTCCAGTAAAACATGACATCATTGATGTTATAACCCCCTATAGTGAGACACAAGCCAACAATAGTGTTTATTTTACACAATAATTAATTTGTGTTGAGCACACTTATGGTTCAGCTGTTTCTTATTTCTGTGCCTTAAAGTACAATTAGACATAAACAATGATGGGTTTTGGCAGATTTTAATGCCTGTTCACAACAAAATTTCCAATAACATGCAAAGTCTTGTAAGTTAAAGGCTGACGTTTTTGGAGGTGGTCTTTTTATATCTTCCATTTCAGTCTAAATGACATACTAATAAAATAGATTAGTACCACCTGGTATTCTAAAGGCAAAAGCTGCTAGGCCCTAAGAAAATAGAGCTTTTGTGAATTACTGCACTTGCCAGCATTTTGACTACACATGAAATGTGCCGTGTGTTGCATCCCAAGACGCTGTTTCTAGGCGCAGTGTGTTGCTCCTCATTCCCACTGAGATGAAGGGATGAGGAGGGCAGCAGAGCTGCTGCTCACTGGTGCTGTGCTCCGACCTGAGCTTGAATCGTCGCTTGGGACAAGGTTTTGGCTGAGGAGCTCGGATACCTGCCAAGAACACCAGCTTAGAAGCTGATGCTTCTGCAGGCTCAACAGTGTGGCATGCTTCTGGGGCCCCAGGAGGTTCCCTCTTAACCTTCAAGCAGCAATTAGGAGCTGGATGAATCATCTATCAGAAGGCAACTGTGTTTTGCACACACTTGTCAGTGTGCAGCACAATCATAGCTAAAATACTTCTGTCGCTTTTCCCCATTATATAAAAGGCAGCCACTTTACAGACTAGTGTATATGATTAATTCAAGATTATGTTAATGTAATTTACATGTTAACAGGGAGCATTTTAACATTTTTTCTTTAGCCTACTTAGATCAATCATTCTTGTATTTGACAGATCTATATTGTGAGAGTTAATAGCTCAGCTTAGGGAACAGAAACATGAGCTGATGATTATTTTTAGACTTCAGTCAACTTTAAGTAAATTACAGTGAGACAACAATGCAATACATTGCACAAGGGTATACACGGCAAAAATAAAAAAGCTCTAGAATCACAGAAAAGAGAGATGTATTAAAACAAAACAAATATAAAATAAATGTGCCTTTTAGTATTTTGAAGTTATTGGGGTTTTTTCTTGCAATGACAAAACAGAACTGATTTCTCCAGCCATCTCATGTAGGAAAAATAGGAATTCATAAATTTTATTGTAAGGAAACACTGGGCTGGTTACCTATTAAATGACAATTTCACCTGAAAATCCTTTCACTGCTCATTCTTTAAATAAAAATTTTGTTTTCACTATCACTGGCAGTTATATGAAAAGGTATCATGGACTGGAATCTCTGCTCACATTATCACATTTATAGCAATTAAAGCCAAAACATTTTTGTGTCAAAAGACTAAGCCAAAAGCATATGCATCCAAGCTAAGTTTTCAATTCCCTAAAACCACACGCTGGAAAATTTCCCAGTTTGTGAGATGTAAAGTAGAAGTAACGTTTTCTATAAACAAATGGTTGCATTGTCCTAGGTCAAAACAAGGAGGCTCATAGAACCAGTTTTTATGCATGATTCCGGCCATGGATTCGTTGTACTTCCTTTCAGTACAAATGAATTGCAGACATTTAAATAAAGTCCAAAGACCTAGAGAGTACCACAGTAAATTTCTTTTTGTTTTTATAAGATATTCAGCCTTCCAAGTTGTGTGAGACAGGAGAAGTTCTTGGTGCCCACAGGAATGATAACGAACATACCTTGAAACGGAGGTTATTTTGCTTTTGTTCCAAAATATTCTCATTAGTGGAACAATTAGTAGGTTTGAGTGATCCTTCCAATGAAAATTCTTGGAGTATAATAATTCCAAAACTATTAAGAAGAATTTTATTGAGAGAGACTTCCCAGTAGTCAGTAAAGTTAAATAGTACTCCCTCTGTGCAAAGTTGTTCTTTATTCAAGGGATTAATATTTTACTAATTATAAAACATTTCAAAAGTTTTTAGAGACAAAATCCTTAAGACCATGTTATTTGGCTTTTACAAGTAATCTCTATTCTCTCTGTGTGACACAGAATTTTTATTCTAACTAATTCCTCAAGCCCAGAATGTCTTATTGCTGTACATTCTTGATAGAGTATAAGCTGCTAATGTCAACAGGGTTAACTACAGGAATAGTAAATTTGGGATTAAACATTCATAATGCCTCACACAAATTAGTTTCTTTACCTTTCTGTTGCTAATTTTAATTTTCACTGATTGTCAAGAACAAGTTAAGTGCCTTCACATGGCTCTTCACTGAATAAATGGTAAAGGAAAAGTTTAAAAAGAAATAAAATTCCATAGATGGGCCCAAGATATGAATATCTATTTGGACTGGGGATCTGTGTGAGGGAAATGTGAGGACAAACCCTTCAGCCCAGCAAGGATGAATGGTGGTTTTCCCTTCCACATGGCAGAGAGCAAGAACCCCTCCTTGGCAGCACCAAGACAGGAACCCTCCACGTCCCCAAAAGTCACAGCATCCACATCAAGAGAGACTCAGAGTGGCAAGTCTGTTTCCTAACGTATGTCAGCATTACCTTCTACAGTGTTGAGATAAGGGGAAAAAAACACAATAGGCATGTTGGCCAAAATGTGTTTTGTTACGTAGAAAGTACAAGTCAATTAAGTTACTAAATAGCAATAGCAGAAAAGTATGTTGGAAAGGTCACTGGGGATGCTTTGCTGGGTAAAGCCATTACTTCATAATATCATGACATATTTGTCTTCGTATTAATAATCACTTAATAAAAGCCTCTTTGTTTCAGCTCAAATATTTGCTATAGATTTTACATTTTATTTATAAGCATCAATATTTGTGCAGATGTGTGTGTATGTCTGCATTCACAATTCTTAAACCTGGGTAATGATCTTGACAAGCATTATGCTAGGAGGATGATGACATTATCCATCTATAAATTAACATAGCTTATCACATGGGGAAACAAACCCCATTTCCAGCCTACCCAAAAGAAAGGACTGCAGTGCATTGATGAAAAAAGGCCACATCCCAAGGCACACTCTTTCCTTTTTTTCCTTTTGTTGCCTCTATCTGTTTTCCTCAAAACTAAACACCAGTGTAATGGGAGCATTTGTTGTGACATGACTGGGTTTTCCCCTTGGACAGGAAACACTTGTATGCTGTTGAAAAAGCAGATGGAATCAATCTGACAAATGCTTGGTTTTAATAATATGGGGAATTCTCCTTTTTGTTTTTTTTAATCCTGTCAAATAAATTGTAAATTCCTGTGGGATATATATATTTCCTTCTGGAACTAGAGAAAATACTAAATGACTCATTAGGCAGTGCTGTTGATTTAAATCCATAAACATTGATTTACAGATATGCTCTTCCAAAGGAAAACAGATAAATCCCAATTCCAATTCAAATCACTGTTTGTTAAACAGACCTCATAAAACTTCTTATTCTAGAGGGATGCCTGTGTGAAGAAGGTTTTGCGTTCATTTCCTTTGTGTCTCTTCTAAAATAAAACTTAGTGGCAATCTAATTGGTAATTAATAACAAGAGATGAACAACACACGCACACACACACACACACACACAATTCTAAAAAGACATAGAATAAAACTTGACAATTACTGAAAAGCCTTCCAAAAAGACTTTGAGCATGCACTGACACATATTTTAAATATATATTGATCTTACAGAACTGGTTATTCTTCTACATAATCATATGCAAAAAATATTTTCTAGAATCTTGTCATAAAATAATAGCAAACATTTAACTACAAAAGTGCATGTTTGTGTGTTTGCAAAGTAACCATGTCTACGAAGTATTAGAGAACCTATTTCAAACAAAATATGAGGATGTTGATTGATAAAATGAAAAAAAAAATTACTCTTGTCCATTAATTGATGACATTTTTTACCAGGGCACTGACACAGTTAAATAAGTCAGAGCAAGATCTGAAAATAGTAAATTATCAAATATGAACTATATGCCTTGAAAATAAGCCTTATTCTGATTTCTTCCCTTCCTAAAGGAATTGTATCTCAGGGAAAAAATTACATACTCTCTGAAAGGGAAAAAAAATTCTCTCATCTCTGCTAGAATATGCCTGCTCACAGAACTCCCTCTGAAGACCAAGACAGTAACTGCAGGATGCATTGCAAAACCAAGCCTGTGAGAATTTCCCAGGATTTTGCTTAATCATTAATTAGCACTGCAGCATTTCAATATTGCCAAGCAATTTTCAGTGATGCCAAGTGCAAATATGTGCACAAGTCTTTGCACACAAATACTACTGTAATTCAACAGGGACTAGCCACATAGTGTCCCCTGCCTTCTATGAAAATTCCAGCCTCTCTGGTAATATATAGCAGAAAAAGATCACAGATATTTTTCTAATTGTATAAAAATAATAAGGATTAAGTGTCTTACAGCTCTCCAGTTGCAAAGTACATGTCTGCTTATCCATTGGATATTTAGTCAGATCCATGCTGCATGAAACAGTTGTGGTGATCCTTGGGGAAAAAAAATAGTTTTCTAAGTATTAATGGGACAACGTTGTTCATCAGTAAAAATAAAAAATGCCATGTACCCTTCTTGAAATAATATTTTCAGCCTAATATCTATTGTGAGGAAAAAAAATTTTTAGTTACTGGTATCTAATGTTCAAGAGTAATACAATCCCAAAGAGAAACCACTGCAGAACAGCTGACTTCAGTGACAGACTAAAAAGGCCACCCTGCACTCCATTCTCACTTACAGTGCGCATTTTCCTTTGTTATTTGCAGTACACTGTAAGGTTTTGTTGTATTTATCAAAACCTTTTACTAAGAGTAATTCACAATAAATCATGCAAGTCAATCATCACAGCTTGTTTTCCCCTGTGATGGCTTCATTGCAAACTGGAATGGCGACATGCAATTCCTGTGTTCAGACTGCATGAAACCAAAAGGGTCTATTTAGGGAAGAAGATCTATTACTAAATCTAAGAATTTATTCATATTGATCAAGAATATTACATATTCTTAAAACTACAAGACCCTACTTTTACAAACAGACCCATTTTCTTAAGCAGAACCTGGAAGTTTAAAAGGTAAATAGATGCAATCATAAATGCTGATATGTGGTATTTACATACCTTATAGCATACAAGACTGTTCCATTAGGGTATATCCTTATAAGACGATTTTCAACAGTGACATCATGAAGAAAAGACCTTTTTGAATCAACTATAAAGGTATCTGGTACCCAAAGCATTTCCACGAGTCGACCATCTAAGCTCAAACTCTTATTACCATCGAAACAAAGTCTCTCATCAGTCCATCGCTGCCTTAGAAATATGGTAGCTGTGTAGTCCTGAAAGAGAAAAATCAAAATTATCATACAAAGAGAGCCTGTGTTGTGTTCTCTTTTCCCGAACTACATGGAAACAGCTGCTGGGCACAAATTGTGATTCTCCTTGTCCCTGGCACTCCGAGAGCAGCTGTACTGAATCTTGCTCTGCCAAATTTTCTAGCACTTGATGTGAGGTTGGTATATTTTGTTCTTATGGTCATTTACAGTAAAAGCTGATAGCCTAAGTCTTGGGCTATAAATCAGCTGAAGTCATTGGAGCTTTGTAAGCGGATAATCTGGCTGTGTAAACCTTTAAGTTTTAGAATGATTTATGTACGTGGTTCCAAATCTCATTTTGTTCACATGAGCCAATAAATGAAGAATTTTTTAATAACACATTGGAAAAAGTTGAATAAATTCAGATAGACAAAAGAAGTTAGTGAAACAGAAAAGGAATCTTTTAGCACAATTTCTCCTTTTAGCATCACAAAGGAAACAGTGGTAACAAATTTATCAAGACCTTGAACATGGCACTCAGTCCAATTCTCCTTCAATTTAGATATGCCTTGCAGTCCTACATTAAGATCTCTTTCTTAACACTATTTCTTAACACTTTTAAAACAAATTTTGATTTTATGGTGTATTTTTATCAATATGACAAATTCATCTGAAGTTCTGACCTTATTTCCCCTTTCTAAATAGTAACTATTAATTACTAATTACTAACAGAGTCATATTTAATATCTGATTAATTTATTTTTTTTTTTTATTTCTGTGTACCAATGAAGGATCTTTAAGTAGAACAGTACATTCCATTTCATGGTTTGTTTGAAAACAAATGATACAAATTAAATGAAACACAGCTGGAATAAATTAATGTGTGACAGCAACAATAGAAGAGAAAAACAGTCTGAGTTCAGCTGTGTCTAATCATAGGGAAAGAGTGGCTTCAAAGGCACATGAATATATCTTTATTTTTCTGAAAGATTTAGACATTTCAGCTGGAAAGTAAGCACTGATCCACATGCTTCTCATTAAGATTAATACTCAGTAGCAGATTTCTGTTTGTATCTGTGAGAGGTGGGATTCACAGCTGTATTTCTATGCTTATTATAGTGTTATAAATACTATGTGTAGTGAAAAAGAAAATTCCATCTCCTAACCCCCACTGACTTCACAAGGAGACAAGCCCAAAGTTGTATTGTCAGCAGCCGTAAGCACAAGACATCAGCTTATCAATAAGCAAAAAAAAAGATTGCAAAAATGACAATACCATATTTATTTCTGATATTGTATCAATGCTTGCAATATCCATACTCATTCCAATTGACACAGGACCATCTGCAAAGAAGAAGAGAAAGTTAGAATGCAGCTCATAATGCTTTAATATTTAGTGTTCACAAGACCTACATCTACAAAATCTTCCCTTTTTTTTCTAAATGTGTAGAAGCTATCTTAAATATTCCTCAAGCACAGATTATGCAAGAATTTTCACATTCTTAACCAGAACGTCATACTTCTCAGCTAAAACTATTCTAGTTTTCAGAAACAGGCTTAATTTCTTAAATACTTCCTGGTTTATATGATTTTTTTCCCCCTGGAAAAGAAGTGCTGGGGGGTATGTTATGAAACAAGGTGTGGAAGGCACAATCCCCATGGTACCTCACACTCTTCCGCTCTGAGGTGCAGAGCAGTGGAAAGAATTCTTCCAGTTGCAACATCTGGTCCATCAGATGTGGGTGAAGTAAGAAGTTTTACCTGGCAATGTCACATGGTTAATATCCAGATGGCATAGCTGAGTGACCTTCTTTACTGTCCGCTTAAGAATTTATGGTATATATGTATCATTGCAATTTAATATCTTGCCTTTGACTGCTAGCAGGAAACTTGTGATTTAAATACTTGCATTTATACAGGAAAACTTGTCATAAGCTGAAGGGTTATTCAGTGTTGTTAAACACCTTACCTAAGTAGTTGTTATTGTAATGTCAGTATGCTCAGGTTCCCATTTCCTTCTGAATGTGCATTTCACACTGTTAGAAGGAAGACCACCAGCTGTGCATTTTAAAATGCAGAATTTGTGCAGAGCTTTGATGGAAACGGGACATTATTCCTGTTTAAATATGTGCAGAGTAATTAACAGAGTGCTTGTACAAGGAAATTAATATTAAAACAGTGCATCTATCCAAGCAACTGAGAAGAAGAGAGCACAGGACCGAGAAATGCAGAAATATTTTTGGTAAGATCTCTGTAGCTGGTAGTGCCCCCATCTCACAGGCACACAGCTGAAAGCCCTTCTTGGCTCCTTGCAATACATTTTGTAGAAATCTCCTCTATGGCCCCAAAGGGCATACAGAGGAACATGGAGTCCAACTACAACTGCTGAGTAACACTAAAGAAAAAATGTGTCATTCTAAGATGTACAAGTTTATTAGTCTTTTTATTTTTTCCAAAATATCTTCTATTTCTAATGCACGTGTTAAAATCATTACACAGCTGTCACACCTTTGTTGCAAGTCCTTTGTTCTGGGCTTGGTTGAAAGTTTACATATACAGCTCCAGCTTAAAACAGGTTCGAAGCATGGCCTGCTGGTAATACGTGTGTTTATTATATACTATTAAATTATACACTGGGTTTAGAAACTATTGTTCATATATTGAAAAAATAATTTGGAGGCTAACTTTGGAAAAAAATTGACTGAAAAACTCTCAGATCATTGACAGGTTGCTCTTCTGTTTCTTTCCATTCTTTTCATGTTTTGATACTCCATGAATAAATTTATTTTTTCTCCCTCCAGGATTAAAAGCTCAACCCCTAGGAAACTTATCCCAGCTACCTGGGGTGCAACAATTAATACTTGTATTTACTATTGTACTGTATCATTATTGCAGGTACAATATTGCCAGCCTCGAAAGGTATGTCAGACCCTCAAAAAACAATGAATTTTAAAATAATGTGATTTATAATCCATATTCTGATTTTTTAATGTCTTCCTAGATATTCCCACATTTGACTGTAACAGAGCATATTATTGCCAACTATCACATGAGCATTTGGGGAGAACCCCATCCATCAAGGCACATGCTCCATGATGGACCATCCCAAGGAGAGGACTATGCAGTATTCGGATGATTATGCAGGAATCATGGCTGGGAACAAGCAGACTCTTCTTATTATATCATGATTTATTAGTAGGAACAACACCTAATCCTTGCCTAGCGAAGTGATACAGGTCAGGGAAAATGTCCATTATCAGCATTTCAGTATCATCAGTGCTAGGTTGTTACGCATATTCGGGGAAAAGCTGACTTTCCAGAAAGATTACTGAAATTAGGCAGGGGTCAATTTCTCTGGAATCAGACAAACAGGACTTTGTAGATCCTTTTATTCTTTCCTGCTGAAGTATTTTTCAAAATATTACTGAGTAACACAGCAGCATTGCAGTGTTGGGTGACTCCCAAGCACCACAAGAGATCTAGCTCAGGTTGAGATGAACTTCAAGCTCAAACTGACTGAACACAGACCTGCCTTGGGGTCCAAGTGCCAAGGAGTGGCAGCGCAGTCAGGACAAAACCATCCTGCTCCACTGGCCCCAGCCAACAGCTCTCACTGCCCAAGTGCACCCTGCCTGTCCAGCCCAGCACCCACAAATACTCAGCCGAAAATTATATCACCCCAGATACAGCAACGTGCTGTATGGGAGGATCTTTGTTAACACAATACAAGAAGCTGAGAACAGCTTTTCTCCAGCAGTTAATTAAATCAGGACAACATTAATAGTTAAATGCTGATTTCTTTTTTGCATGTGAGGATAAATGTTTATTTAGCAAGGCACCATAACTCATAAAGAATTAATAACAGAATGAGTCTGCTCATAATTATTCACTAGGGTTTCCTCTGAACTTCCTCTGAAAGGTCTCCTGTTGACAGTGTCAAAAACTGGGCAGCAAACCAGATGAGGCTGTCAGTTCCTACATTTCCATATGTTTGGCAGAAGTTGTATGTTTGACAACATCAGAAGAAATCTACAGATCTTCAGAAGAAAACTGTAGTCAATCTATCCTGCATTACTGAAAGGAATCTTCAAAGCATGGCAGAGGATCACCAAAGAGAGTGCCTCATTACAGCAGTGGCTGCGCAGCCTGAGCGACACACGTTTTAATTATACTGCAATTACCTACACTGATCCTCTATACCCTTTATAGATATTCATAGTGGTGCCAAAGGGGAAAGCAGCCAGAAGAGCGGCAGATAGCATACCTAAAAATTAAGTTTGGATCACTGCAATGATCCCAGTCTGCAGCAGCAAAATAAACCACCACCGTGTCACGTGTGTACCTAGTACTGCAATGGATCAGCACTATCAGTAACTTCTAGCGCTGAGCTGTTGTCATGAGCCCTTTTTCATTTAGTTTAAGAAAACTCAACAATTCTGACATTCAGAAAGGCCACAAAAGGAATGGCTTTTTGGAAGAATGTCTCGTCTTTTCAGTAATGCTGGATAAAATATTGCAAGTAAACAGAGAATTAGAAGGAAAATTTTCACTAGAATTCATTGTAGCTTCCTAAAAACCTCGTTTTGTCTCTCTGATTGCCAGCTTTGCTTTGAAATATTACAGAATTCTTACATCATGAGATATATTCTGCTTGGATTTTTTCAGTGCATTTAACTTCCCACCACAAGACATCTTTCTTGACAAATAGTTACATGAAGAAAGTGGACAGGTTAAGACAGGCCTTCTGACAGATCTCAACTGTAATTTGTGATTTGAAGGCATCAGAAGACAGACCCATTTCTAGCATGAATCATTTTCAATCCTATCTGTTTGCATCAGTAACTTTTAGACATTGATGTTGCTTTGCTGATACAGTTTGTGGACAAGACAAAAATTGGTGGGAACCCTATTAACAACAGCTTGTTAAATCATTTGTCAAAACCCCCATGTTTCCATACAGCCAAATGCAAACAATTATTGTGGGGACAAACAAGACAGGCAGCACATACAGGACAGGAAACCATCTTGGCCAGCAGTGCCTTTGAGAAGGATTTAGAGGCTGTCACAGATAATCATTTTAACATGCTCTTTCCATCTTATGCTTTGGCAGCAGCATTATTGCAATGGGGAGTAATGCACAGAATTAAGTTATCTTGCAATCTATTCTGTATTGGCAAGACTATTATGTCTGTGACAAGATTTGTTTTCCACATTCCACATAAAATGTACAAACAGCATACACAGTTTAGTTGAGAGAAAGAGAAACACTCCAAAAGACAAAAAAATCTGGAAGCTTAGCATCAAATCTTGTAACATAAAAATCAAGGAGCATTATTTACTCAGCTCCTCAAAGAGAAGCCAGAAAGGTGACTTGTCCAATGTCAGAAAATGCGTTTTTTGCCATTGGACAATTGGACATTGTTTGGCAAAGCAAAGTAAGATCCCAGTTTGTGGAAGCTGAAGGCAACAGGAAACTTCAAATAAATTGATTGTTTTACTATCTGAACATAACCACCACTTATAATTCAGAGTCTCTGGAGCTAAGCCTTTGGAGGGGTTGGAGAGGCAGGGGAGAACCCAGAAACCAAAACCCAAACTGTCATGCATGCAGGAAGTAGGGTTTGCTGGCAATCAGACACTTATAATGTCTCTCAGTTCCCTGGGAAACGAAGGAAAATCCCCATTACCATGGGTATGCTGGAATTTACATATTCTGGGATTTTTGCTTTTCTGTAAAGGATTAGATATTGCCTAGCTGGAACTTAAAATCGTTGGAAAGTTTAGATGATAGTTATAGATGATGGTTATTTGGTATTTCTTTCTCATGTACCCTGTGAGTCTGCCTCACTAAACCAAAGGGTGTTAGACACAGCTAACATTCTGATATCTCTTTGTCTCTTTTGAACACTTCCGTAGACTAAAATGCCTTCATCTAATTAAATTTATAGAACTTAATATAAAAAACATTTGAGGGGAAAAAAATACGATGACAGGTCTTAGACAGAAGGTTGGACCCAAACATTTTATTTGCTTTAATGTAAAACTTAAGTCTATGAAATGTATTACGCATTAGGAAGCTAAGGAAAATAATATTTTAAATGTAATTTAGAATAACTGATTTAAGCACGACACTTTTCTGTACCACTTGAAAGCAGCTTCCATATTCAAATATACTTAGCTGTGACCTTTTCATAGTCTCTCTCTTTTTTAATTAGAACACTTAAATTATCACATTCAATCACAGAACAAAATCTATTTGTATAAAATTATTTACAAGATTTTATGCATCCTTTAACAACCCTATGAACCTGATCCAAGGCTCACTGAAGTCTGCAGGAATTGCTCATTAATTCAGAGAGTTTGGCACAGCACATAAAGTTATAAAATTGATCTACGTGGTTCCAGCAGAAAACCTGAGGTGGAAATCAACTTGTACTGCTGAGATGAAGTGTCAGGGTAATGTAGCACATTTAAGGGAAATAACTGTTGATTTTTAAATCCCTTATGCCAGCTTTTCTACAGAAGTGTTCCATATATATCTGTAAGGGTAGGATAGATATTATTACACTGAGGAGTAATATCTACTAACATTAGTATAGGAGCATTTCATATTCCAATACAAAGAATGCCTGAAATCATTCCAGATTAGGGTTCTGGGGGTCTTTAATTCTTTATTGCACCTATCTGCTGAATTTATGAAGACTTGCTTGATGAACCAGCTCAAAGAGGGACATTAAAGTGCTATAGATAAGGAAAGAGAACATTCTTAATAGCAACATTCAGATGAGGGTGGAGCTAAATAACCAGTCCAGCTGAGGTTCCTCTGTGCTAACAGTGTCCAAAGGACTCTCACAATTTGGCAACTGGTACGTACCACCCTCCATGGACAAACATAAAACACTCAGCTAGTTTTACTTCTCTGCAGACCTCTGACATACTAAGGCTGGATTCAACTAATCCAACTTTGGGCACCCGATTTAGGTGCTTAGAGATGGGAAGGACAGTGTGTGTCACACAAAAATGGCAACGTTTGTGCAGCCAGGGTCTGCAGGGGTGACCTGTGCAGGGGGAGATGACCCAAGTAAGGTGAGATTAATCCAGAATTAAAATCTGGAAAAGCAGTAGATTCAATCCATGCAAGCAAAGGAGAAGACAGTTTTTTGTGTTGTTATGCAGTCATTGGACTCAAATGAAAAAGATCTTCACAGTCCCCTTGTTAATGACACTACACAAGTTGAGGTATGGGTTGGGACATTTCCAGTCATCTGCCAGTCCTAGCACAAAGACCAAACACAAATTAATAAGCAAATGGAGGGCTTATTAAACTAAAAATTTATGAGCTGCCATAAATTTTACTTGACTAGTAAATATTTCTGGTTTTTCTGGCTTCAGGAGAAAGGAACTGTCATTTTATGAACATTTGTTTAAACCTAACTTTTCTTTCAGGACTAAAACCCCATTCTGTTAAATATTCAGGAGTCCAGTATCACTGATTTTGCAAGAGTATGATCGTATCTTGGCAGCAATCATCACTTCAAAAATTGTCATTTCCTGCCTGAAGAAAATTTTCAAGCACAAGTAACCTTGAAATAACTTTAAATGAAGTTATTCTAAAATTTAAGCTCACCTCTAGCCCTCTCACACTTGATAAAAATCAAATTTCAGAGTTCCATTATGACTCACTGACATTAAGCTTAAAGCACTGTAGATGCCAACAAATAATAACATCTAGTTTTATGACAAATTTCTTCATGCATATTTATGAGTGTGTATCTAACTGAGCTAATAAACAGAAATACACATAATTTTTGGAAGCAAAGCAATCTTGGCCAAAACTAAAGAAAAGGAAGCCAAGTGTCTTTAAAAGGCTAGCTTTAGCATATTTTGGGGAGATATTTCTGTGTATCAACTTGCACATACTAGGCTCCTCTTTATACAAATCCTTTCATTCAAGACAGTAAACATAGATTGTTAGGCGCATATCCATCCTTTTCTGTTCATATTTCTAGAAATACAAGTTTCTTTCTCAGAGTATATCATCACTGATAGGTTGCACAATCAAGACTGTGCAGGCTTTTACAGCAGCCAATGATCTCTACGACAACACCCCAGTTATGTTTTTGATGTGCATTTGTTCATTAGCCTACTCAAGTCTAATGAGCTGTTAGACCTTCAGATCCATCTCTAACTGGTCTGCTTCTCATTATTAACATAAAAATATCGTCCCAAAGAAACTAAGGATTTGGGGGAGTGGGGCAGGTGGAAGTCACAGAGAGGTATCAATGACTAATTGCTACTCTGGCATCATCAGCCCATTGACAGCTGTGCTGCAGCCATTGATGTTACTGTGAGTAAAGCCAGTTACCAAGAACAGACACAAGGTACATCAGCTGCAGGCAAAAACCACCATATAGACCAGGAAAATATTACATGGAACAAAGCTAGCATAGCTGTGGTCACACAGATAAATACATTCCACAGGTTTGTTAAGCTGAGGATTTCGGTGGTTTGCTAGCTCTGCCTCTGAGAAGAGCAGTATCTGCGCCTGACCCTCATGCAAAGTGTAGCCCACCCTGCCAGTAACAGAGAGGGGTCAGGATTAGGCTGACACCACTCCCCAGCCCAAGCACACATTCCCCTACAACAGGGAAAATGATCCCAAATGATCTCACAAAAAGCTACATGATCAAAAATCAGGAGAAGCATTGCCTCAGTCACCCTAACTCAAATTATTCCTACAAAGAAAGTTATTTCTCACAAAACCGCCAACCCTGCATTTAGAAGTGGCATCAATAAAACGTGTATTTTTCAGAGTGTGATCTTATTCCTTCAGCACTAGAGCTAATAAAGATCCATCAAAGATTGCTGAGGCAGTGTTTGCATGCCTGAGCTGCAGCGAGCGTATGCAGAGATGCTGGCACTGTCTGGAGGTGCGAGACTGCGTTCGTGTGACACAGACTCATCTGTGCCTGAGCTCCTCTGGGATTTCTAGGCACATCCAGAGAGGCCTTAGCACCCCTCTGAACAAAATATCCAGATAAAAAAAATAACTGTAGCCTTGCTGTGATACAGCAGCTGAGGAAAAAAGATAGAGAAGAGAAAAGGGGGATTTGCAACTCAAATAGGCTTTACGGTAGTTCTTAATTGCTATTATAGGACTTTGAAAAGAGACTATTGTCTGCCCAAGCACATTCATCATGGCAGTGCCAACATATCTCTAGTACTAACATGAGGTAATGAATAAAATATATTAATGGCCACTGAACAGTTATTTTACATTATGCATCATCTCCAATGAGGAAGGGTTAGTTTATTTATTAAAGTTACATTTATTTTGCTGAAAATCTCCTTAGAGCATTAAATATTTTATAGCAGTTTTATCATCAGCTAAGATAATTACAATAAAAACAAACAGATTAAATAGATTTCCCTTTTTTCTTCAACCTAAAATACAGGTATATCATAAAATTATTATAAATGGATTCAGAAGCAGCACATGATATGGAGCATCCATATTGAACCAGGTATTTGGACAGCAAGAGAAAACAGTATGGTCTTAGAAACTCATTAGTCAATCATTTTTAAGCAGGATATAAAGGGATATAAAAGATTTCATTTAACATTCATATCTCCAACATTTCTGAACAGCTAGCTTGAGATCTATTGCCTAGCATTCATGCTACAAGTTTATTTTCTGACAGACACATGGTGCTGAGCTTCTTTTCATCATTCAGAATATTTTCTTCTTCAGTGTTCTGCACTTTCTGCAGGACAAGCTCTCAATGCCACTTCCTAACTCCTCAGTACTTCTGATACGTGCAATGGCATGACTCAAATAGGGAAGATGTTTTTCACAGAGATTTCAGGTGCCTGACGGCACTGCAGAGCAGTATAATCAGCCTTGATACAGTAGACTATGTGAGTTTTCCAATCTGGTGACCATTGGCTTCTGATGCAGGGAACTGACATTTTTAATTCATTTTCCCTTTTCATTTCCCCCCACAATTTTCACTAAATATGTTCAGTGACCTTTAAGACCTGAGGCAAGAATCATTTATTAAGTAATTCTCCTGCAATCTTATAGTTGAGGCACATAATACTTTGCATAGTAACAAGATTTGCCTGTGCCGTTATGAACAGCTTGATATATAAAGCTTTCAAATCTTTAATCAAAGCTTTTTATAGTTATTATTTAGGAAATTAGAGGAAATTATACTTTTAAATAGGTAAGATGCTACAGCTTATTTCATGAAGACACACATACAATGATAGTCAAGTTTTCTAACAGTCTGGAAGTTTACCTTGCATATACTTAGAACATACAAGTTCCTCCTTGGGCCACAAAAACCATTGAACTCTATCTTATTATATCATAGAACATGTATAATCAGATCAGTAGCTGTCAGATACCAGAGGAAAAAAATACAGAAAAAAACATTTGCTCTCACTGCTGAATTTTAAACACCACTTTATGTTATGACTCAGACTTACTGAAAAGCTTTTCTACTTACTATCAAAAAATGGACGTAGATACTTGTTGTACCCTTTTATTATTTTCTGTATTGTTGGAGGCAGAATTTCACTTTTTCCCTCAGCTTCAGGAATTTGCACTGACCTAAAAGGAATTGAAAATGAGAATGTTTTAAAAGGACAGAATAAAAAAAAATTTTAAAAAATCAGATTTCATAATCTGTATTAGTCTTTTATTGGAAAAAAAAATCTCTTTTATACCTTAAAGTTTATTATTTCTTTTCATACCTTAAAGTCTAAGTCAATTTCTTTTTATACCTTAGAGTCTATTATCTCTTAACTCTCCATCTGAGAAACAATCTTCTTTAATACTTTATCTGTAAACAGGGCATTATGGTTATAATCTAGGAATGTGGAAGGGATGCTGATTGTTTATTTCAGCATTTAAAATTAAGCTTCTTTTTACATAATGAAATACATTATATTTAGGTCTTGGAGACAGAAACCAACCTCAGAGACTAGTGCATAAAAACACTGTTAAAATCCTGCTTTCACAACATAATTTTTAAACAGGTTACACAAATAATCCTGTTGAGCAAAATCAGTGGCGCATAATGAGAATTCAAGTACTTCCTTTGTTCAGAAACAGCTACAAATACGGTGGATAGAAGTTATATATAAATAACTGCAAACCCTTTCTGCCTAACCCTGAAGGTGAGAACCCCAAGACTGTGAGCAGGCTGTGCTCTTCAGATATTAAAGCACAGCAACTTTTTGTTCCCAATGATTTGAGAAAGGTGGGGTATGAATTATGAAGGTGAGAAGCAAATAATTAATTGACTTAGTGAGCCCAGCTGGCAGAGGCATCGTCTCTGCTGATGGAGAGCAGACATCTATATAAACACCACGGGAAGAGTCTGTAGCTTTTAATCCTTGCTCTGGGAATTACTAGTCCCTAAAAGTGACCAACTTGTACCTACAGTAGGTGCAAGAGCTGTAGCTGTAGTGATTTGCTCTTAGGGAGAAGAATCTAAGTATAAACCATTAGGTAAGGGGCTACCAGTGTTTTGTGGTCTTTCCTTATAGTGCTAAATCCTCATTGATTTTCTTAGTTCTTTCTGGAGCTGCTCCTGAAAACTCTGCTTTCTCTTCTGCATTATATTTTTAGATCTCTTTTAGCTTTCCAAAGCCTGATGTTTTGAAGTTAATTTTGCTGTTTCTGAGAAAGCTTGATTCTTTTGTCAGGATGCTGAGACTTTCATCCACTAGAAGTAACCCAGTATCTTAAACTGGCAAAGCTTAAATGCTGAGATGCTCTCACCAAATGCACATGGCCAAATCACACTGTGGTTTTAAATGTGGTATCTACTGGCTTGAAAAGCTGCTATTGCTGTGTAATTTTTATTCACCAGACCCTATTGCCACGGAAGTAGCTGTTTTTCATTAGCTGCCTTGTAACACAAATACCTTAGCTATTTGAATGATCTTATTTTTTTCCCTTGTTTTTTATTTCTGTATTGCCAAATAATGATGTTGTTATTTAAGTATACCCTTGAGTAATGTCAGCATTGAAATAAGGAAAGTTTCTCCTGTAACTTTTTTCCTAAACAGACAAACAGAGTCATGTTGAGTTGAGATGTAAAAATATAAATAAGAAGGCCAGTTATAGGTTGCATAGAGGTGTTAAAATTGGAAACGCATTTGAATGTAATTAATTTCTTAAATACTGTACTTGGAATAGATATCTCTCCTTTTGTAACTTATATATAAATATTAGCTAAGTGTTCAATGAGTTGCATGAGTTTAATTTCACAGCCTTACTGGATTGCTCTTGATTGAGTTTTACACACTGTGAAATGTTAAAGGAAAACTTGTGTCTTCTCTGCTGCAGGGGTTTATCATTGTTCTGCCCATCAGTATGCAATTGCAGAGTGGTCTGGTTCATTATTATTATTAACTCCTATTTTCTAAAATATATCTTTAAAACTTTTGTGGAAGTCCTTCCCTTAAATGACCTGTGGTAATTCCTAATTTTCCTCATTAACACATGAAGTGCAGCCTCATATCTCTGGTCTTTTGTGTTTTATGGTTAAGTAAGCCTGGGGAAGCTGTTGCACAGTAATTGAGGCTGTACATTAAAGAGACACAGTCCCCTGTGTGCTGTTTGGCCACACATCCTTGAAGGAACCTGAGGCCTCCTAAATGTGAGTGCATGGTGTCACCAACCCGCTGACTTAGGGGGATACTCAGAGGCAGATTGTCAGTGGTGAAAGGTAAGGAACTTAGAGAGGTTCTGTGCCTTAAGTAGCTTGGGATTTCTGTGTTTTAAGGGATGATGCCCTGTTTCCTTCAAAGTGCTCTTTGATGCACGTGCTCCATGTCCAGCCCAGCCACAGTGAGCTCACAGCTGCACACAGAAGCAAAGGATAAAGTAATTGAGCCTCATTCCACTTATGCATCTGCACCTTCTCACTCGTGCATTTAAGCTCCTCTTTTAACCACTATTTGTGTCGTTCTGTTTATGTTTTGTAGTTAAGGGAAGCTTTTAAAGTTCCTCCATTTTCTTAATGTATGGAAGTACCTTGGCATGCATCTAAGTACGGAATTGCCTTGCAACAGGTGAACCAGCAACTGAGGAATGAGCAGGCTTTTACAGAAAAAAAAATGAGTATATAATTATTTTTTGGCTGAGAATATCTATCCGTTCTGGGCTGTCAATGCATAATAAATGCTTTAACTCATCAGGTTCAATGCCTTCTGGTTGCTTTTGTAAAAGCTGAATTATAATTATTTATTTTCCTAAGCCATTCTTATGGCTCAAAAACTGAGAATTTCTGTGGGTTTGGCTAAACTTGAAAAGTACAACAACTTCTTGCTATTTAAGGTACTGTCAAGTTAGTGTCTTAACAGAATGGGGTAACTAGAAGGGAAAAAAGGAACATTTGCCCTAAACCATAGTATATATCATTTATTTAGGCAAGAGTACAGTCTAGACACATGTACGAGAATATTTTTTCTGGCTATTTTTTGTCAAAAGTTATGTATCATGAAAGAGACAGAAACACCTTAGAACTACAAGAAGATAAACAAAATGCCAGATACAGTCTGAACGAGCTTTCTAAACACTCCCCCCAGGAAAACAAGAATTAAAAAAGCTTTTTTTCAGGCAATTCACTGACAGGCGAAGGGCTTACAGATGCAAATAAAGTTGTTATTTCTGGTTTCATACTTGTGCTCAGTGATATGGGGATTTATATGGCCTTTGCAGATAAACTGTAGCAAAACCTACTACATCACTGATTAGCTCTCCACTTTGCAACAGACAGTACTGTCACCTTTTTTTTTGGTTAAATGGGGAGGTTGAAACCGTAGCATCATGTTACCAGATATAAGAACAAACAGTGAAGTACCATAAATGTTCTTAAACTCAAGCAAAAAAAAAAAAAAATTCATAGACTTTTCTGTCCCTGATTCCTTAAACCCAGGCTAGCATTCTTTATGTTAAAAACACCCTATCTGGAACCCAAACTGGAACCCTTCTTCAGACCAAATAGCATACTTACATTATACTTAAGCTTATTCCTGATAATGATAAAATTGCCTCAATTTTTTCATTATTACTGTAAAAAAATTCTGGGAAAGCAGTCATACCGGTAACTCCCAGATACAGATTTTAATACTAAAAAGGGGGGCATGATGTGACTGTAATGTACTTTAATGTTAAGTGAAGAAGTGTTGTTCAGGCAGGGAGAGATAGAAAGGAGAAAAACAACCCCATACCATTACTGATTGTAAATTATGCAGTAGAAGGAACTCTCTTCACATGTTAGGCAGAGCTTTTCCAAGTGAAGTATGTAAGGGACCACTTGACAAAAACTCATGGTCCTTGCTTTGGCTGCACCGCACCCCTTGGGTTTTGTTTAGAAATATTTCTCTGTTTCAGTGCCAAGCAGGATAGGTTTTGTTTTAAACAGCACTTTCACAAACACCTCCTGATTTGTGCACTGGAAAAACACATTTTTGAACCCAAGCATCACCTTGTCTGTGAGATAACCAAGGGCCAGAGCTGCTTCTCTGGCCTGTGTCTGGGTTTGGGTACAACACACGCATCAGCTCAGTGCTGTGCACTCGTACCCAGGCACTCATACAGCTGTGGTGCGTGCCCTTAACCCCATGGGTGATACTCAGGGATGAACTGCCTGTGCCTCAGGATACTCACAGCCAGGTGAAGCTGTAAGAGGATTCACAAAGTCTGTCTGATAAAAATGAACTGTGCGCCACAAGCTGAGCTCCTGGGGCATTTTGCCTCCTTGTTACTTCGTTGCTGCTGAAATTGTTGTTCTCTTAGCAGTGTTACATTAGGGCTAAGCTGTGAGTCATCCACTTATTATAGCGGGGCAAGTCACAGCTGATGAGGAAAGAAGATGGAATTAGAGAAAGTGTGTGTTTTGGACAAAGATCTCTCTATAGGACTGGAGAAGGTGGGGGAGGTAGATGCTTTAAACTCACTTTCAGGGGACTGTCCCACCTGTTCCCAGTACGAAGTGAAAGCTTTATCTAAATGAGTGTTTGCACACCCACTTGAGTTAGAAGCTCAGACAGAATCTTATCCTGAGGAATTTACTGCGAGATGAAGTAGGTCAGGCAATTCTAGATGAAGAATTGGCTTTAAATACGTGAATTGAAAGTGATGAGCATGTTTAACCTGTCCATGCTTATATTTTATTAGAATTACTTAAAGAATATTTTTGCCCCTTTTATAGAAGGAATATATTTTAAGTGCTCCATTTCCATATTTTTTGGTCATGACAGCTGTACTATTAGAAGGGTTATGTGTTGCCAGAGATCATTTTCACTTTCCAGCTTAACACAACTCAGATTTCCTAAAGACTTAATGATTTCATAACAGAGACTAAGAAAACAGTGTTTCAAACGGGTAATTCTTTTTAAGATACTCTCAGATAATTTTAAGATCTCAAGCTTGTTCTAAATCTAGGTGGGCTGTGTGCTTCTGTCCTTGGGCAAGGCACTATGCTCCAGGCAAGGACCATGTGCCCATCTGAATTTGTTAAGCATTTGATAAATACTCACTCTGTACCCTGTAATTCTTTATTTGAGGGTTCATATGCTTCATAAATTCCACTGGTTTTCTCCCTCACCAATCTTTCCAATTAAAAAAATCTGCTAAGGCAGCTGAGATTCATGAAGCTCAGTCCTGTGTTTCTGTTATTAATAGCCAGGTTCTTTAATTTTTGTAAGAGGCAAGATTCAAATGCCAAGAAGATTTTACTTTGTTACCTAGTCAGATACGTCTCTAATTATAAGTAAGCTCATTATTAACCAACTGATATAATAATATATTGAAGAAATAATATTTTTAGCAAATACTTCTTACCTGTAGAGCAGCAATAGAAAAAGGGTTCTGAGACTGCAGCACTTAAGACTGCACATTGTCAAAAGTTCTTTAAGAAGTTTTTGTAGCTCCTAAAAACAAAAGGTAGAGAGGTCATGTTTTACAATACATATGCATTTCTAATACATGGATTTCCAAAGGTTTTAAACACTAAATATATTGTACCTTGAATAGCTTCTTCTAATATATTAGTAAATATTTACATCAATTTTAAAAATCTCAAAACTTGAAAAAAAGAGGTGGCATCAGGATTAATTTAACTAACCAACAGAAGCTGCATTCTGGGATACTATAACTCTGTCCTTTTAATATTAGGAAAAGTAATTGCTGTGAAAAATAATGTAATCCTGTGCAGGAGAATTGCAAACACTGAGTTTCGCCTTGGCTATTCACGTTTGTGAGTGAGTGCATCTCTGGCATATCAGCTCTGAAGGGACAGCAGATGACCACATCTTAGAACATAGAGTCATTTAAGAGCAACCTCTCTGGTACACACATAGCATCAATACCACTGATACAGAACTTTGGTAGTCCTTTTGTTAATGAGAAAAAATCAAATTTTAGGCTTCTACCCCTAGTTATTTAAAAAAAAACCCTTTGTATATAAATCATATATAACCATCCACATTCACAATAATGTTTGGCTGAGGGGAGATGCTATTTCTGAATGGGATTTCTTTGCTTTTGTCAGTATGATTCACATCCATAATGGTTATTTTAAGGAATCTGTCAGCTCTGTAATCCATTTCTGGATGAAAAGAGTATCAATCCATAGAGTAATGCAGTCATGCAACAGATCTGAAATGCACAGACTGTGCACACTTCCGCGGTATTTCATCAGAGTACACAAATCTTATTTGTATGACTTGCTTCAAAACTCTAAAAAAACCCTAAATGTCAGGAATGCTACCTACCCAGAATCTGCAAGACAATTGTTATATGTTAATAAATGCAAATTAAATGTCTGGGTTAGGTTTCAGGAAGGTACAATCAAACATAATATTTTCAGTGTCCAGAATGAGTTTTGCAGGAGTAGCTTGCATTTTAATTTCACATTAAATTGTGATTAGTAAAGAATTTGAAGTTTCACAGCCTGAAAATTTGTTTCCCTGTTCTTTAGTGACCAATGTGAAATGCCAGCAAGCTTTTTAAAAGCCAAAGTAATTATTTTTTCGGTCTAAAGTTCTAGTAAGAGCAAAACTAGTGGTATTTACCTACATTAATGAATGTGAATGGGATATGACTTTATGTAACAGTGAAGTGACAAAATAACTTGTTAATGTCTCCAAAGAAAAAGGAAAGCCATTTCAATGGCTTTTTAAACAAGCAAACATTCTCAGCATCTTGGCTACTTTAAGCATATACCAGCCTGGTAAATATTAATGTCAAAATAAATCATACACTCCTCCTGACTTCCACAGAAAATCATGCATGAGACATTAAGAGAGCTGGTAACAGGAAAAAACAGCACAAATGAGCAGATGGTGTTGTCAGAACATTGCTCTCTACATGCTGATTCTGTAACACTCCTGGTGCAGATCGTGGGATCTCTTTTGCGTATCTCGTTTTAGGTTTGGATGCTTTCTACATTCATTATCTTTATCTCACAGGAAAATATGCTAAAAATAAAAAGCCTCTTACTGACTTTATAAGTACTTCATAAAGCTGCTTTTATATTTAGCTTTTGAAATGCTACTATGAGCTCCTAATATGACCAAAGATCCTTTTTAAACAGATTAAGGAAACCTATGGATATTTCTGTACTTGTTTGGGTTTAGTTTTTACAGTACTGAAGATGAAAAGGCTTGTTACTGATTTCTTTCTAAAGCAACTGGTTTACCCTCAGTTCTTCTCCAACATCCAAGGTAGCAATTTTATGGGAGGATGGGGTGGAGAATTTTGGTCTTTGACATATTAAAGGTCAAATCCATCCTATAGGAGTACATGGATTACTTTTATATGCTCAGGAAAATGAGAGCATGATGTAATAGAAGGGAGAAGATCTCTTACATCTGTATAAGAAACACTAATCAAGAGATCTAATTGCCATGTCAACTGGCTTGTCCTCACTGCAAAGGCACACTGCATGCCAGCCAAGGAATAGAACTGGGTAACTACTGGAGCCTTAAGCTGTTTCACAGATAATACTTAAGCTGGATATATAAACCTCTGCTGCACGTGTGTACATGCTTGCATGCACGCACATGTTTTCTCTGCTGCCCCTTTTTATGGGGCTTACTGAGCTGGTTTGTTCTGCTGAAAAGCCTGCCTCTTGGCATGTCTGCACATCTGGACCTTTCCTGTCACGCATTTCTTTACCAAATACTACACATTCACAACAAGATTCCTTCCTGCATGTGCGTACCTATGGAACTGCTGGTATTTAAAACTAGTTCAGCAGAACTCAAAATATTTTCCTCCCACCCCAGAAAAATAAGCATAACCTGTTTTCTCCATAGAATATTAAGTCATTTGGTTAAACTAGACAGACTACATGCTGTCCAGATTATTGAGCATATACTGACACATCTTATTCTAAACATTTAATTGAGGTGAAGGTAACAAATCTGCCCCAGATTCTCATATAATGAGACAACAACACTTTCCTATTTTTATTCAGATCAGATAAGGACTGTAAAATGTCATCCAATGTTTAGACATTTCTCATGGGAATTCAGTTATTTATTATCTTTAGCATGACAGGAAAAGTGAATTATGCAAGTTTCACAAACCTTTGAGGCTGAAATGGGGTGAGGCAGAGCTCTGGCAGAGGCAGTAACAATATCCGAAGATTTTGCTGGAAGTGAATTTTGTGTGAATGAGTTAAAGGATAAGATGCCCATTATGTTGAAGTGCCTTATGCACAAGCGGATGCATGGGAAAGATTAGAAATTATTAGATAACACATTTTGTCGTATGGTAATAGCCATATGCCTGAATTCCCATGGCTGCTACTGCAGGCATCTAAAACTGTGTGTAGAATGATCTTAAAATAAAAAGCAGATGGTGGGGTTTAGAATATTAACTGAATTAGCATTACAGTTGCATTTTACTTCCACATCCAAACTGTTGAATGACAGTGCCTTTAAGTGCTTGACTGAAAGGCAGAGACAAACTCAGGAGAGATTGACCCAGAGAGCCAGAGAAGTACAGCTGCCTCCCCTGCTCTAAATTGTCTGCTAGAACTGCAAAGCAACCAGAGAGCCTATCTGTTCTTGACTTTATCCTCTGTTTGTTAAATCAAAATGAACCAGCTGGAGGGGAAGCAATGGAAAGCTGGAAACACAAAGGACCCTGTGGGAAAAAGTGGGTACACGGAAGGCAGTCACAAGATAAGATTTGGAAGTAGAGGGGATATACCCCTTGGGTCAGTTGGGGCCAGCTGTCCCAGCTGGGTCCCCTCCCATCTTCTTTTGCAACACCAGCCTCCTCACTGGTGGGATGGTTGGTACAAGAAGCACAAAAGGCCTTGACCCTGTGCATGCTCTGCTCAGCAGTAACTAAAACATCCCTGAAATATCAACACTTGTGTTTGCAGCACAAATCCAAAACACAGCCCCATTCTAGCCACCGTGAAGAAAATTTACTCTACTTCAGCCAAAACCACCGCAGCTTGGAAAAGTCAACTGCATACAACAGACTGACAGTAGTCACTGACAAAGCACTTTGTGGAATAAAGTGCCGTGTTATCTGTCTTTGGGTTAATCTAGATGCTTGTCTATAATAGCTATAGTTTCATCGTACTTCCTAACACTCCCTGAAAGAGAAAGAAATGCAAAGTTTTCACACATTCAGATATTTTTTTCATGTTAGGATTAATACTGCAGAGACTGCAGCTTGAGTGAAAAGTATCGAGAAGGTTTTTTTTAATACAGAAAATTAAAGAGAAGGAATAAAAGCCGGTGGCAGCAAAACTCCAGGTCTAACTGGGGAATTGACTGATCAAAGTGGACAAATGCATGTGTCTGCATCCTATTATAAGGGACACCCTCTTATTTGGATGACAACTGGCTTTTGGCACACCAGCAAGCTTTTTTCTGAACCCTAGGCACATCTGATCTTGCCTAGCATGGGCAAAACCATGCAAGTCTCCTTGGGCAAGTAATCAAAGTTAGATGTACTTGGCCCATAAAAAGTAGCTGTCCTGTCATGTTTGACATGCAGACTGGCAGTGCAGAGGCCATCTCTTATGACAGTGTTACATCAGCAACTGAGGGGCTCTTAGGCCTCTACTGCTGTTTTATCTGGCAATAGCTCAAAATGAAACACTGGGTTCCAGTTACGTGATGATCTGATAATACAGCTGTCACGTGTGCCAGGTAAGAGAAGTGTCATTTTTCTCAATGAAAAACTTGGGAAGTTGCTCCAGTCCAAAAGCATCTTCTCAAGTTCTGTCTCTGAGGTGTTTTTGTCAGATATTTTTCAGCAACGGAAGCTCATACTGTTAAATAAGCAGGATGAATTTAGGATTCACCAGAAATGAAAACCGCTTCTCTGGTATAGCAAAATGAGCTGTAATTGAAACTTCATAATTAGAAAATTTTTATATAGGTATAGGCATTACATGGGAGTCTTTTAAATTATCCCAAATAAATCAGTATGACAAATATCATTATTTAAAAAAAAAATGACCATAGCATGATTTCAGACCATATAAGCAACAACTCAGTGATTTACTTCAATGTCCCAAATAACGTGCAAGTTTGTTTGTAAAATCACCATCCCCAAAATACACTGGGAGGTCAGAATCAAAGTCAAACAAGCCTACTGTTGCAACCCTAAAGTACTTTTTAGTATCAGCACTTCTAGCCACCAAAGGAGTAGGGACTAGCAGTATGCTGCTAATACTTACATAATTAAGTGTATGAGAGACATTTGGTGCCCTGGATTGAGGTCTTTATTTCTCACCAAGTTCCCTGTATTATCAATTTCGTGAACATCAAAGCCTTAGAGTAAGTTACATAACCTATGATAGGATTATTTTATATGTTTATCTGTTGTTGTTTTCACTCCGTGCATTTTAAATACAGTGCATGTTGTGGATTAGCTGGGAAATAACTGCTAAGGATGCTGTTAGCATTATACTGTTTTTCTGGAAAATTCATTTGAGATTTATAAAAACTGGGTGCTTAGGTTGACAATACAATTCTAGGAGTACCCTGATGGAGCAAGTGCCAGATGTCCTGTTCCCAGCCAGCATAACTCTGAGCTGAAAGGTTTCAACAATGTACAGAAATGGCTGTAGTAACAAGCATTCATAGAATAAATTTTAAGAAATGAACGTGTTCATGTGACTGCCTACATGTAGTGCTCATTACAAGCTCTGCTTCCATCTACTGAGAAATCTACAAAAATTTGCCCCACAGGCTATTTTCTAGTTTAAAAAGGCAGAGAAGTAACTTAACCCCACCTTGTTCCTAAATACGATTTTACATAGCTGACACTCAAAAGTCTGTCATATTAGTAGTGTTTGAGTCACGGCTGATGATTGCTGACATTTGTAATTACCCAAAGAAATCAGAGGTTTATGGGGTTATTAATGGTTGGGTTTATGTGCCTACAGAGTTTTTAAAATTTTTTGCATCTCAGTTTTTAAAATTTTTTGCATCTCTGTTCTGCTATCTGGGCAGCTGGACCTCTACATAAGTCTGCAAATGTTTGAGTCCTCTTGTACCAAAATCCAAATCTCAAATCTGAGACCCTGACTGGCTTTTTAAGGAGTTTGTCAACACTCCAAGGTCCTCCCACACCCAATTCCACAGACATGTAGGGATTACCTTCTCCCACACCAGTTTTACAGGCAGAATTCACAGCCCACTTATGTGGCTTCAGTAGGCCCAAGATGCTCAGTTTCTGTGCAATTTAAAGAAAGAATGTGTTTCAGTTGAGCCAGAGAGGTAGGTAACCTTCAGAGGCTGGAAGTGATGGATGAAACCTCAAAGGCACCTTTGGAAAGGTTTCGACTGTGCAGGAAGGCGCAAACAGCTGCAGTGTGGCAAACTGGTGGCTTGGGTGGTCTCCCATCCACCATCTGAGACCTGACAGCACTCAGGTCACCAGGTTTTTAAAGGGCACCCACAAGTGTGGGCTGAAGGCAGATACAGAGCTCCTGCAGCACTGAAACCTTCACTCTTTACACAGACCAGCATAACGTGGTTTTAATGCCATAGCAAAATAGAGATGGTTTTATTTGGGCATTATCAGCCTAGATATGATTAAGATAAATAGTTGAAAGTCCGGAAAGTTGGACAAGACATGCTGGTTCAGGTTAAGTTAATAACAACTTGATTTGGAAAGACAAATGAAATCCTGCCTTTGTTGTGCCAGTTTAAATTACTGTTCCTTATGAAAGTTAGCAGATCTAGAATCTTCTAGCCTTTAACCTGGGGCCGAGTCTCCCCACACAGACCAAGATGACTGTGAGGTTTGCTCAGCATTCTCACGTTGTAGAAACTATCCCGGACCCAGCTAACGCTCTTGCAGCTTCCCTCCATGCAGCCTTCAGCCCAGGAGAATGAGAGTCATCTCACTCTGTCACTGAACCCATGATTGAGGCTGTGAGGGAGAAACAAGGGCTCTGCAGGAGCAGATCGGGGTCAGACATATCCATCTTCTCTCCTCATCGAATGTTGTGCAATGTGCCTTTGAATTTCATGACAGAGAACAGCCCCTTGGTCTGCAATTAATTTTGTTTTCAGTTGCAAATTCTTGTTAGTTTGGAGATAAAGGGGAAGAAGGAAGGGGATATACTCCAGCTATGCCCCTTATTTTCCATCCAAGTTATGGATTTGAATCCTTGACTTTTCTGGGTTTGATTATAGTTATGCATATCCGAAACCTTCCAGAGAAAACTTTATTTTTCTTAAATCACCAAATATCGACTTCTCAGTTTGTATCCAAGGTCTTGGACTCAAATTCCTTAGTGTATAGGTAAGTGTCCTGGAACCAGGTGATTTACAAACTAACCATTCTGAGCAGTGCAACAGGATGAAAGATTGGGAAGGAGAAAATCAGTTTTCAGAGCAGTTTTGGGGTTTTTAAAATCTATGAAGATTTTGTATTCCAACTTAGCTGATACAAATTAGTAAAATTAAAATTTCTCAGTAGAAATACATATTTTTGCAAAAAATAATCACAGGATATAATGTGATAATAATATATATAGTATAAATAATAATTATATTTAATTGTAATAATAATAATGTTTAATTGTACAGCCATACAAAAATGTCAATGTTGTCCAAGTTGAATGTCCTGGACTCAGCTGTAAGCTTTTGTATCTGCTAAGGCTGAAGTCAGAGGAGTTATTCCAACTGAGATGTGGAGCTGAGCTCAAAGTAATCAGGAATTTGGTCTAAGAGGAAATCACACAAGCGGCTTTGAAAGCAAGAGGCATTTTTCCCATAGAATATGTATATCAGATTTTTTCCCACGGTTACCACATGGGAAGATGAGTTCAATCTGTAAGTGTGTGCCTTTTGCAGGATCTTACTTTTCCTTCAGCACAAATTGTTTTAGCTTTATTCTATGACAGGTCATTACAATTACATGGAGTGTTCATGATGGAGAGCAACCTTTAAGAATCCTGTTTATAAAGTTTGAATGGCCATTGAAATTGTGTATATAGCATTTTTTTAATTAGAAAAAAAGAGCCTCGTAGAGAAATAAAATGCTTTCATTANGCCTTACCTGGAGCGGCGGCGGGCGGAGGAGGCAGCCCCGGCAGCCCCGCGCAGCCTCGCGCAGCCCCGCGCAGCCCCGGCAGCCGCCGAGCTCTGCGCCCCGCCAGGGCTGCAGCCCGCCCCCGGCCGGGCGTGGGCGGCACGGGAGAGGGATGGTCCCCCCCACGGGAGCCTCCGAGCGATGCCCCTTCCCTGCCGCTCCTCCTTCGCTGTATCTCGCTTACACCCCTTTTCAGTTTCAAGCGTGCTCGGGGGAAAGGATGCTAGACAGAGAAGTGGCAAGGGACGGCTGGCAGACAAAAGTCGGGGCAACGCTTCCCATGGCTTATTTTTCTTCCATACCTCCGTAACAGAGCTCGCGTGGAACTTCCTGCTGATTGCCTCTGTTTTTCTTCTTGCAATTGTCACATCGCAGCATCCCCGGGTAGAAACTTCCACCCTTGTTCTCTGTTTGATGTGGAAATGTTATGGGTGCCTTTAAGTAGCATTGTTCAAGTCTTCCCAGAAATGAAAGGCGTTAATTCTGCAGATGTTGCTTTCCTGTCTGACCTCTCACTTCAGGAGCTGTTGGCAGTTTTTGGAGAGACAAAAGCAGCACTTTCTCTGGGGAAACACTGTTCCACAAAATTGAAGATAAAGGAAATCACTTAGGGAATGTGATTACCAACAAAGGTTGCATTAAGAAAAGCCACTTCAGACAGAATTTAACATCTGCTGTCAGACATAATTTCCAGTGACTACAATATTGTGGATGAAGGGGATACACAGGAACATACCAAACCCTTCCTGATGCAGTAGTGAAATATGGTGATGCTGGTGCGAGGTGTGAAGCAGGGAAAGAAGATGATTTTGACTATTTCAGGGATTAAAGAGTTGATAACTTTTGAGGAAGGCAAAGGCTGAGAGGTCTCGATCCTGTATCTTCCAGCAGTAAAAACCCTCATGTTTTTGTTCCTAGAACATGCTAGTCTCAATTCATATCAGAAATAAGCATATGTTGTTTGCTTTTTCACAGAATTAGAGAACAGTTTTGGTTGGAAAAGACCTTTAAAGGTCATCAAGTCCAACCCCCTGCCCTAGGCAGCAACATCATCTGCTGTATCAGGTTGCTCAGAGCCCCATCTGTCCTGGCCTTGAATGCTTCCAAGAAAGGGGCATCCACAGCTTTTCTGGGCAACCTGTGCCAGCGTTTCCCCAGTGCCATAAAAGTGTGGTCTTTATCTAGTCTGAATCTACCTCCTTTTAGTTTAAAACCTTTACCCCTTGTCCTTTTTCTTAACTTTGTCTTAAAGCTAGTTACAGACATGTTGCCCTAAGAGGTTATTTGTTATCATATCTGCTGTGACTACACTGGAAGCTCCCCCAGGTTACAGAACATGGGAAGATCTG
>WBMY01004200.1:308022-334428 GCA_013397315.1 Donacobius atricapilla | reverse complement strand
CCATTGAAATTGTGTATATAGCATTTTTTTAATTAGAAAAAAAGAGCCTCGTAGAGAAATAAAATGCTTTCATTAAATTCAAATATTCCCTTTCTTCATTACTCAGGGCTCAATAACAGGTCTAATCAATGTGATCTACTTTAAATTTTGTACACCTTTTTAAGTACTAGCGCATTGTTTATCCATGCATTCATTTGAGGCGAGACGCAGATTTGATGAGGAATTGAGGGGGAAGGGGGGGAATGGGAGCTGGCTCTCACATTATCTCGGGGAAGTTTCTCCACGTGCCGCTCACTGTTTTTAAAAGCAAGGTTTTGCAGCCTTCTGGGGGAGACACTCACACCTTCGACTTAATAATTGAAATTTGAGCTATTCTGAGTTATTTTAATCCAGCAGCATAGTGATACCTCAGAGACGAAAGACCATTTTTTTTTAAATTAAAAATAATAATAAAAAAAAATTTAAAAAGCAGTTTAGAAGACAGCAGAGCGGAGAGGGAGGGATGAGGAGGGAGGGAGCGGTGCCCGGGGCCGGCGCGCCTTACCTGGAGCGGCGGCGGGCGGAGGAGGCAGCCCCGGCAGCCCCGCGCAGCCCCGCGCAGCCCCGCGCAGCCCCGGCAGCNAACATCTGCTGTCAGACATAATTTCCAGTGACTACAATATTGTGGATGAAGGGGATACACAGGAACATACCAAACCCTTCCTGATGCAGTAGTGAAATATGGTGATGCTGGTGCGAGGTGTGAAGCAGGGAAAGAAGATGATTTTGACTATTTCAGGGATTAAAGAGTTGATAACTTTTGAGGAAGGCAAAGGCTGAGAGGTCTCGATCCTGTATCTTCCAGCAGTAAAAACCCTCATGTTTTTGTTCCTAGAACATGCTAGTCTCAATTCATATCAGAAATAAGCATATGTTGTTTGCTTTTTCACAGAATTAGAGAACAGTTTTGGTTGGAAAAGACCTTTAAAGGTCATCAAGTCCAACCCCCTGCCCTAGGCAGCAACATCATCTGCTGTATCAGGTTGCTCAGAGCCCCATCTGTCCTGGCCTTGAATGCTTCCAAGAAAGGGGCATCCACAGCTTTTCTGGGCAACCTGTGCCAGCGTTTCCCCAGTGCCATAAAAGTGTGGTCTTTATCTAGTCTGAATCTACCTCCTTTTAGTTTAAAACCTTTACCCCTTGTCCTTTTTCTTAACTTTGTCTTAAAGCTAGTTACAGACATGTTGCCCTAAGAGGTTATTTGTTATCATATCTGCTGTGACTACACTGGAAGCTCCCCCAGGTTACAGAACATGGGAAGATCTGAGGCTCAGACTAGGAGAGGGAAAACACATCTCTACATGGCAAAAAATGGAGCAGATTTCTCTACTGTTGTTTCCCTTTCTATTGTTATTGCTAAAGCTTTTATTTGTTACTGCATCTGTAGGAGAGAGAAATTAAAGAAATGTAAAAACCATTCTGACCCGCACATGTTGGGTATTGATCCAATTATAAGTCAAGGATATGTGCTGAGTATGCCTGCTCTGGGATAGTTCCCCCCCATATCTCATTTGAACAGTCTGCCTAACTGCATAAAATACAAAGTGTTTCTTTTCCAATCATTGGTCAAGCAGAAGAAAGCTGGAAACCTGGTGGGAAAAAAAAATCCCTGGCTGTTATTGCAGAACAGCTCTAAGTGGGAGAATCAGTAGGTTTGGTCTTATATGGCCTTTTGTAGCATTAGAACTGAGAAAACAGCTTTAAAGTCAATTCTGTAAGCAACTGGCATAGAAAAAATGCTGATTCCCAACAGAACTCCAAGCAAAAGTTCAGCTAATGCACAACATCAGAAATCCTCAAATTTCTAGGCATCTCTTCCTATTTACTTCTTAAAAACCTTTTTTAAAGTTACCAAGTCATAATTTAATCAGAATGAAAATATTCTGTTTGAAAATGCAAAGCATCAATGTGATGTTGCCTGTTTCAGTTCACAGTGCCCAGCTGAAGAACACTAAATTCCCACTTTAAGACATTATTTTTCAGCACCTGTCTGCATTTCAAGGTTCTAGGACAGCTGTGATGCATTTGAAAGTCTAGGGCAGGGCATATTCTTCTCTTCATACCAGAGCCCTTGAGCAGCAGTGGCCACTGGTATTTCAGATCATCTGAAGCAGCACCTGTATTGTGACTGCTGGAGACAAGCAAGTAAATGACAACACTCAAAATTAATTGCTGTGGCCTGTAATGTTAAGGCTGTCAGCAAAGTCTGTTAACATAAAACTAAAAGTTATGCTGGTTTACTATAAAGCTTATACTGGTCCTTCAGAGTGCCTACAGTTCTCCATTTATTAATTTTCTGCTGTGGCTGTTGCAGCCTCAGCAAAGGGTGTGCTAATAAAGGAGCAACTGGCTGGTATGAGTCTGTCCCCATGCACAAACCTGTCACCTCAGGAGTCAGCTCCTGGAAGCCCTTGTCCCCTCTGTGGTCCCTGCAGCAGAGGGACCTCTGAGACACCAAACCCACGTCCTGCCCTTAAGCTACTCCCAGGAGGGGACGGCTCAATTATTAACCCGAAGCTTGAGTCTTTCAATAGGCCCATTCATCAGCGGGGAAAATCAGCTGACTCCATCCTCGGGCTGGTAGAGAGTAATGAAATTGTTTTAGAGAACAGCTTACAGAAAATACTCCTTGAACACAAAAATCTAGATGCCCGCAGTACGAAATCATTTAACTCCTCAGTGCACTTAGTCCTCTGCATCTGTACTGGAGCCCATGTTGGGTAAGTTGGGTTTTTTAGTAGATTTTCCTTACATTTTGTAACCTCAGAAGGCGGTTGTAACAGTTGCAGCACTGATTAAACAACATTATAATCTGTAATGGCTTTCAGCAGCTGCAATGCCAAGAATAAAAGAAAATACATTGAGCTTTTGGTATTCCAGGGATTCCTGGAGATATGTTAAATTCTGATCAGCAGTCTGGGTGTGAGATTTTTTGGTGCTTGAATTGCTTGTCCAGTAACACATAACCCTTACAAATAAGCCAACATTAGTGTTACCACGTAAGTGTTATACTGATACATAAAATGGGACGCATCTTGAATCAAAATGTCCCCATTTTTAACCTGATTACATTCACTCTTACTGGATATTATTTTGGATATATTAAAGTAATTGGAAATGTTTGGAATGCTAATCAAATGAATATGGAATAAATGCAGTATTGAGGGAGGACCTGAAAATTAGACCAAATAATACAAAATGTATCTAAGCAAAAGGCAAAGAAGAGTGAGAAAATACCTATTGATCTATTGTATTGATTTAATTTTTCCCATTTTAATGAGGTAACAGGTAACGCTAATGTTTAGGACTTTTAAAAATCCACTAGTAGTAGTGTATTGATTTGAAATTACTATAGCAATTCTATTTCATTAACCTATGTCCTAGAGGATGCAATTGAAAGAATGAAACTAGCACCATGAAATGTGTTCCACCATTAGAATTCTTTAGGAAATAAAGCTTTCTGATTACTATAAATTTTGTGAAGCAGAGGATGAATCAATAAGCATTCTAATACTAGGTCTACTTTCTAATAGAAATGTTTGTCCACGGAAGTCTACATTCTTATGCTGAATGAATAGTTGCATTTTAAATTATTATTATAATTCTCAGTGACCTGGGGGCTACATACTCTTCGGCTCTTACAGATTATTTGACTGGAAAATAATGAGCATATAAAATGGCTCAAATTTAAGGTTCATGCCTTTTCTTTATGTATCATGTTGACCAGTCACACAAAAAGTACCCTTTAGAATATTATCTGTATCAAGAGTCACATATAAAACATAATCATTTTTTATTAAGTATTTCATGTTTTTATTTTGTTTTTGACTCGTCTTGGACTGAATTTTTTTCACTTCTTGATTAGCCTTTACTCGGCAAGTGAACTTCTTTTCTTATTTCAGTACTTGCTGCTTTTTTCACTGAAGTAACTGACGCTTCATGAACTATTTTAACGTTCATCTGACATCCTGTAGGATTGCTCACGCCAAAATCAAAGCATATTCTTGTTGAAATTAGGGTCTCCTACCCTATGTCAGCCTGAGCACTCTGGCTCTGTTACCTTGAGACTCGCTGTTGCAGCAGCCAGGCTGCACCTTTAACCTGAACATCTCCAGCTCAGACTGGGCTCAAGGCACTGCTCACCTTTACTCTGCCATGGGGTGACACAGCGCTTCAGTTTGAAACCTCCCCGGGAGCAAGGCACCTTCATCTTTCACTAAAGAAACTGTCTCTTCAGTGGTTGTTTTGAGAAGCACATATTTTTGGTTGTACCACTTGTCAGTTTATTTTTAACAGCATGGCTGCATTTGTCAGAGCTTTGTTAGCTCTTGCTACACTATTGAATATGTCCAGGTGCTGCCTTTAATGAAGCGCTTTTGCTCCCATTATGCCTGCAATAATGTCAATACTCAAGAATTAGATTAAATGAATGAGAGAGCTAAGATGAAGACAGTGGATTTGATTATCTCAGGTAATTGATTTTCTTTGCATGACGCTGTCAGTGTCTGAAAGGCCAGGTGGATTAACTGTCAAGAGCAGGCAGGCTTGTCCAGTCCTGCACCATACACAGTTTTCCAGTTTATTTTCAGTAGGACTGTGAAAATATGAAAGCCTGTGGCTGGGATGTCTCCTGGTGTTGTTTTAAAACAACTTGGTTTGATAGGATTTGGATTTGGGTTTTCTATTCATGTAGAATGTTTACTTTTCACCACATTCAGCTATCAATTAAAAAAGCCTATCAGAAGTGAGCTCCTGAGACACCAAGAAGCAGTTTGGGCAATGCCCCTTGCCACAGGGAGCTGGACAGACATTAGTGATGAGTTGTGAGAGTATCACATGTGGGTATTACATGGAGTAAGAAAAATACACTGGCTATAGTTAGCAAACCCCAGTTTTAAGCAGGACCCAAAAAAGCTGTGAGGCACTAAGCTCCCCCTAACTGCCCAGCCAAAGAAATTTGAGTTGCTGTTGTGTAGTCCTAGAGATAATGAAATGCTGGGAGAAGACTGGTTTTCCTCAAAGAGAAGCTGTTGTGGTGACTGTACCCTTCCCATATTTCCTCATGAAAGTTCTTCTTGGAAAAGTGCCACTTTCCCCTGTCCACGTTCAGTTTGCCTGAAGACGCCACCAGAGTTCATGAATGTAACGATTATCTTTTCATCATCAACTCTGCAATATATTCATTCTCAGTACATCGCGGTTTCATTTCCTAAGCCCTACCTGCTGTGCAATCTGGGAAAGACTAAAATAATTGATGATAGAATACTAAAACTCTGCTTTGATAGAAAAGACGATTCTTCCAGCCCAAATGGAATTGTGCTGTGCTGGGAATGTGTACCACATGGCTACGTCTGTTTATGGGCTAGTTTGTTCTATAACAATATATTACATTACATCAGAGAGCCAAAGCTTAGAGATATGTTGTAAAACAAGCATATCTATTTTGTTTGTAAAAGGAAATAATTTATTTTGCTTCCTCCTTGAATTTTAAACACTACATTCTTTACATAAGAGAGTTTCTGCTATTAAAATACTCTTAACCATTTTAAAAGCTTACTGAAGAAATTCGGAAAAAAATCTGTTTCTGTAGCTGTGCACTACCCCACAATCTGACTCCTACTTGTACTAAATGTGGACTTCGGGAGTAGCAGTGATACTTGTTAAAGCTTACCAGCTCCTTCTAAACTAAAACAAAAACAACTACAACAACAAAAAAAGGGCCAATATTTCTTTTAAATTTTAAATTAGTTGCAAGCATGTTGAAAGTATTTCTAACAGGCACTTGTCAGGCTTTCACTTGCTGTAAACTTGTGCAAGGAGAATAATAGCAAGGGATAACATGCCACTTAAATTGCCTTAAATTTAACCAATTAAAATGTAATATCCACTTCTGCCTTATAAATATACTGTGTATGAACATCATTACGTAGAAATATTAACCCATAAGTATTTACACCATAAGCTGGTGAAGTTAAAATTTCTACATGCTCATTCTAAGTACATGATGGCAATGTTAATTTTTGAATGGAAATACCTCTTTGTAAGACTGTCATATTTGGAGGAAAAAAAAATACAGAAACTATGTATTCACTACAAGCTGAGCAGCCTTTTCTGGGAGTATTACAAGGGGGAAATTGGAAGTATCTGGGTGAAATTAGTGGTGTGCATTTTCTACGGGCTGCCTCAGCAGCTCTTTGGAGGACACAAGCAATCTACTCAGCATCAAATGCCTCCTGTAGTTTGCAGTAGGCTGGAGGATGTAGTTCAGGCAGGGTTGGAGAAACAGAGCCGTGGCAAAAATCTCAGATCCCCATAAAGAAATGGGTATCCTGATGTTCTGGCCCTCCCCAGCTGACTCTGGAGTAATGGGTGGAGGTCATGTGTCTCAACGCCTGTTATTTTGACTTTGGAATTGCAGACTACAGAGCTAATTGGCAAGAGAATTAAATAAATACAGAATATTGAACTAGGTTTCCAGGCCTAAGCCTAAATAGCCATGTCCTAAAAACTTCAAAAGAGGCCAAGAAAGCTATCATACCTTAACATATCTGCAGTATGCGTCATGAAAAAGACTTTCTCGTGTTCCTATTGAAGTCAGTAGTAAAATTCTAATCTATGCAAGACCAGACCTTATTTTTACAGAAGAACAGTTATCTACATTATTCTGGGGGCTAAAAAGTTTTAAATTGCAAAAAGACCATGTGAGAAGTGTGTGGTAATGCTCAAGTCATTTTTCATTTTCCTCAGAAGTGCATGGGGAGCTGTTTCAATTCAAAAGATATAATATAACCATTCTCATCTATTAAACTAGAAGAAAAAAATAAATTTGAGAACATGGGATGCCAAAGGCAGTTCAAGAAGCTATAGATATATATGACATGAAAATCTCCAAGCAAATTTAATGCAAGTCAACATCAACAGTGGTCTTAAATGCCACATTGATTCAAAATCACACAGTAACTGATGAAATAGGAATGGATTATCTTCAATGTCTCTTTTAATGAATTCAGCAAGGAGTTCTGTTCAAACTGTCCTTGGGATGTGAAGTTCTGGGGCTCAAAGCTTCATAAACCTACTGGGTTTTGAAGTGTGAGTGTATACTAACAGTAGTCCAAATGCTAGCCTTCCTTTTTTGTTTTTGTTGTTGTTCTTATAGTACTGATGCTGTCCTACATTCTTCTCTTCTGCTCTTTAAATGCATTATACTGAAGTCTTGATATTTAGGTGAGAAATCATCCTTTAATACCTGAAGTTATGCAATTATTGATCTTCTGGTCTGATTTGTGTTACTTTATGATCCAACAGAGTAGTAAAGTTGTATATAGTCATTTTGCAATTTAATTATCAGGCCAGAGGAATGCTATGGCCCCGCATTGAAGGAAAAACCTGGAAATCCAATGTAGCTGGGCATAATGTTCTACCCTTGGCTCTGGGCTGACAGTAAACATCTGGAAAATAAGAATTGTGTCTAATATTTTACTTATGAGGAACAGGATTGTGAGAACACAGTTCCTTTATTTGGCCCATGGCTGAAATCTCTGGTGTCTAAAAAGATGTCTGGGCTGATGCTTTTTCCTGTGACTGAAGTATCATCAACTATCAACTGTTTAAGGGCCAGAGAATGTTCAGGATTCTGCCTTTCTTCTGGAGCAAAGGTAGCTCATCTCACCTACGCTAAAACATACGCTCTCTTTCTATGTTTCTTTGCATGAAAATTTGGTTGATTCAATATATTTGAGAATAATTATAAAACCTGTGGCAAATTAAGGAATGTCCCAATGCCTCGAGAAAATTTAGGTGGGAGCTAATGGATATCAGCAAATAGACCCTTTTTTTCCTTAAGCAAGTAGATTGCAAACAAATTCAAAGCTGCAGAAATAGTAATTTCAATTTCAACAGTGAAATGGCAGTTAAGGTTTTGACAGCTCTGTAATGTCAGTATGATTGCACAACGTCTAGAATTAAGTGTGATAACTTTAATAACAAAAGTGCTGACATTTTTGAAGACGCTTTAGGTTTACCTCTAAAGAAAAAGAACTTTTCAGGAATTTTATTAAAAATGCAAACAAAGAGGAGGTTGTCATTCTTTGTACAGCTAGAATTCAAGAGAAGGGTAACTTTTTGAATTTTAGGAAAACAGTTCTGCAATAGATATTTGATCATTTATTTATTTAAATATATATCAACTAAAAACATGCGTTGCTGTGAGCCTAGAAAATTGAAATTTTGAGGAGTTGAACATGGAACACTGTCTACTTTCTGTAAATAAAAATTATTTAAACTAGTTCGTCTACTGCCATCACATAAAATAGCAAGCTTTAAGAAAAACACCACCAAGAGTACATTAATATATTTTAGGTTTAGAGTACAACACCAGCATGAAATTAGAGGGGGTTGGCCCAAACTGTAACTGTAGTTTATTCTGTTCTGCCTGTTTTCTTACTGGCCGGCTATTACTCACTGAAAGCAAATTAAAATTCCTTTGATCCTTCTCTTTTGGAAGGCGGGTTGTGTCGAGGACGGTGCTTTGTTGCTGCAGAGGGTGGCAGTGTGGTACCATCCTCACACTCCGGGAACCCTCCGCTGCTCCAGCCGCCTCCTGGCTCTGGAGGGCAAACGTGCATCGTCCTGCCCTGCCCTGCCCTGGCCCCGCCGGGGCCGGGGCTCTCTCTCCTTACAGACCCATGTAAGAAGGCNAAAAAGGGAGAAAGAAAAAGGGGGGGAAAGAAGTTTTTAATGAAATATTGGCCAAGGCACGTTGTGTGGGTATTTTCGTTATCGGGGACGGTCATTCCAACGCCAGGGAAAAGATCAGCTGGTGTTAGTTTTTAAGGAAAGCGCCTCTGCTGTGGAAAGCAGGGTTTGCTGCCTGGGTAGCTGTGATCATTGGAGGTCAGCGTGCTGGCACACGTGCCCTGCTCAGGGGATGTGCACGGCTCCTCCAAACCACCACACCTCTGTTTCAAAGGGGTGATTCACCTGCAGCAGTGGGACAGATGACAAGTTACTAAGGCAAAGTTGGTTAATACCTATGGGCTGATGTTGAAAACATGCAGAGCAGTGTAAACCTTGAGTCTTTCCCCACAGTACTGAATGCTGATGTGACAGTGCTACAGACGTAATGGCTTGCTTCAGGCAGCAGCTTTATGGAACTACACCTATTTCCTTGTCTTTAGATATCTCTTATCTAATCAGATCTCGGTATTGCATAAATAATCCTGCTTGTTTGAATGTTGGTGAGTGTTCAGGTAGTTCAGAGTGTGATTTCTATCTTTGCAAACACTATAAGAAACTCTGGCTTAGTTATGCTGTACAAGGAGTTAACATGTTGCTAAAACTTTAACTCAGGTTAATTTTTTTTTTTTATTCTTTCTCCCTGTAATAATGAAAAGATTGCCTAAGCTATGAGGAAAAATAATTCCATTATATAGATTTTAGTCTTATGTGAAATAAAATTACTCATTACAGAAACTCCACCATGAAATTAACTTTATTTCAGAGTAATTTATTTCCATGACAACACCTCCATGATGTAATAAAATTAGGTTCTTTTCTAATATATCCTTGTGAAACTTCATATGGAATGAAATAGTGTATTTGCATTGGTTTATTTTGAAAAGAATTGGAGACAATTATTAATATTGGGAATAGGGAAATTAGTATCATTAACATAAGCAGGGAAAATATGACACACTGAATATTCAGGGCTTTGTACTGGTCACTATCTGATTTAATGTAAGTGAAAACTCAAGGATTTTTATAAATCTCACATTGTTTAATGTACTGGTGAAATAATTTTTTAAGACAAGTATCGCCTCTCTGGCTGGCTAGGTTTAACCTACATCAAGTAATGTACTTCAGAGCAGGTTATTGGAGTGAACTAGACTGAAGCAGCAGCAGACTCAGAGTGTTTCCAGAGCTCCTACAGGACCAGGTTTAACTCAGAAAATGCATATTCAGGGGCAAGAGATTCATGTCCTCCCTGATGCTGCTGTGGTGACCAGCACGGAGGAAAGTCTGCTGCTTCGCCATGGGACTTACAGCAGGAGCTCATCAGGTAGTGTTTACACATCAAAACACCTGGGGAATATTTACATGGGACAGCTGCTTTGGAAGCAGGCAATGGCACAAACTAAGACAGACCATGTCTGGATAGATCTCTCCATGCATTTCTGACCATTTGCACGGCTTGCTTGGCTGGCAGTGTGCAGCCTGCAGAGTGCCCTCAGCCCAGAAGGGTTTGACAGCGTGGAGATGCCCAAGGACATGGGCCAAACTGCTCTTAAGCTCTGCCAAGTCAGGATGTGGCCACACTGCAGCAGAACAGTGAACTGGCACTGCCTGCTCCCCCCAGCTCTCCTGACCAGGGCTGAGGCCTGACTGCAGGCACGTGTCAGTGAGGGACAGGGCGCTGGCAGTGCCCCAGCCACACGGCCCTCGCGGTCCTCACACCATTGTCCTCACACGGATCACACCATTGCACTGCCCAGTCACAGCTCTTCGTCCTGGCTCGGGCTCCGAGCTTCTCCCAGAAGTCATTTAAATCCTAACGGGACATTTGTTTCTTTCCGAGTAACTGCAAAAATGCTACTCATATATCACAGTATTCCATTGCACCAAACAGTCCAAGCCTTTTCTTGTATTTATTTATCTTTTCTACAGAGAAAATAAAAAAGGCCTATATACACCTCAAATTAGAGGACTAAAGAAAGAGGCAATCAAAAAAAAACCAGCTTAATCCTGGTTTGTTTGGGGTTTTTTTTGCTACAGCTAAGAATCTTGATTACAGCAGGGGTTTTTCATTTTGTTTTTATTTTATTTTATTTTCCACAAATGATCTCTTAATGAATCTGACAGCTTCTAAATGCTTGTTTCAGCAGTAATCTGGGCACAGCTGCCTAGCCTCCCCAGCGGTCAAGTGGCAGCACAGTCTGATGCAGTCAGTGACCTAACATGGTGGCACTCACAGAGCTGGCTGGGCTACCATTTGTTTTGAGTTTCCAACTCCAGCCTGAATGGCCAGTACTATTTTATTCTTGTGCTGAATTTTGGCTGAAGTCCTAAATTGCTCTTTTTTTGAATTGCAGCTGAGGGCATTAAGGTCAGGACATGGGGAGCTGTGCCTGAGGGATGGCTTTGACTAGTTGGCATCAGGATTTGGTGTTGCAGGACTTTTGTTCCTTACCTTACCCTTACCCCTTTTTTTGTAGTCATGTAACAGTTTCTTAGAGTATAAGGTAGACTTATAGATTTCTTTATCAAAAGGATAATTGAGGGAAAGACTCAAGGAAGATGTTTTGTTCACAAGTAGATTGGCTGATGGATTCATGAGGATGCTGAAGATTACCTGGAAAGGGGTAAAGAAATTAGATCAAGAAGGTAAAGGAATAGTGAGCAGTACTGGATGAGTCTGAAGAGGTGATACTAATTACTGGTGAGGGCACTTGTCCTTCCTCCCTATAAATTAATGGTAAGGTTAAGTTGCCTTTATTAAATCAAACTTAAGTGATGGACCATAAATATCCAACTTCCATTAGAAAGATGAAAACTACCTGGAAAAACCCTGGTGGAGTTATCATTTATTGCGAGACTTGTACAAATGTAGGTTTAAATAAATAATTTTAATGTAAATACTGCATTCCTGCATTTTGCTATTCCTGCACCCCAGAGTGTAAACTGGATATGGAATCAATCTGTGGAACTTTTGGATTCACACCTCAGGGTGGAAAAAAATGAAGAGGAAAAAAACTGGGGGGGATCAACAGCTGCAATTTTCTTCAAATAAAGAATTAATTACTACTGAGGATATGAACAATGTTCTGTAGCTTAAATGAGTGCAGATATTAAAATGCTCTCAAATACTCTGAAAACTAAAGAGTTTAAGATCATCTTTCTGCAAGTGACAAGTCAAAACAATTTTTATTGTAAATCTTGCTGTATTAGAAATACAGGCAAACAACATTTTCATAAATGGGTGCATTATGCAGTAGATCTTCAGCTTGTCATAGATGTCCATTACTGATACCATTATTACATTCCAAAAAAAAGTATATTAAATATCTGCAGGACGTTTGCTAGGTCTCTGTTATTGGCAGTCATTCAGAGAAGTGATGACAGACTACTACATGAATTATGCAACCCTAGAATACCGTATATGCTGTCAAATTTAATTTACTCTTCTAGACTACATCTGGAAATAATTTAAAGGAATGTTATTACAGTTTTTTCTAAAGTAAAACAAGTCTTTGTGCTTTAAACTTAGTTTAGCAGCATTTTATTCAGAATTTCTTAGGCATAAAAGCACACCAATGGTAAGAAATAGAAGACACCTAATCCCCTCCAGAGCAAAGAAACAGATTAAAACCTCTTGTGAAAAAGCCTGATGTCAAAATATGAAAGGAGAAAAAAAATTAGGAGAAAAGGAGAAATGAGAGAAGAGAACACTTAAAAGAGAGAAACCAATCAATGGGGGAAGGGTGCAAAGGAAAGTGAAACATTAAAAAGTCGAAGAAAAAATCTTGCGGAGGCAGGAGCTGAAAGATGGGAATGGGAACTATGCAAAAAAATACTAACAGCCTGAGGTTGGGAGTGTTTGTGTTTGTACATGCTCATGTAGCCCACCCAGGCCCCCACCCCCTCCTAAAATTCCAGGAGCTTGAATCTTAAGCAAAAGGTTACTCTGGGAAAATGCATTTTCCTATTTCATACTGCTAGGCAGGCCTGTGTCACAGTGGTAGGTAATGCTTTTTCCTGAATCCCAGACTGTTCTTTGAAACAGAATATAAAAAAATAGTAATAATGAAAAGCAATCCAAGCAAAAGAGAAGCAGAATAGACCAGGACTAATCTGCCAGACTCAGAGGAAAAAAACAGTTTTCCCTACCACAAAGAACCCTATTGTTCCCATGTTAAGTAGTTAATTTTTTCTGCATTTAAACCAAGCTGTCTTAAATTCTGTTTTCTTATGATGAGGAAGCATGTGCCAGTTACTGCAGCAGTGCTCGGTGGATCCAGGGAGGAGCTGACCTCTGTGATTTCCAGGGCCTCTGTGATTTCCAGGGCCATTCAGTTTTTCTCAGCCTGCTTAAATTGGTTTTTGGTGGAGGAGAGTGTGACCTGCCCTTTATGGCTGGGAAATATCACCACCTGTTCAGCTTGTAAAACTTAAAGTTACATCAGGGAAAGAAGCCTATGAGAAATCTGACCACTCTGGGAAATGTTGGAAATAATGACTGTTACCCACACATGTCCTTCTGGTAAATCTTATTAATGAACCTTCAGCACATGCACTTTCATATAGGCTTTGTCACTGTGTTGAAACTCAAATTTTCATTTGTTCTGAGCTATGAAATTTTATGTGCACTCTTCAGGTAGCTAACAAAAGTCAGGCAAGTATCGCTACGCAGTGCATTTCCCTGGTAGGGTGTCAAGTCAGTGGGCATCTCTTTCAATATTAGAAGAATTTCTCCTTTATTTAGCAGAAATGAGGATGCTATTAATATAAGCAAGCTGTTATTAACAGATAGTTACTCACACAGTACTTTCAATTATTTCCTCCTACAGTCACATTCCCTCACACTCGTTACCCAGTGAGGAGATGGAGAGGGTTGGCATGCTACTGTGTTTGCCTGGGCAGTTTGGCATGTTCCTAAGAGAAGAAATGAAGATAGGAGCATGGGTGACACTGTACACTACACAAACATCTTTAACATGACCAAATAATGCGATTGTTGTTAGCATAGCACCGCTGCACAGCACTTCTGCCTGTGGCTACAGCCTGAGGACTTTCAAGTTACGAGGCGCATAGAAAAAACCCATAGTACCCAGAGAAATTACTTCAGTTGTCTTCAAGTTTAGGTCACTACTTGAAACTTCTGCAGTCTATATTGAAAATTATTTAAAGCAGTGAATGTTGTCTTGAAAGCAGGTGAAAAACTATGTTTTTATTGAGCCAGTCTCAGTCTGTAAGGAGAGCGAGGTTAAAATTCTTGTACATCTTCACATGTCCATGTAATTTCTTTGGTCATATGGAGTAAAAAATATGTGGGGAGAAAACTGTTCTAGAGTAATATGATTTAAATGTAGTTAAGACCATAAGAGGATAAAACATCTGAAATCTCCAAAGTGTACTGACCTGGTATATTTTTACACTGTGTGGTATTGTTGCTTGGAGAAGTTCCTTGATGCTAAAAATAATCATTTCTAACACTGTTTTCTATCTCCAAGGTTACTAAATCTTTTTAACCTGAACATAATTAGTATTATACCTACAAAGTATATTTTTAGCCTGGTAGATTTTCTGTGATGTAATGTTCTAGTAGATGCAGCTGAGTTAGAGGAAGTCTGCTCAATAGGAGAGAGAACAGTAGAAGTGAAATCAGTAATTTCTACAGGCAGTTGTCCTTTCTGTGGCTTTTTGCATGGGTACAGAAATTTTGCTTAATGACTCACATCTTCAAAGATCAGCAACGAATTTAGAGAAAGAAACTCCATGCAAACCCTTAAGAAATTCGAAATCTGTATTAGGATGTTTGAAATATGACATTTTCTAATGGAATTGAAACTAGAGCTATTCATTGGGTTCATTTTTTTGTACTATTTTCTTGCTCCAGTATCTTTTAAGAAGTAGACTGAAAATGAAAAAAGTTAATTGAACAGATGTGCCTGTTCAGATAATTTCAGAGGGCTAAAATCTTCTCTTTTTTTCTTTTTCTGCATGCTGCACTTTAATGTCTAAGTAAGTAATGGATTGGTGACATGAACACCTGCTGAAACCTGTGATCCACACAAGAGAACCGCTCTCCTAAAAGCCTGGCAGCCATCCTGCAGAGTATTCAAATGAATATCTGCTCATAAAAGACAGCCTTGGATTATCCATTCCTCCCAGGGCCTTGCTGGGCACAGTGGGGCTGGAGCTCCAAGGGCTGAGCCGGGGAGCTCTGGCACAGAATCCTCTCCCAGCCCAAGCCAGGCTGGTCCTGCTGCAGCTCCACCATCCCTCCCCACCTGAGTGTCACCCAAGGCTCTACACAACTTTTTGCTTCTTTAATGCAATTGCTGCCTTACAATGAAATCTCTGCAGGAAATATCACCAGGAGAATCTCAGTAGGTGGATAAATCTTTATTCCAAGTGTGGTGAGCATACCTGGGAAAGGGTAGCACTTACAAATAGGGTTTTGTCTGCAAATAAGAATGTTTTCAGAGCCTGCTCACCTGTAACTGAGATAGTTAAGGTATCTCATTTGCGATGAAAAAAACCTCAAAAACAAAAATGAACCACTGTGCCAGAAAGTGTGCTGTGTAAAGTCTTTGGAAATGTGACAGTTTCCTTGGAAAAAGAAACTTCTGTGCAGCAATTCCTTAAAAAGACAGTCAAGCATATTTGTCTAGTCCTTCATGAATCTTTTCAGCTGGGAATATTTTTTCAGATCTAAATCTTTCCTTTATAGGAAAATGTATCATAGGTATTCCTGTGAATACCTATTCATATCATTTGGTTCCCTTTGTAACTTTCTTTTTTTCAAAGGATTCTTGAGAGAAATATTGGCATAACTCTTTCACACATACTAAAATAATGCTGAAAAATACTGAAATCTCCTTCTGTAGGAAATAGCTTACAAAATGGAGAGTTGAGTTACTAGAATTTATTTTATTGGTGCTGTCAGACGGGTCAGAGATTTGAAGAGTTAATGATTTAACGATGGAATGACAGAAACATGGATATTTAACTTAAGAAAAAATGTTTTCAACTTGAAAAGGCTCAGCCATCTGATGATGCTGAGAGATGTAGAAAGGCTATTTCTAGAACCAAGATTGTTGGACAAGAATATACTTACACATTTAAGTAGGTGAAGACACTGCTGAGTTTATATGGGGAAACACTGACAATACAAATGACAGTTTAAACTGGATGCCAAGTTGGAGATGTGTTCATGGGAAAAGTGGATGAAGGATGCTTCCTGCATGCTGAATGATTAAAGCACACATTTTGTTACACAGAACAGCTCAAGGAGAAAATGTGCTTTGAAATGATCTGTGTATATTTAGTAAGGAGGCAGATCCGTGAGTACGGCATAGTGTTGTAGTTAATAACTTGTAGTCAGTGGTGGGAAAAGGGAAAACCACTAAGGGAAATAGAAGGATTGAAAAGCCATTTATATCATTGAGTCAGTATATATGAATTTATGGATCTCAAAACAATACTCCTTTGTAAATACATGCACAAACACTGTATTTCATAAAGTAATTCTCCCAATTAAGAATTAAGCATGAAGCTTGACACAACTGGAACTGATTGGTTTTAACCTTTTTCCCAAAATTTTTAAATTGATGCAAAGACTAAAAAGTAAATAATTGCTTGCTTTAAACATATAGGTTTGTTTTTTTTTTTCAGCTAATTCAAAGAGAATTGAAATGGGAACAAGAAGACTTTATAGAAAGGAAAAGTATGAAAACCTGTGGAAGTAATAAATATCAATCACCAGTGAACTTGAGATATATTATTTCCTAAAATTTGGGACTTCTTTGAAGTCTCCTTTCTCAGTCTCTTGAAGTGCAAAATTAAAAAGCAGGAAACCTCTCAGAGACTAAATAAAGATGACCACGCTGAAATGCATGTAAAATGAAGTCATGTAAAATGTACATAAACCCACAGGGAGAAAAATCTGGCAGTGAGAATCCAAAAGCAAGTGTGAAAATATCCAGGAGCTCGCATCTCAATAGATAGTTCTCCATGGTGCTCATGGACTTGCATAAGCTCGGCACGGGCACACGGTGACGTGGGGTGGGAGTTCAGGCAACAAAGTAAAGAGGGCAGCAGGGTTTTACAGTTGTGGAGATTTTGGTAAAAGATAGTACATCACCAATTTCATTATCTTCCAAAGCAAAGTTTACATCTGAGGCTTTCTTAGAGGGGAGAACATTTTATGCCTCTAGAACACAGGAAAGCAGGTGGGTGATTTATCATGGGTTTATTTATGGCTGGGGTTAACAAACAAATGCAAATCAGAGACGATTGGGGGTTTTAAGATCTCTCCCTGACTGTCTTCAGATAGTCCTTCTGGATGGACACAGTCAAATTTTCTTCAGCAATTAACTGAGTGACATCTGATGGACAATGAATCACCATGCTGCTGCTGGTTTCCTCTGTGGATGCTCACTTAATAAAAACCAAATCATTTAACAGAGGGTGAGTGGGTAGTCAAGCTGAATTCAGGCATTTAAAAAGCATTTATTTTAAGGGGTTTTTTTTTTCATTTTACGTATGTATTCCACGTTATGTCTACTTTTATTCTTCTGAAGAAATACTAAGATTGAGTAACAATCTGGTCTAAATATGTACAGTTCTTTTTTTGGAAATATCTGCTTTGAGATGGTTTGTATATTTATTTTTGCCTTAGCTACCAAGGTGCTACATGATAAATTCAGATTTAACAAAACAAAAATTAACTTCAGTCATAAAAACATTGAAATGAGCTGGTAATAAAATGGTCTCCTTTCTTCAGTCTTAAGGCAGCAGTTATTCAAGGCCCATGTGCAGGCTGCTAATTCACATTTTCTTATTTTCTGTCTTTAATTTAGTAAGTTTGGGAGGTACTCTGCATTTTAGATAGGGCAGCTGGCACTCACTATCTTCCCTTATTAATTCATTATATAGTTATCACTTATTGTTCTGATACTCTCTATTGTTTTTTTTTCTTGTTATATCCCCGTAGAGCTTTGAGAATATTTTTTCTGTTTTCCTTCACTTTTTCTTTTCTTTCTTCTACTGTAGTACCTTTTCATAAACCTTAACTATTTCTTTTTATAAAGCTCCTTTCTCTTCTAGATATTGGTGGCCCCATAATACTGAACATCAGACTAAAGGTATTATTAGTTGCTCCCATGGGCTTCCTACCCTGGGAGCATTGGAATGTTGGAAATTTTTGCTTCAGTGAGCCATTAATAGGGATTGTCTGCTGTTCCTGCCAGATAAAATAGTAGGAAGATACACAGAGATGCAAACTGTAAGAATAAAAGATAAAAAGACTTGAAAATACCACCAGCACTTGTGTGTTTGCTAAAACCCAATAATAATAGCTATGCCTAGCTCTGTTTGCCATTGCTTGGAAGGAAAAACAAGAGCTTTGTTGCCAGCAGGGGAGTACCCATGTCCTGGATAAATACAATGACTAACGATCTGAGCAGCAGGTTTTTGGGGCAGGGTGTTGCTTATGATTGGGACTGTGACAGTTTTGTTAAAATTACCAAGCAAAATGAAGACTCTGTAAATTTGGTTTATCATATTTACAGCTGACATGGGTGAAGTACCAAGTACATGAAATAACCTGAGCAGAAAGAGCAACTGGTGTTTTGTTAACCAGTTAATGGGCAAAAACATGTTCCTTTTCAGGACATACCTTTTTTTTTTTTTTTTTTTTTTTTTGACTAAGTTTTAGAGCATATAAAGGCTAATTGTTTTTACTTTAGTATGTTAATGTGTCTTTGTAAGGTTAAATAAAGTTAGTAATATAATCTTTAATGATATTATGAGACTCATATTGAAAGTATGTTGAGCCTATAGAATAAGCCACTGCAAGCATGTTAAAGAGTTTCACCTAACAGATAATTTGCTAATGAATACGTAAGCTATGTGGGCAGTTTAAGGTGTAAGAGAATGGGATTTTGGTACTGCTCCTTTCAAATCACGTGTCAGTGCCCATCATTCACACTGAAGCTGAGCATGGGAAGTTGTCTGCATGTTTTGATGAAGTTTTGTGAATTTTTAACAATAAGAGTGTTAACACATTTTATTGTAAAAGTACAATTTTTATTCAATAGTTGAGACTGTATAGAAAAATAAACCTAGCAGAATAACTGGAAAATTGATTTACCTCTACAAAGACACAGGAACTTTTTTTTGCCAGTTTCAATGAGCATCATTAATTCTGTGTTATCAGTTTTGTAGAGATCACACAAACACAGCTGAACAGTTGTTCTGCAGATGCCATCTGAGCACTACTATCACTATATCACAAAAACAATGAACAGAGATGGGGAAATCTCCACACAGGGATCAAACCCACAACCTCAGTGTTTTTAGTACCATGCTCTAACCAGCTGAGCTAATCCCAAGGTGTCAGAGGGGATACACCAGGTGTTTTGGGTGACAGTGCCTGTGAATAGTGATATAAAGACAGCATAGGGACCTTCTCTGAAAAGACAATTACAAATATTTAAACCAAAACAAGGAAGTAAGATGATGGAAAGGAACTTAAATGCTTTTAATAGATAGTGCATTTCATAAGTTTAAGGCTAAAGAGCAATATTTGTTTGCAGCAAGATGAAGTTGAAGGTCATCTCATCTTTTTACCTAAATACCAAAAGCAGATTATTTTTCTTTTCCAAGAATTGCATTCTTAAAAAGTAATGTTCACTCAGACACTATATAGCTCATTGCTTGTTTGTCTGTTTCCTCAGGAGTCATCCAAGAGGTTTGCTTTACACAAAGGAAGGGTTTGGGGAATCGAAATTAAACATTTGAACTTCAACTATTTAGAGGAGCCCGGAGATGTGGGGAGGACTTGGCCTACTGTGTTGTGAAAACTGTCAAGTCTGAGGTGATGGCAATGTGGGATGAGTGGGCCAAGGAGCTTGAAGCTGGGGAAAAAAAAAAAAAAATCTGGCACCAGGAATGGTTTTGGTTATCTGTCTTTTTTAATGCCTAGCCCCTCTTTTCTGCCTTTCTTTCCAGAAGGAAGTTGTCCTAATCTCTTGCATTACTGTTCCTTTGCAGAGCATTCTGCTCTCTCTGGTCCCAGCAGCTTCACGTGTTCATTGTTTTTCTGGAGACCTTTGGCATTTATGGTGATTCAGAGATGCTGGGGATGGAGGCCTGTGTGCCTTTGCTGTCCCCTTTCCCTGGGGAAAAGGCTGACAGCTGCTCCGTGGTGACACAAGCCAGCACACAGGACTAAATGCCTGGGAAAGCCCAAGGATTGTTCAGCCTATGCCTCACTCAATGTTTACACTTCTTGAAACTGCCACTCCCCCCTGTTGCTTAAACATACAGAGTGATAAATTGTAATCTAAACACATACCCTCAGGCCCCTAAGCAAACACAGACTTCAATATTGTTGAGCTTGGTGATGGGATAACCTGTTTTCATTTAAAATATTTCAGATTCTTTCATACCACTTCTTTCTGTGGAAACAAGCTACTTGTGCATCTAATGCCTGTAGGTTTGTTTTCAGGGTCCCTGACTCTCTTTTCCTATGGATGTTTCTTTTACCCATCCCAAAGACAAGAGGTTCTGGCCCTGGATTCCAGCATTATCATCTCAATCCCATCTCCTGTATTCTGGAAATGAAGCTAACATGCTTCACTCACTCTTGCTCCTTTCCTGCGTCCCAAAGTCAGCATACTTCATCTGCAAAAGAGCAAATTCTACAGATCTCGGAAGTTGCATAACTTTAGCCACAAACCAACACACACAACTTGTGTAAACTTAGAGCAAAATGACTGTAAATAAGTTCTTACTATGGCTAGGAAGAATATGGATATTTAAGATGTATTTTGTTCCTCCAGATTTGCTCAGGATGCTGTTTTGTCCTGGGAGTAGAATAGTGGCACTCTGGGTTTTTTGCTATTCTTACCCCCTGCTCAAGATGTGTGGAAACGACATCCTGAGTTCTCTGGTTTCCTCTTTTTACTTGTGCTTCAAGCTTCCTCCTCAGCTGTCTGGAGCCTTATCTGAGCACAAATGCTGGCTCTTTTTTCCTCATTTTGTTTTCTTATGGAAATGACTGCGACGAAGAATCTGTTGTTGCCTTCTGCTGGTTTGTGTATAGCAGGCAGAGGTTTGCCCGAAGGCGGGAGGATCAGCAGACAGAACCAAACTGCTCTAGCAAATGTGGGTGTGACCCTCTGTGGAAGGGGAACTCTGCATCTCATGTCACATGAGGCTAAGAAGTCCACTCTTCGTTTTAGGCTGTGACAGAGGATGGGGAAAGCATTTCATTACTGTCTCTTACACCTAAACTGAATGGCTGCAGAACAGTGTGTAATGCCACCATTCCCTGATCTTGCAGCTGTGGAATACTACTCACAAGTGTATCAGTCCATCAGTTAAAGCAGGCCATTCTCAACACAGAAATCTGTTCCCTGTGGCTCTGTGAATGACCTGGATATTTTTAGGTGTAGTAGACCATCACTGTTAACAACAATTCTTCCCCGTGGGGCCTTCATGTTCCAGGTAACAGCTTCCTCTTGTGTGAAAACACTGCTGTGTGTTTCATGGTCATTGACTGATAATGTATCATCCCTCCCCACAGACGTTTCATGTGACTCAGTTTGAAAGTGAACTTTCCTAAGGAAAATAAATAAAAACCTGTCACTGGCAGACTGGTATAAAAAAGCCTATTGTGGTTTGTCAGATACATTTAAAGGACTTGAAATACACAGCTCTGGGCATCCTAAGAGGTGTTCAACATGGTGTGAAATCATATCTATTTTTCTCTGAGGGGAGCTTGTACATATCTTCCACTTGGTAAATTTGGACTCCTCAGCTCATAGGTGAGCTCAGCTGACTGACTTTATTGAATTTCTGCCTGAAGAGACAGTGAGTCTAACACAGCACTTGAAAAATCAGTCCTGAATTCCAACGATCTTTAAAATATTTTAAAACTACTGTTCAGTTGAGTTAATTTCTTCAATGTGTGGCATTTTTCTATATATTTGGCTTATTTCCTGTGATGATACTCTACCAGCAAATATTCTTTAGGGAAGTCAGTGTGTAAACTAGTGCATAAGGACTCATATTTTTTCCAAGTTTGTTGTTTTGGGGTTTTTAAAAGTTTTTCTTAATGATATATCTGTGCAGTTGATATTTATTACAGTGAATAGTTTTAAATTTGCATTTCTTTACTAAGCATTGCATCAACTACACTCCAATTTTTTTAAAAAAAACTGATATTCAAGGTGACCAACAAAAACACGTCTGCCATGCTAAACCATCTAAATATGTAGCTGTCTTATCACCAGAAGTAAGATCAGGTCTCTCTTGCACTTCCAAGGCCAATTTCTCACATTAAGATGACAAACACTCAGTGTCTACCTTCATCTCATGAAACACTCCTCCTTGAGCTTTTGAACCAACACTGACAGTAATTCACAAAGAATCTAATCACTATAATCTAAATCATCACAGAATCACCAGGTTGGAAAAGACCTTCAAGATCATCGAGTCCAACCCATGCCCTAACACCTCAACTAAACTACGGCACTGAGTGCCACATCCAGTCTTTCTTTAAACACATCCAGGGATGGTGACTCCACCACCTCCCTGGGCAGACGATTCCAGTACTTTACCACTCTTTCCATAAGAAAACTTTTTCCTGACATCGAACCTGTATTTCCCTTGGTGCAGCTTAAGACTGCTGAATGTGATTTCTTTTCTCCCCCTAGAATAAACAAAATGGTAAACTAGACCTTTCTTGTTCTGTCAGTAGCTGCCTGGAGAAAGAGACCAACCCCCACCTGACTAAAACCACCTTTCAGGAAGTTGTAGAGAGTGATACAGTCAGGTATATTGTTTTATTTCATTGATCGCTATTTTCCTGTTCCCAGAAAGATTATAAATGGGAGTATTGTCTTACCAGTTGGAATAATTCAGGCCAGGTCAATGTTCGTTTGTGAAGGAGAAGGAACTGATCATTATTTGTGATGGGCTGTAGTAATGAGAGGGATTTGAAACCCCATGTCCAGAAGTCATTCCCCAGGTCCTAACATCAGGATCCTGCTTTTCCTGTCTCTCCTAGGGGCAAGAACTGTGGAAGCTGGCAGTAGGTGCAAAGCTGGATGGTGTCCAGCCACGGAGAGAAAGTAAAAGTGGCAGCTATGAGAGGGAGCAGGTTCTGGCACAGGCAGAGCAGAGCAACTGGCAGCAGGTTCTGGTGGCCTGTGCTCCAGTGACTTCTCCCCCTGGGTGACCAGCAGGGAAGATGCTGAGAAGCTGGCGTTCACTTCTCTGAGAAGGAAGTCAAGGAGCCAGCATGGTTCACAACTTCCTTTGCAGGGGGAGGCTGACAGCTCTGTAGGAAATAGTGTGGAGGCACTTGTGGATCCTGGAATGAGACTGAATGTCATAACCTATGGAGAAAATTTTCTGAGACTTCTTCAGCACTACCCTGTATTTTTTATGTGAGTGAAGGTGAGTCTGGGATAAAATGTGGTGGAGGGTGGGATCCCTTCAGGCCTTCCAGGCAAGAAGTCTAAAATTGGCTCTTTCATGAAATTCCCCAGGAGACGCAGCCAGAGGTGTGAGTTCATTCTATGGGACAGGTAGGTGTTGGAAATGACTCTTCAGCAGTTATTGCAGCTTTGTCTCCTTCCATGATTTGGATGAGTTTTTCTCCTGTGGGCAAGCCCTCAGATCTAGAAACAAGGAAGGTCATCTCTTCTCTGGACACTTCCTTTCATGTACCTCGCTGGTGAGGAGGGAATCTTCTCAGTCTCATGTGACTTAAGAGAAAACAAACAAAAAGAAAATCCCCTAGCCTAACAAAATACTTCCTCTCTGTAGCCAAGATGCCCTTCTGCCCCCCGAGCCAGGGATGCAGTCCTGCTCCAGCGCCCTGTTTCCCTCGGGTAGCCCCGGGCACACACCTCTGCCCCCGGCCGAGCGGGACCCTCCGGCGCGGGGGAGAAGTCCGAGCCGCCGGTAACGTGGCAGCTCGGAGGCGATCCGTGCTCTGAGAAAAACAGGAGGTCAGCCGGCAAGTTACATGGATTGAGTCATGTAGAGTTAAACTAACCCCTCCCACAGCCTTTAGGACCACTAAAGAGCCCGTTTTCATGAGCACCTCTCACTAAGGCAGCTCGGAGCCGGCAGAGGCTGAGAGAGGAAGGAGGGGGGAGCGCGGGAGGAGGGAGCGAGCACCGGCACTGATGGACGAGCCAAAGGGTAAGGACGGGAGCGAACCGCCGCTCTCCCAAAGCAGCCCTCATCCCCGGCGAGGGGCGCGGGGCTCGGCGGGGAGCCCCGGGGTGGCGGCATCCCGCGGCCGGCGCCCGGGGGAGGCTGTGCATATTCATGAGGAGCTCCTTCGGGATGTGCCAGTCNGCGAGGCGGAGGGCAGGGCAGGGCAGGGGCTCCGTGAGGGGCCGCCTCTTCGGGGACCTCGGGGGAACAATGGCTCTGGGGCGGGGAGCAGCGCGGCGCTGGCCGCGAAGGGCTCTCGGTGCACAGCCTCGGAAGAGCAGGATTCATTCCCCGGCCGGCAGCCCTCTGGCCTTAACTGCGGCCCTGAGGAGCGGGGCCGGGACCCGGCAATTGCTGCAGATGCTCACTGCACCGTGATTTTGCTACAAGATACATGTCTTCTACTTGGCTTTGCCTTTTATAATCAGCTGACACGGTGCACGTAGCAGCACTAGTCACAACGTTTGGCAGAAACATTTCCTAGTTTAGTATCAGCTTTTTTCTATCTGGGTGCCTTACCCTCTGTTTACAGCGCCTTCTGCAACACGGTCCGTCGTTCCCTGCTGCTGGCAGCACTGCGCTCTGTGCGGGGCTCCCAAACACGGAGCAGGAGCTCGGACAAATACGCTGGAGGCAGTAAACAGGGAAAATACTTGGGCAGATAGTTTCTTGTTCAGTACCAGGGGGAAGTCTCTCATTTATCATTGTTATGACAACGGGGAAACAAAATGTGATTTCTTTTTCCCCCTAGAATAAACAAAATGGGAAACTAGACCTTTCCAACGTTTTATCTGAATAGAATGTAATAAATGGCATTTGAGGGGAAGAAGCATTTTCTCAGTCTGACGTACATCAAAATTTAAAGCAAAGACTTGCAGAAGGAGAAGGTTAGCTCATTAGTTTATGCAGTCATGAGTGAAGCTGGAAATATTTGGAGATAATTTGCCTCCTTTAAGGAGGGGGATAAGAATAGCTTTGAAATCAGTCTTTTAAAAGCTTCATTCCAAAAATGAAATATAATGCTTGAACAGAGATGTCTTTTCTAGTGGGTGTGGAATCACAGGGAAGCAACTTGGATAACGAGAACTGATTTAGGAAAAACGACCAAGTAAGCCTTCTTTTAGAAAGTGGAATTTTAAAGAGATAGAAGGAAACTAAAGGAAACTGACAGTGCTCAAGCCAACTGCAGATGAGGCAATGATGGTTCTGTAGTGGACAGACCCCCCAGAGCATGCAAGTCTTGCAAGACCCTATAGAAAATTAGTGCAATAAATAGCAAGGAATTGCATTTCATCTGTGTGGGAAAAGAAAATATCACACTATTTCTGAGAATGCCTCTCGCAGTATTTTCCAGAGGCAGCAGTCAATGAGCTCAGCACGAGGCAGTCTGGGACAGGTGGTATCTATCAAGTAGTAGGGAGGTTCCACCTTGAAATGAGGCACAAATGCACACCAAGGACATGCCCTTTCATCAGAAAGGAATTATTAGGAAGTGTTCCACCTGTAAGACACCTGTTTCCTGTGAGCCATGTCCACAGGGACTTTAATAAATGCCTCTGGAACACTACTCTTCATTTTTAGGAAGCTTGTTTTTAATTACTGATACTGTCAGCTCTGCTTTGAAATTTGGATCAATATGCTAACATGTCCAAGAAAGAAAATCTGGTTGGGATGTTACATAGGTTATATCACTGGTCACTGAATGCTTTCTTGGGCAGAAAGCATGACAACCTAAAAAGTACGTGTTACTAGAAGATACATGGGTGTGCTTCAGTCTGGCAAGAGCACGACGCTGATCTCATGAAGACAGCAGTGAAAAGAAATAAACCTTATAAAATGTATCTATTTTAACATAAAAAGTACTCATGTAGTAACTCTTATTTGGAGGTCTCTATATACACAGAGATCAATTAATCACTGTCTGATGACTGCTCTCTATAGATCATTCCAGCATGGAACAGTAATAAAGCAAAATCTGACAGGGGAAAAAAAGTAAAGGAATGTGAATGGAAAAATCACAAATTTAAAGAAGACATAATTGAGCAGCACACGAAAACCAAGAATGAAGATGACTTTGATTTGCTCATTCAGGCAGTGAAGGCAGCAAATAGAAGTTAAAACAAGTAAATGAAAAGGAAGTGGAGAAAGAGGAAGTGGAGAACATCTGATGGAAAACATAGACTCTGAATGGGGGAAGATTATTTAGAGAAAGTAAAGATGTCAGGGGAAAATCTAAATTTATCAGGGCCAGGCACAATTCAAAGGAGGCATTTAGTATGCCTTAGGAAGAAAATAATGTGTATAGATCAATTGCAAGGTCATTATGGAGGTGGACAGGGTGAGATTTTAATGATGCAGGACAAAACCAGGAAAGAATTGGTTAAATACTTTACCAAATGTGGGCGGGGG
>WBMY01004200.1:235277-307992 GCA_013397315.1 Donacobius atricapilla | reverse complement strand
GTAGCGGGTGAGGGGGGGGGGGGGGGGTTGGAGCGGGGACAACACACACATGTGAGGAGAGGAAGTGAATTCTGATATGAAGGAATATTTCATATCAGAGTAGTTTGTTTGTTTTGTAAATAAATGTTTTGGGGTAAATAAAGTTTAGCAACAACTTGAAATGAAATGTGCCTAATACTTACTGAGAAGATCTATACACAATAATGTTCATGTTCAGCAAGCTGGAACACTATGGATATCCCTGGCAATGGGCAGAATGCTATTGTTCACCCAATATCCCAGCAGCATGATGGTGTGTATTCTGGAGAGCTATTGCTAACTTAGTTTGACATCAGTTTAATATAAGTTTCTGGATAGATCTCCTCAGTAACCAAGTTTTAATAGCTAGTTTGATTATATTGTTTCGTTTTTGTAGAGAATAAAACTTATCAAAGTAACTTTCAGAATAATATTGTAGAAATGGGTAACATTGTCAATACAGAATGAATGCATTGAAAAAGAAATTACTCATCCCAGACAGAGGCAAACATGAAGTTCATGCGGCCCCCTCAAGTGAGCAGATTGGTCTGCATCCTAGAATGAAGATAGTCCTACTTACAAGAGCCCGCAGGAAGAACTTCAAGGAATATGTTTCTTTTGGGTTTGGAACTTGGCTGGAGAATGCACTTATAACGAGTGGTGGGAAGTATTTCAAATACTGGTAGATCTTTTAATCTGTCTTCGCTTTCTTGAAGGCTCTTTTGTTTACACGGTAAGTCAGCTGACTTAAAAAAATAGATGTCACATAAGCCTGGTGTGATTCCCATTCGGAAAAAAAAAAAAAGCCGGACTGCATTTTGTCTTATGCATGTGGACACTCATTGAAGTTCTAGGAAACAAACAAACAAAAAAAAGTATTCTTAAAAGCTGAGTGGTTGTTGAATAAATCTAGGCTGTAACTTAAGGGACTCCTAAAGCCTGACTCTCCTGATAGTTAAGAACCACTACACAAAAGGGGAACTGGAAGAACTGAATTCCCTGTCTGGTATTTGACAGCCATGGTCTGGATTATACGTCTAGGACTGGGAAAGCACTGGTTCTTTATTTTCCAACTAATTTTTTGCACTTGTTTTATTTTCCAGAGGAAAAAATTGTGGTTGAAAAGAGTAAATATAAATACCTTCCATGTTTAAACTTGTTCACAATGGATGCGCTTCTGATGTTGTTCTGATTGCAAAATTCTCCCTATGACTCTCTAGCAAAGAATGAACTAATGGATTAAGACCTGGATAACAATAGACCTCAAAAATAGTTATCAAAGGAAATAATCATTAAACAGCTGTGTTTTCAGAGGTATTCTGCAAGAGGCCTGATGGCATTAGACATTTCCAATAATGATCTAAAAAGCATAAAATCATTGCTGATTTGCAGATGGAGTTTGTCAATGCTAGGACGACCAGTACAAATACCAATTAAGTCAGAGGAAAAAGTCTAAAGAAGCCAAGAGTGGTTGGAAAGATAAAGAGCAAATAAAGGGCTTTAAGCCAAGCTTGTAAAAGCACAGCTAATGTGACTTTGTGAGGAAAATTGGACATTCAAACACTGAATAGACCAGAAAGATTTCCAGACAATGTTGTTCAGAAAAAAATATGTAGAGGTGTGTGTATGTATGTGCATGTCTATAAATATATACATATATCTGGGACAGCCATAACTCAGAGGTTTTCGGTTCTTCATTACCATGGAGGGAGAAGGTTGTCCTCTAGTCAACCTTATTGTGACCAGTGCATTCTATTTGCCCCTTGATTTGCAATTACCAGAAGCATATAGAAAACCCTTGAGGAATTTCTAGAGGAGAAAGAATAAGAGGCTGAACACCTGAAAAGCAAAGGGTTACAGAAGCTATAATCATTTATAATCTTTTTGATTTTACCTAAGTTGCATAACTGGCATAGTGTGGTGTGACAGTATCATGCTTATATTCCCTCTTTTCCTAAGACATCTTTCCACCTGTGGGTTTGAGAGCAGCTAGGAAATGAAACTTTTGGGTTAATACCCTCTGGGGGGTATTTTATACCTTCTTACCAGCCCAATGCCCAATAACTGTGTTCCACAGAGCTGGATGTGGTTGTAAGTGTGTTGAGACAGGAGCTGAGTTCTCAGCTTAGAAATCATCTGTTCAAGGTGTTTAAGATGGGGTTAAAGATGAAAGTGTTCAGGCTGAACTTTGGGATGAAGTAAGTGATACTGAAATTATTTTGGAGAGTCACCTCATAAGGGATTAATATTGCTTGAGGCTGATCAAATTCAAATTGTAAAATTTTAGAGCATGTTCACAAGAGAAGCACCCCAGTTGGTTTTCTGAAAGCTGAGTTAGCTCTATTATTATTTTTTCATCTAGGTGTGAGAAGTGGCTTTAAGTTTCAACTCACTGGAAACCTCCCTTTCCTGAGCAGAGCTGAAAGTTTATGGCAGGCATTTCCATCAGTGTCTCCTAGTTGCAGAGCTGTTGCTAGAATGCTCACAAGGAGAACAGCAGAGCCTAATAAATCTTGATGCTGAAGGAAAAAAGGCACCTGTGCTTGTCTCTAGCCTTGTTCCTTTTATTCTGTGATAACTTTCAGCTTGTCTGTCTTGAAAGTCAACACTGGCCCAAGCAGAGAACAGAAGGAAGGTAAGGGTAAAAGTCACTTTCATGACAGTTACTGAGAAGTGCAGGAGGAAAATCTTCACTGCAACACAAGGAGAGACAAGAAACAAGCCCTGTGCTCTGAAACACTGCATTAGCAGTACAAATTAAGAACTGAGTTAAGGGGAAAAGTGTGAGAGACCAGATGGAAGAGAACAGAGTCGGCTAAGTGCACACTGAACAAATTCATCTGCTCACATCATCTCATGCATTCACTGTCCTCAAATGTGGAAAATGCTGCAAAGATCTGTTTCCCAGCTTGCTCTTCGGGCTCCTTGTCCCTCTGTCCCTAGTGCTGCACTGGCTGTTCACACTCAAGGGTGATGCAGACAGTGTAATGGCCAGTGCTGTCACTGTTCTGTTGGTGCTCAGCCACCACCAGCAATGCCACAGCTCTGCCTATTATGGTTCTTACCTGAAACCTTTGGGGCCCATATTTGTCCATTCCAGCTCGGAAAGAGCTTTCAGTGAGGATCTGCAGAGCCACTTCACGTCTTCCTTCACATTGCCTTTTGAATTCCCTTTGTGCTGTCAACACAGGGATTAAGTTTCTAGTATGAGGAGACATGCATCCATCAGTCTGACCTGTGATGTTCTGTGCTCCCTTGTGACCTTCGCCTAGCTGAATGCTACATCTCTTCTGACCAAAAAGTAACCACTTGACTGATTTACAGACTGGGACTTGCACGTTTGAGCAAACATTTTTATGTTGCTTAAGTAGAAGTTAAAGGTTCTTAGTTTGATTTGTATTCTCCCCTTTGTTTCTGATCCTCCTGAGAATCCTGGCCCTGATCACAAATCATGGTGAATGCCAGAGTGTTCTTGATAGAGATGATGCAAAGAAAATGGACCTATTTTTGCAAAGGAATGAGACTTCGTTTGGTTTTTGTTTTTTCATTTACTGTCTTGTACCTCTCAACCAAAGCTCAAACCATCTTTGGCCTTTGATCTCTGTGTGGTGACTAGAAAAGGTGAGTCAGCAGCTCACCACTCAGAAACCACTTCAGCCTCTCAGTTGGTTCACAGCACTGTCACAATCTGCTTGTAGGGGCTGCCGAGACAGAGGAGAGACAAGAGAGGCTGGTTCAGCTGCTGTAGTTTCTAACCTTCACCAGAAGTCACACTGCAGCTGGGGGCAGTGGAGGCAACAGCATCCCCACCTTCCTCCCGAGGCTTAGGGCAAGAAGGGGCAGACTCTTCCAGAAGTGAGGGATGAAGGGAATTTGGAGTCCCTTCAGTACAGCTAATGGACAGAAACATCCAGAGTGCATGGCAGAGCCCAGGGAGCAGGCATGCAGTGGAAGGAAAGGTGGAGCTGCTTTGTAGAGGGTGGGTTTGGTGGTGGGAACAAGTAACAGAGTGGGATTTGTTCCTCTGCTGAAAACTGTCCCTCCCTGCTCTTTGCCAGAATGGGAGTGGGCAGCTCCTGCCAGGGAGAACATCTGCTCTTTGCCACAATCAGCCCCTAGCTGCTGGCTCCAGATTCTTTAAGGAAATGCACTGGAAATCTGCAATTTTGTCTTGAATTGAATGTGCCAAATAAGTTGATCTAAAGCTTCTATACATTTAGTCTCACTTCACTGAAATAATATAGGAAGCTTACTGTTTGTCATCTTTGTTTGAGACTGCAGTAAACATGAACACAGCGGAAGCCAAAAAGAACGTTATTCTGGTAAATCTAGTGGTGAGGCTCCTGTTTACGATACTTAGAAATACTGCTGTGACCAAAAGCATGAAAGCCATACGGAAAAGAAGAAAATAATTCTCCAGCAAGGTTCTTTAGAATTTATTCTATAATTAACTGAAGAGAATTAGGACCATATTTGAAAGGTGGAACTATGGCATAAGACAGAGGTAGGATAGTCCCTTTTTGTGGCAGAGCAAACAGAGCAGTTAAACAAACTGAAACTAAACCGCTGCACTTCATCTTAAAAATAGTGGTTTACAATAGAAACTGGCCCCATGCTGTGAAGTCCTTGTTAAAGACAGTAATTTCACAGTTGCTTTTTAGGTTACAAAGCATGTGTCAGCTACAGAGACTAGTAATTTCTCTACCAATTTAAGAATCTTCAGTCCTGTAGCCGCTTGGCACCTAAGAATATTAACTGGATCCCATAGGCCTTGCTGGGAAGAGATGTCCTTGTGTAAATAGGGATTTGGAGAACTTCTTTTGTCTCTCTATTTTGCAGGAGACTGTAACCATAAATTTACACATCTCGGGAATTTTTGGTGTGGTGTAGCCGTTAGTCTTTAGTTTATTGGCCTCTTTATAATGTAGCAATGAATTCTGTTAACTCTGCTGGTTTCTCCTTCCTCCATCCCTGAAGTTAGTCTGCAGGAAGGAGACACAGGGCATTCCTCTGTGGTACTCTGATGCCTATTTTGCTCTTTTCCAGAATATTTCTTCTAATCTAAATGACATTTTCAATTTTTATTCCCTGTTTTTAAAGTTGTAGCAGAACTACATGGAAATTGTAGCATGAGTCATGTGTGTACTTTGCTGGACCATTAATCTCCAAATTGTTGTTAGTCTGGCAGAACATCAGAGAATATATCAAAATGATGGAAGATGAATTTAAGAGTAGCTGTAGCTAAAGTGTTCTGCTCTTTCCCTGGACCTTGGGAATTCTGCCTCTCTGCAGGAGGGAGTATGCTGCAACCCGTAGTCCATGAGAGCTGCCCAGATAAGTGGATGTCCACAGGGCAGAGCATTGGGATGTCTGCTGCTCTCTTATGCTTTTTCATCAACTAGGGGAATAAGGCTAATGGTGCTGACCTCTGTAAACTCCTTGGCAATGTACCAGTGAAAAGCACTGTGTCAAATTTAAGTTCTACGAGTTGTTTTAAGGGGAAGGCTGACAAAAGGAAGATGAGGCCTCCAGCATTACCTGATTTGTATTAGTTTCCCATGTGATGTGGGCAGACAGCGCTGCTGAGAGCTGGAGTCAGCTGTGAAAGCCACAGAGCCAAGGGGAGCTTGGCAATATTGGGAAAGTACTGAGAGAGTCCTGGCCTTGCTTGGTGTCTGTGTGCTGGGAGGAGGCTGGACTCATGTGACATGAGAAAATATGTGTGCAAAAAGCCTCCTTGTGGGTGCTGTGGTTCTGCTCTGGGATAACTGCAACTGTCCTGTCTCACAGGAGCTTTATGGGAGAAGCTGAAGTTAATGCCAGTCTTGCCCTGCAAGTCTGGATATAGGAACAGTACCAGGTCTCAGCTACACGGGTGACAATGGTCTCACCCTGTACTGTCACAGGGAGCTGCTCAGCAGGTTAGGCTGAAAACAGCTCCAGCTCTAACACTGTCGGTGAGATCTTGGTTGTAAACTATTTCAAATCCTTTGTGACGAGTCTGGCAGTGACACCCAGGGACAGGCTTCATTGTTACCCTCCAGGATTTCAGCATACTCTAACTTCCCTAAGACTGCCACTGCTGCTGTGCTCGTGAGCGCTGTGCCACAAGCCCCGAGCAGGAGACCTGCCTACATCTGAGCAGCAGAGCTGCATGGTTACCACAGCGGCCCTAAAACCTACTTCCTTTGCTGTTGTCATAACCTAACCAAACCAAGGAGACCTGTTCCCAGCTGCAGTGGTGGCCTGTGAAAACACACCTTGCACAAGGTAGGCATGCACCTGGAGGAGCAGAAATACTACAGCTGGCCTGGAGGAAACGTGAATGGAAATATGTGTGTGAGAGAGAGAAGAAACAACAGATCAAGGGGTAAAAGAATGGTCTGTATTGATAACCAAGGATGTAACTGACTGCAGTAAAACTGGGTAAGTGCTGAAAAATGTGTTTGTGACAAGTCTGTCTGCCTGTGCCCTGATAAGCCTCACATGGATGGCTTGTCAGGAAAAGGCCTGGGTGCTGATAAAGCCACTGTGCAGACAAGTCATGGGGACCAAAACTGCTCAAATAACATATGGATCACAGTAAACTCACAGCACATCCTCAGTGCAAGTTGTCCTCTCCCGGCAAGCAGACAGACAGTGGGAGCTAAGGTACCGAAAATGAGGGGGGGAAAAAAAGGCACTGAGCAGCCTCTAGATAAAAGGGATTCCCAGGTAGAAGGATCACCCTGTGGTAACCATTAACTCCTGAAAATGGCAAAAGACCTGCTCAAGAATTTGTAGCTTGCCACTGAAGAGGAACCCAAGAGGTGCAGGGAGAATTTGGCATTTGGCACACTTGGTCTCATCTCACACAGGATCCTGCTGGAGCACCTCGATGAGCTTGATGCCTGTGAGTATGGGGGGAGTAAGTGTGGGTGAGAAAATGGGACCAAAACGATTTTTCGAAACGAACATTGTCTTCCTGTTTTGTAAGGTCATGCACTGTTGCTGCATTAATTTGCTTTATCATAGCTACATTAAAAATTTCTCCATTCTTAAACAGAGCTTTCACATATTTTTTCATTTATAGCTGGTAAGACCATCAGATTTTAAGAAGCTTTTGTTTTGGTGTGATCAGTGTAGCAAAAATATAATCAGGCTTAAGTTGAGCTGTAAGAGGTTCTAAGGGCTGAAAAATACTGGATAAAAATATCAGACAAAACAGGAGGGCAAGGAAAGTTCTTAGATGCTTTCAGTGATGGCAAGTGCAAAACTGAAACTGCTCCCAAGCACTTTGACTTCATTGTTCCCAAAGTAACTTGACTTCCCACAAGCCTGCGTAAAGGATGAGCAGGTCATGGCCCAGGAAGAGACCTGCTGCTGAGAGTCATCTAAATAAGACTGCAGTTTATAAATGGATTTGAGGCTAGGGTTCCCACATCTTCTCTGAGGAGACAGCCCCAAAGAGTTACTATACAGCTACTTTTTCTCCGTCAGCCTTTATTTCCATATTTCACATCTCTTTAAGTGAGCCCCATCTCTTTGGAATCAAATCCTGCTTTCAGTTAGTGTTGTTGGCCTTATGAGCATCTGAAGTTTGAGTTATTTTTCTCTTGTTTGTCTTTTTCTGAGTTTAATTGTTTCCTGTATAAGATGGTGGTTTCCATAGATACCTTGGACATCATTTATCTCTCCTTCCTGGACATACAGTTCCTCCCAATGAATTACACAACAATTTGCCATATCTGCTTGAGGCCTTGGTTTCTTCATCCATATCACTGCTATACTAAGCATTTTAACACCGTTGTTCTAATATGTCATCTTGATAAGCTGCCTTGTTCTTTTTACACAGCTTTCAATTCCACATGATGGAACTCTTGTCCAGACAGTTTTAATTCAAAAATGGTACACTGCGTGTCTATTTTAGGATTTTGTACTGATAATTGTTGGAAACTTTAGCTCAGCTTTTCTCTGCTATGGGTAACTGTTAAACAGAACAGTGTTTTGTTATTTTTGTTCCCCTCCCCCTCCCTGCCCTTGAGAAATGTTATCAAAGAACAAAGTCTGGCAAAGTATTCAGACTTGGTATGCTCCTAAATGAGAGCTGAGATACCAATGACGTTGTTCTTTCAGAGAGCTCTAGCGTGAGTTTTCTCTCTTTATCCTGTCTCCACCTTGTCCCAGAGGAAAGCAGTTGCCCTTGATTGCAGAGGTAGATGCTAATGTGAGTGAGTCACTGCTTGGTATTTAGTGGTGAAAAATTTAAGCACTATCAGTCTCCCCAAGCCGTAACAGAAACAAAGAAAAATCTGGACACGGTGTAAGTTAGTGCTTTCTTGGGTGTATTTTGCTCTTATCAGGCTATTCAATGCACAAGTGGGGCTGTTCTGCTGATTCAGCAACACAAGAAATGATGCCAGAGCAGCTCCAGGCCACACTTAAGGAATTACAAAGGAGACCATTAGAGTCACAAGTTTTCTCTTTAGCTGATTTATAAATGGATTTGTTTTCTTTCTTGCTTACTTGTCCCAGAGCTGTTAATAAATAACCTTTTCAATGTCCCTGCTCCTGCATGAGATGTGAGGCAAATGTGTGTTCATGTGAACTTGCTGCAAGTTCTGCAGCTGGACTGGACACCCTGTGGCTGGAAGGTTGGTTCTGCCTTGAGCTTGAGCTTGAGCGTGAGCCATCAAGCCTCCCATCCCAAGCCGGAGGAAGAACAGTGCTGAAAGAGGCTGGGAAACAGAGTGGCTCCTGGGAAAGCAGAAGACTTGTAGCTCCTTTTCACATGGGCCCAGGGTTTCTGGAGAGAAGGGTGGGTTGCTGTGACTGTCCCCCTGTACCCATGTTGCCTGATCCAAAATATTTCATGTTTGTATTTTGAAATATTTGAGGCAAGAATAGTGGGGAGAGGGAAGATTAATGGAGACACACAAATTGAAGGCCAAACTATGGCTTGATTATAAATGGGTTTCTTTTCCTGAGCCTAATTCTTCTCTCAGGATTCACTGCACATCCCAGTAATAAGTAATCTGAACTTTAGAGATAATTAGCATCCTGTGCCAGCCCATTCATCCAGCAAAACTTCTTTGCTATTTTGTTACATGTTAGCATGAGGCTCCAGCCTTTTCAAAGTGCTCCTCTGATCGTGGAAATTTAGATTCATATTTACCTAATTACCTTTGTAACTTCCAAGAAGTATTTCTTCTCTTACGCTCAGGAACTTTGTCAAGGCCTGTGTCCTGCAATAGCCTTTGATCCCATGTTCCTTACCATTGATTGTCACTAAAAATACCACAGGGTAATTTGTTTCCTGCTATTTGAAATGGAAATTGTAGCAGCATGAGGAACAGAGAATTATATTCATGCCAAATATCGTGAGCTGAATTCTCCTCATGGTTTGTGGGAATCCTAGTTATTAAAGCTGACCTCTGAGAAATCAGTATAATTTTCCAGAAGGCCTAGATAGTGGATGTGCTTCTCAGCAAGAGAAAGAAACTATTCCAGCTGTTCCTTGTCCTGTGCTCTGCAATGAAGAATGGAGATTGCAGTGCTGACAGCTGGAGGTAAAGGGTAAGTTGGGAAGTGTTTAAGCAGAGTGCAATCTTCTTTCATGCATGCAGCTCTAGCCCTGGCCTGCTGAAAGGAGGCAGCAGGGCTGCTGCCCTGCCTGAATAGCAAGGGGTCTTGGTTCATCTGCTAGGATGAGTTGCAAAGGGAAGGTGCCTACAATGTTCTCTGCTGCAACTGGATGCTATGCATGTTAAGGGAGGAAAAACTTACTGAGTGCCTTATAGGAGTAAGAAATGCTCATCTAAGACAGCAAATAGATGTGCTGGAAATCACAGTATTAAGGGGTGGCACAACCTGGGTATAGGCAAAATCCCAGGCACAGTTAGGCACTGCAGGTTATGCACTCACATGTGGGACTGCTGTGGAATGGGCATCACCCCCAGGGGCCTCACCAGTGTCTCTGCTGATGCTGCACCAGTTTGGAACAGTGTTTATGTGTCTGTGATCAGTCTCCAATGGTTTTTGGTCCTGAATGGGAAGTGAAACTTCAGGAGAAATGCTGATTGCTCTTCCGTGCAGAAATCGTCAGGCAGCACAGGCAGCGGCTCCACTTGCTGACATGTGGTACTGTGGGCAGCTGTGCTGTTTATTTTGGAAAGCAGGGAAGTGAGCCCCTAAAAGCTGTAATGTTATTCAACACACTAAGTGATCCCAGGAATCTACAGTTCGGAGAAAAACATCCGTAAGGTGGGGTGAGAGGCTTGGTGGCCTCAGCCCCTTCAAAGCAGGAAAGGTTGTCAGTGGAGAGGGCATCCAGGAAACTGTTGACTGCTGGGGTTGTATTTTGACTCCACTGGGAGTCAAAGCGTGCTGGGTGCAGAGCGAGCTGCAGGTGACGGGGTGTCTGGATATCTTTCCTCTGCACTCATTCCCCATCAGAACCTCCTGTGGGGCATTGCAGCATTTACAAAGCTCAGGACTTTTTGTTCTCCAGGAAGTTTCTGAACTTGCTGACCCAACATGGGTGTTGAAGGGGGGAGCGGTTGTTCTGGAGGCTGTTTCCTCTCTTTTTTTCATGATAACTTGTACATCCCCCTCATGTGTGGATGGTTGATGGGATACAGGAAAGGGTGGGCTGTACTGAGTTGGTGAGATGACTTACACATCACCCATCTTCCAGTGTAAGCAGTGGTCCTGCTGTCTTCAGTAACAATAATTAAATAGTTGTACACAATAGCTGCCTGGGGCTGAACTGAGAGAGCAAGAGACCAAAGCAGCTGAAGGCGAGTGCCCATCGCCAGCCAGGATGCTGGAGACAGAGAAGGGCATGACTCCCTATATAGGGACAAGAAAAGCTGATACGATGGTGGACTTTAGTGAAAGACAAGGCAATTTCTCAGAACTGAGGGTGACCATCTCACAATTTGCAATACATTATTTCCAGCTCAAGAGAAATGTATGTTGACCTCAGTCTCAAGAGGAAAAGAGGAATTTCTATGAAAGTTTTGAATTATTATAAAAGTAATGCACACTTATTCTGTGTCAACAACGTCTAGTAGCTCTTAAAAGAAACAGCATCACTAAATAAAAGATACTTGACCTGAATCAACAGAGTATTTAAAATGTGGAAATAGGAGTGCTAATAAGAAGCAGCCCATTCTCTTCTTATTTCATTCCACAAAAGCCATAATCCAGCTGTTAAAAGTTATGTTAATTTAAAAAATGTCTTAAAGATGCATATTCAGAGGCAAAAAAAAAAAAAAAGAAGATAAAACTAGTGCAAATTTAAAGTTGGAAAGCGTAAAAGATGGTCAAAAGAAGCATAAGGAAAAAGTCATGGCCAGAGAGTTAATAAGAGAAAGAAGAATGAAAGGATCTTGAGCACAAGTGGAAGCCTGGCAGCACCATTGGGCCATTGCAAGTCTGTGTATGCAAAATATCAATAATGACAAAGCCAAATCGTGTCAGTGCTTGATGCATCTTTTTTTCCCCAAAAAGAAAAATAAATGCCGTCACATCATGTGATAGTCAAGCATAGTCAAGCAATAATTTCACTGGTGAGCCAGGGAGGAGGGGAAGCTCCCCCTTGAGCTCACTGGATATTTTCTGATGAAACTTCAAGCTTTGTGGGTAATGGCAATAAATCTTCTCCACTTAAAATATAGCTTTGATGGTTACCAGCAAATTAATACCAGAGGTTTCCCGACAGGAAACTGGTGTAACTGATACCACTTTTCTCTTCTGATTTGAAAAACCTCTTTGATGTTAGAATTGTAAAGAAATGAGTATGAATACAAGTAGGATACAGGCTTAGTAGTCCAGTAGACAGCATAGAAATGTGAAAAATATCTAAAGGTCGTTGTGTCAGCAGCATCCTACCACTTGCTAGTTGTATTTAAGAATATTGAGTATTTGAGTCTGACTGCTGTGATGCAAGTCAGAGAAATATCTTCCTGCAGAGAGATTATTTAATGAGCAGGCATTGGGAAGAGTTGGTGGGGCTGGTGTGTAACACCAGGGAGAAGAGCTGTGAGGCCAAGGTGGGAGGGAGCGTGAGTGCCTTGCAGAGAGCCAGGGAGGCTGAGCACCATCCCCAGCTCTGCACCGTGGGCAGGTCTTTGACAGGGGAACCTGCCTGGTGCATGGGTGAATGGGGCACTTGTTGATGTGGCAGTCTGGGCCACTGGGGCTGGTGGCCAGAGCCCCTGGTCATCGCCTCTCAGCAGTAACTCTGTGCCGCAGGGCCACAAAGCCCCTCTGTGCTGCAGGTAGCTGTGGAGCAGAGAGAAGGGCCTGTGTGCTGCCTGCTCCTGTGTAGCCATCCCTTGCTGCTATTTCTCAGCTTTTGCTGCCCCCAGCACCCAGCAGCTCTCCAGGATTTCCACATGCTTTTCTTTTTTTCCCAGAAAAGACGTCTCATTCAATGTATCTTGTGCAATTTCCCAGGGTTGTATCCCAGCCACAACACTAAAACCAGCAAAAGGATGAGGTACTCCCACACCAAGCAGTGCTGCACACATGAATAGCATACAGCAGGGTGATTGCCGTGGCTGAATTATGTCTCAACAAAACCTGGAGCTTTGTTGGGCAAAGGAGGGAGTGCCTTTGTGCAACTGCATCTGTATCCCACAGGGAGAGCATATGCACTGCACTGGCTTTGCTGACAGCGTAGCTTGTGAGTGCATTGTCCCTTTTTTGCTGACTCCCCTCCTTCTGAACCAAGGAAACGGAACTGGGAGAAAATCCAGGAGCCACCCTCATCCTGAGACAGGATTGGCTACACCAGCGCCGGCAGGTAGAAATGTCACTTATCTGAAGACAACTAATGAGCCTTCTTTACTCTTCCCTTTTGCAAACTTAACAATTCCAGTTCCTTCAGTCTTTCCTCATAGGTCAAGCTTTTAGGCTTGTGATCTGTCTCATTCTCTTCTGGAATTTCTTCAAGTGGTCTACATCTTTCCTGAAAGGCAGTACCCAAAATTGGTCATAGAACCTCACAGGAGGATTTACCAGCTTTAGATGGAGGGAAAGCTTACTATAAACTGCTACAGCTGCAATAATGTTTGCTCTGGAAAAGCTACTTAACAGATTGCTCACCACACTGTCTTTCAGTGCTGGCTCTTACCTAAATGTCATATTTGATTTTGCCCTTAAGTGAGTTAGATGTTTTCACCAGGCTTTCACTTATTTGTGAAATTTATTTTCAATTCCAGTCCTATGTGTCAGTGTGCTTTGCTCTCAGCTTGGTGTTATCTCAGACACAGGCACATTCTTTATCTTCCAGCTCTCTAATGCACAGGTATGTGTGCACATGGGACAGTTCAAGCTGCCAAGCTGTATAGCCTAAATTCATAGGAGTCTGTGGGTTTTGAGACATGTAGGGATGCATGATTTTAGTATCAAATGTCTCTGAGAGACAGCATCCAAAAAACTCCTTATACTGTTTGGATTATCATTTTCACTGACACTTCAATGTTTGTACTTCAGCACTTACGAGTATTTCATCTGGAAAAATATAACCCAGTAAATGTGTATTTATTATTCTACATAGCACTACAAGGAGGGGCAGAGATTACACCAATATTTAGGCCACAGACTTTGCCACATCAATAATTAAAACTTGGAGCAGAATCTCCCACACTGTTCTGTGTAACAGTTGTAAAAAGTGATGTAAAATCCTGATCTGGAGCTTGAATTCCCATTTCAACATGCTGAGTGTCTTGTCCTGATATTTTGAAATAAAGCCCCTTAAACCAAAGCCATTGACTTGCCTTCTATGTGCTTGTATGAAAATTCGAAGACAAACCTGAGCCTCTTGACAGCCTAAGAAAAGACTTTCCCAATATGCTGGCCTGAAACAGGTGGTTTACATTACTTTGCAGCAAAGTCTTCCTAGGTAACTTGGATACAAGCATGTTTAAATGAAAAAGGCAGATGAAGAATGAGTAAGAAGCCAGTTAGGGACAGGGAAAATTTCATTAAAGGGTTGATAAATGAAGGAGTGTGAGTGTTTATGCACTCAGAGTTGTGGTTGTGGTGGGTCTGAAGACAGGAGTGCCTTTTGGATAATGTGCATCAAACCCTGAACCCTGCAAGTTCAGCAACCTCACAGAGTAATCATGACTACTGAAATCTTATTTTCACTCACCAGGAGGATGATGTGTGTGTCTCCTCTCCAGACCGAGCAGCAGCACTGACTGCTCCCATGGCCTTTCCCTACAATCACTTCCAGCAGAACTCCACAGACACAAACTCCTGCAGTGAGAAAACGTGCACAGACTGCATTGCCAGAGCCCCTCTCTCCTGGGTGGGTTTGCTGAGACTGCATGAGAGGTTCTGGGATGACTTAGCACAGCCCATGATGGTGGAAGACCAGGTTTCTGAGGTAGTGCAAGTGCCCACCTCACTTCATTTAGGCTGGCACTGTGTAATCTCCTATGGAATGGGTTCACTTCTGTGCAAGCCCAGTCTCCTTGCAGCTCTGGTCAGAATGTTCAAGAAAAATATAAGCAAATAATTCTACATGCAGAGAAATGATGCTGGACTATTCAGATAGACAGAAAAGGCTGGAAAAGACAAAAATCCAGAAAGGATAGTTTCTTACAAATTGACTGAGAGAATAAATTCTCTTAGGACTGGGCATTGCAGAAGTTGTGAGATAGAAGTGGAAGACAGGCAGAGAGAATAGACTGACAATGAATAAATTAAGGTTGACAATGAATAAATTAAGGTTGAACATTTATGACCATAGAGAGGAGTGCTGACAGGACAAAGGTGCTGGTGGGAGCTGTCTGTCAGTGTGGGGAGCTTGTGCAGTGGAAGAGGAATGGCCTTGCAGTACAACCTCTTGTGATCCCTTCTGTAACAGACTGAGCATGAACATCCCAATGAAAGATCAAACATCAGCTTTATCTGTTGTGCAAAGTCTGAGCTTACAAAAATATTTGTATCTATTAGATAGAGATGATGAGTCACAGTGAGATTGTCTGAACCAAGCATGGCTTTGGTCTGCACACAGTTATCTTTTCTGCTTGACATTCCTAACATCACTCCTTAAACAAGCCTTAGTCTCAGCTTACTGCATGTCTAAAAGCATCTAGTTGCCTGATTCCTTTAAACTTTTGTTACTAGGTGTTGTTTGGTGAGAAGGGAGTTGAGGGTGGGCAGCCTTGGACGTGACATCTCCTGGCATGTAGAGGTGCCAATAACTTAGTGTAGTGCTGGCTGGAGGGGGCATTTCTTATTTGTCTTGAGCTCTGGAAGACACAGGAGTCAAATCTGCTTCCTTGCCTTCACACAGAGCTGCCTTCCACACTGGTGTGGTCCCTCCTGGTTATTCACTATGAGCAACAGGGTTTCCACAGCAAAATTTCTGCTACCTTCAGTAACTGACAACATCCTCCCAGTTCTCTGTCTTGGAGACAGAAAGGATGTTTGATCTGGGTTTTTGGGTGGTTTTTTTTTTTTTGGCCATCACTGGATGGAACCAGTGGTATCCCCTACAAAAAAGCAAAGAGACCAAAACTGGAAACAGACAGAGAGGCCAGAGCAGCTGGGCTGCGCTCCAGCATCTGGAGAGTGCTCGGTGCCTGCACAGCCAGGCAGGGCTCCAGCAAAAAGCAGCTCTGAGCTCTGAGAGGAGAAAAGCAGCATCATTTCTATGCCTACTTATGGCCCTACAGGATGTTTTAGTCACTGCACACAGTGAGCAGTATGAGAGAAAAAGTAGAGATCTGTCTTTACTTGGATTCTGACTGGGCACAGGGACAGAAGATCATGTCTGCTTAATCTTTAGCTGAGGAAAACTGCTAGTGACAGGAAAACCCTGGGGCCTGGCAATCAGTCAAGTACTGCTCCACTTGGTGGACACTGGGGAGTGTTTGCATGGCATTCAGCAGTGTGAATGTGAACTTCAAAGGAGCTGGAGGAAGCTGGAATAACTTAATTCTTTAAGTTCCCTGAAGAACCTGCAATTACACCTAGAGCTGATGGAGGTAACCGAGTGCACAGAAAAGGGAACTTATTCAAATACCTCACCTTTCTGAACAAACAGCAAGTGAATTTTAACTACATTTAATTCTTTAGGTAGATTTGCACTGTTGTTTTTTGGTTTGGTTTTTGTTTGGATATTTTAAAATAAGTTTGTCTTTTTAAACAAATCTGTCAAGTATTCAAGTCTGTACACTTTGAGTGCTCTTTGGAAGGTTATTACTTTGCTACACTATCTTCTGGATTATGCTTATCACCTTGTACCTTTTCTTGTATGAAACATTTTAATAAATGTTCCTTGGTAGCATTAAAATTCACAGAGATGGATGGTCTGGTATGGGATACAGCAATGAAGTCACATATCTACAAATCCCAGAGTGCTAAAAAGTGCTCATGATACTGAACTAAAATTCAGGCAAAAATCATATTCAGGTTTAAGAAAATAATGTGCCTTGGCAAAAAAATTACTAATCTCAGGCTACAGGTGGGATGCAGATAATTATCATTATGCCTCTGCTTTCAGCCAAGGGATTTCTAGCTCATAATTGGGATGGTCCATTACAGGGAGAACAATGTTCCTGCTTTGCTGCCAATGCTGGCACTTTGAGAGTGTGGCGGCTGAAAGGATACAGCAGTCTGACAATACCCATCATGACGGGAAATCTGAAAATCTTCGAACTTGTGCAAAGTCACACATCCTTCATTCCTATGACAGCATACACATAACAACTCTGTTCAGGGTTGCCTCTCGGCAAGATTTCAGAGTAAGGGTGGCAATAATTATGTGGATGGGCTGTGCAACTCTCAGCAGCCATTTCAGTTTTCAGGCATGCTAACTTCATATCTCTACTGTGCAGCTAATTTTACATTATAGCATCTGCTTTAATTCATTTTCCTAGGGTTAAAATAATTTTAGTTCAACAGACATGCTCAGTGCTATCGTAACCTGAGCCAACTACTCTCTCCAATAAGAAGGGAGGTCTCCCAGCCATCATGCTCTGCTGTTTCTAATCACTTCAAGCCCTGAGTTCTGGGCGGTTTTGAAAAGAGTTGGACAAAATACATTCTTACTTCCTACTGTCTGGTATGTGCACTAGACTGTTTTTTTAAGCTGCATTCTTGGAGATATTGGCAAGTATGCTGAGCCTCTAACAGGCGCTCACAAAGTGCGAGTGTTACAAGCTTCCAAATTTCACAGTTAACCTCGGCAGATTTACACATGAGAGGGAACACAGAGCTCCAGGTCAGTGTTACATTCCCAATGGGCTTGTCTGCAGCGTCTTCAAAGTGAGCTTTCCTGGCACTTTTAGGTTCCATTTTCTCTAAGAAGGTAAGAAGCTGTTACTTGCCTATAGTTGGAGATTTCCAGAGCTGTGTTGCTTCTTTTCACTTGGGCTAACTTCTGAGAAATAACTTGAGGATTTAGGGTCATTTGTAAGGTCAGGTAACACTATATAGTTCTCTAACCTGGGACCACCTCTCACATAAAACCAGAGCACTTAGAAGCTGACCCTGATCAGAACTTGAATGTTTTTCGTATGTGCATGCATGATATGAAGTGCCAGGATGGATTTGGAGCACAAATTCTGGCATGCAGATGCAGAGGAGGTTCAGTCACCTTCTCAGAGCATGACAACAGTTGACGTGGTTGCCTGCAGCGAGGTATTGCCATCCTGAATGACCTGTAATGTACTTCTAAACTTCTCCTGGAGTGTCCGTGTATAAAGAGAAGAGAAACTATTTCCCATGCAAGTCAGATGGTCAGTGCTTTTGAGTATGGAGCATCACTGTTGCTGGAAATGGATTTCATCTCATAGTGGGAGCACAAATGTCCCCTGGGAGCTATTTGTTTGTTGTAAGTGTTGAATTTACATCAAAGTTATACATCTGGAAAATACCCTTTTTAGAGGCCCATGTAGTAAGATGGTATTTTATTAAACAGTTGCCAAGTTTTATAAAACTAGCCAATGTAAGTTGTGAAATGAGGTTTTAACTGTGGGATACATGAAGGATTATCCAAATCAGAAAAATGTGAAAGACAGCATCATCATTTGTTAGCCACTAGCAAGTGCAAGTATATATATATTGGTTCTGAAAGCCCAAATGACACAATGGTTGTGAATGATTTTCATCAGCCATAAGTGGCCTTTTTTTACAGAATTCTATTGCCAACCATGTATATTAAACCACAAAAATCTTAATTTGTTAGATAGGTCATCCCAAATATGCCTGTAACATTTAAAGAATTAGAGTGGTAAAAGTTCTGCAAAGTGTGTGATTTATAACCATACTGTGCCAATTCTGCAAACACAGGCCATTCATAACCTGGTGGCCAAAGGCAGATAATTCAAAGGGAAAAGGGACTACGGGAACATGCCAAAAGACATGCCTTTGGGGTGTGAGGAAATATGGGCTACTGGGATACTAACATCCTTTTTCTGCTCTAGTCCCAGGTACCAAACCAAAGATGTCCTCAACAAGAACGATTCTACTCATCCTGGGATTCCTCTCTACTTTGGCTGTAATTGCTTTAATTGCTGTAGCAGTGACCCAAAACCAACCACTTCCGAAGAATATTAAGGTATTACAGGCTGGAGGAAAAGAAGCTGGGGGGTCGGGTGTCCATAGTGCTCACAGACATGTCACTGCTCTTGCTGCCTCTGGCTAACCTCTTTTTCTGGCTCCATACTCCTTTTGTTTTACATCTTTCTGGTAAAAACAGTTACAGCTTCACAAGGAATCATCTTTTAAGTAACTAGTCCCAACTTTGGGGTTTCTCTGCTCCTGCTTCTTTTGACAGGAGTTTTGCACTGAAGCTCTACTGAGAAGAGCAATGTCACACATTCCCACAGCTGCCAGACAGACGGGCTGTGTGTGTCTGGTCCCCTGTGTGTGGAGGCCAGCACACACCAGGTCTGGTTCGGTGCCTCAGGTGTGATATGGGCTCTGTTTTGCCCACAGTATGGGATCGTGCTGGATGCGGGATCGTCCCACACCAACCTCTACGTGTACGAGTGGCCAGCGGAGAAGGAGAACGACACTGGGGTGGTGAAGCAGGTAGAGGTGTGTAAAGTTGAAGGTAAGAGGAGACAAAGGAGCTGGGGAAGGGGCATAGGATGAAGAAGGGATAATGTAATAAAAGGGTGAGGGAGGAGAAATCTAGAGGAAGAGGCTGATAGTAGAAACAGTGTTAAATATGTGAGATAATGTATATCTCGCTGCTTCTCGTGGGGAGCTGTATGTGCCTGACCTTCCTGGGGAGAAAAATGTTTGTTTTCAGGATGCTTGGAATTAATTGCTTTTTGGAAACAATTACACCAAAGAGTGTACTTAAATAAATAAAATATCTGCATGCACTCTTGCTGAAGTGCTGATGAGAGGGGAGAGCATGGTTTGCTCTTTTTCAAGGCTTCTGTGCAAGCTATGCACAGGGCTTGTGGCTCAAGGTTACTCAGTTGATGCGTGTCATGGTGCCCTTTTTAATTCTATTTCATTGTTGTGTAGATACTGCATGGTTTAGGAAGGCATAAATGAAGCCCAGGGGTGCACACAAGGAACAGCACAAACCACCAGGGATCGCTGCATTCTGAGGTGTTGTCAGGCCTGCCTGGGGTCTTTTCATGCCTCTGCAGTGCAGGGGAGAGCCCTACTGTCATCCAGCCGCTGTGAGAGCTGCTCAGTGCTGCAGCATCCCACCTCACGAGCTGCACACTGAGCACACAGCAAGCGGAGCAAATGGGGCTTCCCTGCTGCCATGCAGGCACTGGTCCTGGGGCAGTCCAGGGAACCAGGGGACACACCGCAGAGAGGGACAATGACTTTTTCCTTGGGTTAGCATAAGACACAATAGCTGCAAAACACCCAGTGTTGTAGTGTGAGTATAAAGTACACAAACAAATGACAGCATCTGCCCCAGAGGAGACAGCATAGAAGGGTCAGGGATTTTCAGGCGCAAATCCAGGGTACATCCAGGCGGACTCAGAGAAGAAATTGCAGATGTTCAGGGCATGCTAAAGAAATAGCTTGTCTCAGCCCTCATCGCTAGTTCATAGCTTGCTTTTCAGAGAAAGGGTGGCAGATGCTGGGCACTGTGACCACCCACTACGTGCACTGGGCTTAGTTGGTGCTGTAGGATTTTTAAAGCTCCTCAGGAATGGGGTGGTTGAATCTGATTCTGCTGCCTGTGACACGGTTTAACACACCAGCTCATGACAGCATTCTGGGGTTATGCTTGGAGTCTGAACAATGAAGTGTCTTTACTTCTTGCAGGCCCTGGGATCTCAGGTTACTCCCATGCCACAGAGAAGGCAGGTCCCTCTCTGGCACAGTGCCTACAACAAGCAAAAGAGGTGATTCCCTCGGCACAGCACAAAGAGACACCCGTCTACCTCGGAGCAACTGCTGGCATGCGGCTCCTCAGGTACCGCAGGGCTTGTGCCCTTCTCCTGCAGCACTGCACCCGGGATGGCCACGGATGTGCAGTGGGGGCCTGTTGGGAACAGTCCTTGGGCATACTGCCAGCTCACACTGTGCCCAGGTACCCTCCTGTGCTGCTGACCTCCCTGAGCCCCGAGTCCCTGGACTTTTCCGTTGCTTCCCCACTCACTCCAACCCTCCATCATCTCCTGAATCCACATGCAGCACAGAGACACCAGGAGATCAGCGGTGTACAAGCTGATGCCTAGACATCCCCACAATTAAGGGATGCTCAAACATCCCCACAGTCTGGTATTAGCCCTAATCCCAGATTTTTGAGCCCAAACATATTACAACTCCCCACAGAGGGCCATCAGAGGCTAAGGTAACTTTATAATCACATCCTCCTTTAATTACAATTGGTGATTTTCATGAGGGTGACCCAGACCTCTCCTGGCTAGGACAGGGAACTGATCTTAGGTATATATTGCCTGGGAAATCTTCCTGGGGATATCTTCTGGATTTCTTCTCTAATGGTGACAGTAAAGAGTGAGAGGAGTCTCCACAGTGCAATTCCTATCAGGACACATGCTACAGAACAAGAGCTCTGGTCTGTGCTCCAAGTACCTACCACTCTCAGCTGCAGGGTCTGTAAGTGTCAGAGCTGGTGGCATCTGTGCTGTCAAGGTGTGACAGAGAAGACCATGGCCAGTTAGAGCTGGATGACTCATGAATGACCAATCTCTTACCATTGACACTTGCTAGGGAGTTGCAGCCTGCCTGCTCAGAATAAAGTGCCTAGAGAGGTGTCAGCTGGAGTTATTCCATCCTTTCTTCCATTCATCCAGGTTGCAGAATGAAAGTGCAGCTGACAAAGTCTTGTCCTCAGTAGGAAACACACTACGCTCAGCTCCCTTCAACTTCCAGGGTGCCAGAATCATCACTGGTCAGGAAGAAGGAGCCTATGGATGGATCACCATTAACTACCTTCTGGGCAATTTCAAGCAGGTAGTATATCTATAGCAAGTACATTCGAATCATTGGCTTACAGCACTTTTTAAGTCCTGCCTTGCAAGAAGGTGTCCCAGGCACTCTCTTCCCTTGTAAGCCGTTCACCAGGGATCAGGAAGCTGCACATCTTGCCTCAGCAGTTGCTGTGAGTACATCCTGATACTTAGTGGTATCAGGATGCACCACTATAGTCAGGCTTCAAGCATTGAAATAAAACACCAGCATCTTCAATAATTTTGCTTGGGTACAGGATCCTTCTCACTTCCTGATCTAAAATATTTCTGTTTCTGAAAAGTTTGACTATGGTTCTTTCCTGTTGAGCTTATAAATCTTCTGAGAGCTGAAACAGTAAGTGGACTGTTTTTTCTCATAACAATGGTATTAGATTTCATATTCTTTGCCCTCCTGCAAACACTTGGACATGATCCATCTTCTGTATTTACAAGCTTGCATTTTTCTTATGTCTTGTTCCAGCTCTCATCTCATGCCCTCTCCAGGACTTCCCATGTTTCCTGTGTTCTGTGCTTCTGCTTCTCTCCTCATAGTTCTTTCTCTTTTTTATTTCTACAAAATAAATCTTCTCCATGCCCAATAGATCTGCTTTACTTTGATTTTTTTTCCAAGTCTGGCTGGAAAAAGTTTCTACACTCCCTGAAATCCTTAAGTGAGACATCAGGAGCACTAGACCTTGGAGGAGCCTCCACACAGATTACCTTTGTATCAAAGGACCTCTCTTCTGAGTCCCCAGAGAACCAGCTCTACTTCCGTCTCTATGGCAAGGATTACCAAGTGTACACACACAGCTTTCTCTGCTATGGGAAGGACCAGGCTCTGCAAAAGAAACTGGCCAGGGACCTACAGGCAAGTACATCTACACCTGTAATTGAACAACCCTGGACCCCCTCAGCTTTGGGATACTGGTGCTGTAAAAGTTGCTGTGTCCCAGCTCACCTCTTAGTCTGGATTAGGGAAATGTCATTGTTCTCCTTACAGACTGGGCATGAGGTGCCCAAAGAGGTGAGAGTCAATACTTTCAAAAGTACTACCAATTTGAGATGCCTTGATTCTTTGGCATGGGATAGCAAGAGAACTGCATTTAACTGAAGTACTCGGGGAGGTGACATTTACCATATCTGAGAAACCCAGATCAACAGCACAGCTTCACACATTGTGACTTAAAATAATTTACCCAGGGTCCTACAGGGAGGCTGGGCAGTACCCAGATCTTCCCTTGCACAGCCAGTGCCTTAAACCATCCTTATCCCTTTGACCTGATGTGTGCCCCTGGATGTGATAAACTGTGACAAGTGCCACCCTTCCTTGTGGTTCTTTCCCAGGGTTATTCTAGAGCAAAGTGTAACAGCTTGGATTGATTTTTATTTTCAGACTGTGGAGAACGGCAGTCTTCCCGACCCATGCTTTCACAAGGGTTATGAGAGGACTATAAATATTAGTGACTTCTTCAAAAACCCTTGCACATCAGACAAGAAAAAGCAATTACCTTTCAGCCAGCTGTACATAAAGGGAGAGGGGGATTATCAAAAGTGCCGACAAAATATCCGGGAACTCTTCAACAAAAGCAATTGTCCTTACTCCAGTTGCTCCTTCAACGGGATATACCTACCTCCATTACAAGGGGACTTTGGGGTGAGTCTTCACTCATTCTTCAACTCTCTGTAATCCAGAATGTCAGAAGAGCAGGAATTCAGAGTAATGCTAAAGTGCATTCTTCATGACTGAGGCAGGAAATAATTTACAAGATGGCTTTTTGGACATATAACTACAAAAGTAGTGGTGCACTTGTTGTGAGGACAGACATGTTAAGAGCTACCCCAGTAAATACTGGCTTACCAGTACTGCACTGTTCCCATTCTAACCCATCTCCTTGGGGTGCTCTGTTTACTCACTTTTTAAGCTGTCCTTCCTGTTGTCCAGCACCAGAGGCAGGCAGGAATGCTGCTCCTGCAAACCTTATCTCCTGAGGTTGCTGGTGGTACCAGATCTGAAATTCACCCAGCAGTGTGTTCTTTACATCCACCTCTCAGCAGCTCTGAGCCGTATGTCTTCAAATTTACATCACTCTTGAAAACATTCCTGCTCCTATGTGTATGATGTTGCTTCTTGTATTTCTCTAGAAACAAACTAATTTCCTCTTGTGGCCTAGTCAGATTAAAAGAATCTTTCTCCTTCAGGCTTTTTCTGCTTTCTATTTTGTGATGAACTTTTTGAACCTGACCAGTGAACCAAACCCCCTTGCCCTGAACAAAGTGACCAGCACCATTGAGAGCTTCTGTGCCCAGCCTTGGCAAGAGGTGAGCCATGCTTGCTGCAGTAGACTGGGGCTACTGATACTTTTCTGTAGGATAAATGGCTGGGTTAATTTCCAGAGCAAGATGGGGAAGATCCCCCCCAGTACTTGCAGTAGATGCTCAGGCACAAGCTGGAGCAGTGGGAAGGTGTGTTTAACAGTCTGGTGATTGCCTCCTTCCCTAGGTGAAGACAGCGTATCAACACATCAAAGAAAAGTACCTGAGTGAATATTGCTTCTCTGGAGCCTACATCCTCTCTCTCCTGGAAGATGGCTATGAGTTCACTGAAACTAACTGGCAAATGATCCACTTCCTTGGAAAGGTGTGTTTTGTGGTGGGGAGGGCTCTACCCCAGCAGCTCTCTGCAGCCTCTGCCACACAGCCTGGCCCTTTATCCCCAGCGGCGCCACTGCTCAGGCAATGCCATAGCCAGCACTGATTCTTCTCTTCTGTTTCAGATTGGCAGCAGTGATGCGGGCTGGACCCTGGGCTACATGCTGAACCTGACCAACATGATCCCTGCAGAGGAGCCAGCCAGGCCCCCTCTCTCCCACGGCAGCTACGTGGGGCTGATGGTGCTGTGCTCCCTTGTGCTGGTGTCTGTGCTCCTGTTTGCCTGGCTTCTCTTCCACAAGCCCAAGTGCCTGCAGAAGGGGATTGTTTAGGAAGAACCTGAAGGGGAGAGGAGCCATGTCACCCTGGCTGCTCAGGGCTAGGATACCCCAGCAGAGCAGGCTGTACTGCAGAGTCCCTCTCACTGAAGCTACTGACTGTACAACAAGGGCATTTGTTTCTTCTGAATCACACTTGCACTGACAGATGTTGGAACATCAGGCTCGCCACCTTCTCTGCCAAGGACAGACAAGCTCATGCCCCCTCCTTGAATAGCTTGTACTTTCATTCAGTGAAACTTTGCTGCTTGTTGGTTTCTGCCTTGTGCACAGCATTATAAAGAGAAAAGTGGCAGCAATCTTTGGGAGCCGATGCTCCTACAAGGGTTATCTCAGGGTCACACATCCCACTGAGCTCTTGGGAGCTGTCACATACAGGGTGATCCTGCTCCTTCTCCACTGAAGCTGTTCCCAAGAGCCCTTTCTGCACCAGCACACCTCTGCTCACCTCGTTGCGCCCTGAGCTCTCACAGCCCTACAGCTGGGTACAGCTCTTGCACCTGGTTGTTCCCTGAAGGTGGGTCAGGCTCCCAAATGCCACTCTGGGAAAAGAATGGATGAGGATGAATAAACTGAGCATGCTTGTGGTTATCAGCCCTTAGCTGGGCTCTGTCAGCCGTCAGCTCCTTTTGCAGGTGGCAAAATGCCTTTTTCCCATGTCTTCCTGATGCTGTTGCTGGACCAAAGCTGGCTCACTGTTGCACTGAGCCATTCCCATGTCCCTAAAGTACATCAAGCCACAAGTTCCCAGCCAAGCATTGATGCTTTTTGTAGTAAGAGCTTGTATTGGCCCAGGTTCCTTGGCCCGTAGTGATTGTTTATGCCTGCAGGGACTCTGGTGTGATCAGTGTGCCCTCAGATATAGACCCATTAAAGCAATCCACGGTCACTGTGCTGATAACACAGCAGCCTCCAATATAGGGAAAGCATTTATTAGTTAATGTTCCTGTAGGCAGCTGGCAGCAGTTAACCAGCATGAATACGCACAGATTGAATGACTCTTTCCACCAGCAAAATTAGTGAAGATTTGCCTTTCCCTTCCTCATAGCACAGGGTTATCCTATGGCCACAAGACCCAGGGCTTGTGAGTGCACATACTGCAGCCCATCCTCTAGCACACAACCTGGACAATGCCACTGATTGAGTTTATGAATCACTTTCTTCCATTTTTCCATTTCTTGGTCCAAAAAAAGAGAGGTAAGTCAGAAATCCATTTTTGTAAAAACACTCAGAAACCACTGGTGCCTGTCTACCTCCCAGAAAATCTCAGAAATCTCTTCTGCTAATGACCTGTAAATGTGGAAGCAAAAATAAAGCAGATATTGTAGAGAGGAAAGCATAGCAAACACATACCTGTTTCCCAGAGCAGAGGTGTAGGCAGTGTGGAGGGGGTCAGGACATGCAACCCCAATAATGCCTTCTCCTTTAGGCAAGCACAGACACAGAGCTCCCCCAGTCTGCCCCTCTGCATAGTCTAGGCTGGAAAACGTCACACAGTTATTTCTGCTTCATGCCTGGAAGTAGAAGCCCTAATATATTGAAGGACCTAAAGGTAAGGGAAAAATCTACCCTGCCCTAAGATCTCTGGGCATATCATTGTTCTTCCAAAAATCTGTGTCCTATTTTTGCTCTGAATTAGCTGGCTTCAGCTTCTTTTGGATCTTGTTCTGCTCATTTCCAAAAGACTGAGTAACTCTGCTATTAAATTTCCTTTTTCCTTGTTGGTGCTTGCAAGTTGTCATTGTATCATATTAAATAGATTGATTTTCAATCTGTAAAGTGGTCTCTGCTGACCTCACTTGCAGCTCTCGACTCCACTTCTTTTAAAAGTCCTACATCTTTCTGAAACTTGGACACCAAAGATTTCAGCAGGTAGTAGAGTCACTAATAGTGTATATATCTGGTTTTGATCTATGTTCCAAGTTCCCCATTCATATATCTCTGGTCCAGGTCTGTTCACTTAACAGGAAGTTTTTAGGCTTTTGAGTCCAGCTAGACTATTGCAACTCTATCTTTTTTCCCAGTCATTGCAGCTCAGAACAGCCTCTGTCTCACATCCTACATCACTGTCTCTCAATAGGAGCCATTTTTCCTTCTAAAACACATATTATTCAAAGACTATTGCCCCAAGCAGATCATCCAGTTCAATTTGCAAATGACCCTTCACCAGCCGTGAGTCTCTTGACCAGTTTTTGTGTATCTGCAAATACACTGCGATGTCAGAATTCAGCTAGGGATGCAGTCTTCCTTCTGTTCTTTGCAGCAAAGATAGGTAGATGAGAGATGAACAGCAGGTTTTGGCCATGCCTGGAAGGCATGCAGGAGAAATGTGTGATTAGAGCTGCATCTGCTGCCCAGACAGCCTCTTTTGCAACACATCCCATCACCCTCCTTGCATATGGAGCCTCTGCTGCAGAGCAGATGCCCTGGAGAAGCTCCCCAGGTGGGCTGGTGCATCCGTGCTTCCCATGAACAGCATGGAAACCTGCAGAGTGGCAGTTCTTCTCCTGAGACCTCCTGGGGGATCTGGCAGCTGCTCAGTTGTGTCCACAATGAGAACTGGCAGATCCATTAGGACGTCAGAAATTGATGCAAAAACTTAATGTGGAAGTTGGTGTGGAAAGAAAGCTTGTGCCAGTCTGCTCTTCTTGTCCCTGTTAAAGATTTATGTCAAAGGAAAATCTCAAAATATCTGGGAGAAGAGCTTTTACAATGTTTTGTATCTTCATTGCAAGTCCCCAAGTATTAATATTGTTAGCTGCAGATTTTGGAGCTAGGTGAGCAGTTGGTATCTTCACTTGCTCCTCCTGTCTTAATTATCTCACTTTTTCGGTTGAATTTTGGGGGGTTTTAAAGCTTTAAATGTGACTTAAGTGCAACCTAAAAGGCCGAAACTAAGACAAATGCAAAATATGTTACAATATTTTTAAACCTTATAACTTTTAGACCCCATTCGTAAATCAATCTCTCCAGGATAAGAACTTCTAAGGTGACAACATGCCAGTTGAGCAGCCTGAGGCTCCAGGAATTGATTGACTGAAGGCATCCTGTCTGGGTGAGATCATTGCATGTCACTGCCTGGTAGTGAACATTCACCAAATGGCCTATGATTGTTTTCTCTCCATTTTCCTGTTATTGCAGGAATTTATTCATGGAGGCTACGCAAAATCCTTGGTCAAAGAGTTCAAGTTTATGAACATTCATTTCTTTGCTTCTGTGTTGCATCTGATCCGGTTGTGTTCAACTCAAATGTGTGTTCCAGAGCCACCCAATATGTACCTGAAGACCATTAATGATAGTGGAGGGAGTTTCCAAATATGCCAGTAATAATGTATCATTTCTCTTGTTAATACAGTTGATGCACCTCTCTGGAAATTATCTGTGCCTTATTTCTAATTTGGTAGCTTCTGGCTTTAATTTCTAGACTCTTCTGCTTTACCATTTTGCTTTTCCTGGGTAAAACACCTTTTAATATCACATGTTCTTGTCTATCACATATTTACTCACTATTCAGTTCTGCTGCACTGCCAAGACTTCAGACCTTGGTCTCTTCTGAAGAGAGAACTCTCCTGGGCTCCTCTGAAGCTCTGAGATGTGCTGCGGCAAGGTGGGATGAGTATCTCTGGTTTGGGTTCCAGTGTTGAGTGGTCCGTTTTTGGGAGGTTCCTTGCAGAGGGATTTGACAGCTTTGCAGGGTGCAAGAGCAGCCTGGTCTCGCTGGGACTGATGACCTCTATGAGCTCTGCCATATTCAGCCAAGTGTCAAGTGTGGGCCAAAGCTATCCGAACTGGTCAGAAGGGAGAGCCTGGGTACCTGCAGCACCCTCACCTCTTGCAGGAAAACTGTTCCCCACGACAGGCTCAAAGTACCTTTCATTCTCCTCCCTGATAAAGCTGCCTCTCTGTGCACTGGCTACAGCTGATTTCTCCAGCCCTACGGCAAAGCACAGTGGGGCCTCCACTTGTAAGAAAGCTCTCAGAAGTGGGGCCATCACCTCTGCACTGGAAGGCTGATTTGAAGTGCTGGCACTGGCCAGGGCTTTCCAGTTTCTCCCACAGCAGCTCTGGGCTGGATGTGTGCCCCTTCATTCTCCACCTCAGTTCTTCCCATGCTCTGTGCCAGGCAGGATGTGCAGGCTCTGCAGGGTTGCCAGCTTTGTCACAGGCTCAACAGCCTGTTCAGGAGAGACTGGGGAGGGCACGCTGAGGATAACAGTCCCTGCCACCCAGGCCATGTGTTTTCTTTCCACGGCCCAACCCTGAAGAAATGGATCTTTGTTTTGATGCACACACAAGCCTCTGTATGCTTATCATAATAAAGACTTCTGAACTGATGCCAGAAAAGTCTTCATGCTGTTTTCCAGAAGATGGGAGTTTGCCAGCAGTAGAATGGAGCTTCTGGCACTAAACATGGAAAAGTCCTGAGATGTGATTTCCTCTTTTGCCAGTTCCTTGATGGTCTCCTAGGTCAGCTCTGAAGTTCCTAATGGATGGGTAGCGTCCCCTCCTGGTAGAGAAAGGCACTGTGGTCTTCCCCAGGCTCTGGGCACCTCACACAGGTTACCTCACTCCTGGGAAGGCTGCCAGTGCCCAAACCATATCTTCCTTTGCCTCAGCTTCATCCTGACCTCCTCAAAGTTTGTTCTCCCAGCTGTGAACTGGACAGAAGCAGTCCTGTTCTCATTTTCCCTCTCCCTCCCCCAGGCAGCCCCACTGGCATCATGCTGGCACTGCAGCCCTCCTTCCCAATGCCCCAAACAGGTGAAGGACAGTGGGCCTGTGCCCCTTGCTCACAGGGCTGCATGTCTGTGTGTGCAGCCACAGCCATAGCTCTGCCAAGGCAAACAAAGCCTGTCATAGTTGCTGTTTTTCTTTCAGCATGCACTCCCCACAATTCACTCATTCTTACAGCTATTAGCTTGAACTTTCCTCAAATTTTCCAATCATCCTCTGTTAACAATATGGCCAGAACAAAAGTGAACCCATCAGATGGAGCCTTTCCATGGCCATTTCCAGCTGAATCAGCTCCTTCCCGCCTGTGCCCATGAGCAATGCGATGGTGGGGGGACAGAGCTGGCATTCACATTCTTCTCACTCTCACCACAGTGGCACAGAGCACTCCTGCTCCCCTTCTTTCTCCCCCTGCCTCAAGTTCTCTCCATTTTTGAACATCTGGGTGGGGGGTGGGGGAGTGTATGATCCATCCCAGATGTATTAGCTGTATTTTCCAAATGAAGTCTTTATTTACTTCCTTCACTGTTTCTAAGTTCTAACCTCTTCTATTGTTTGTTTCTGCTTTCATCAGTGTTTTCAAACATGTCCAAATTCATTATTGGACTAAAGATCCATCATGTTGTCATTTTCCTAGAATGTGTAAAGCCCATGCTAGGTCAGATCAAACATTGCCACTGTCTCCATCTGTGTGGTGGGTGAGGATTTAGAGGGATAGTTAGGGAAACAGCATAATCCTTTTCTTCTACCCATCAGGGGCTTAGGAAATTTGTGATCAAATGATTGCTTCAAGACCTGATAATTGTGGGTGCCCCTGTTCTCAACGAATTCATCTTATCCTCTTTTGCACTCATTTAACTTTCAGCTTTGATGATGTAATTTCATGGTGTCTTTTGCGCAAAAGTATTTCTTTTTGTATGCTTTAAACCTGCTGCCTGATAACAGGCTGCCTCCATCCCTGTGCTATGGATAAGGCTGACTAACTCTCCAGACCTAGCAGTGTGTGAGATGTGTTCTCCACCCACATGAGATTTTGCCCATGGCTCCTTTTTAGGCTCTAATGCTCTGGCATTTCTTTTTTTACCGTTGTTTCTCACATCAGTGTTGCTTGCCTCCATAGGAAAGTGAGAGCTTTCCTCATGTGTCCCTTGGCAGCACTGCAGTTCCAGCTCTGCCACTGCTGTCCCAAGCTACTGAAAGCAGCCTAGGAAGGGAAAGGGGAGGGTGAAACTGGCCAAATATGGGTTTGTGCTATTTCACTATAGCCCTGCCTAGCACTCTCTGGCTGCCAAGTAACACTGGGTAGTGCTGGAAATCTGCCCACGACTCTTTCACATGGCCTTCATTGCTGAAGCCTGGGGAAAGAGCAGCTCCACGGGAACCCAGCAGCCCTGGGAGCAGGGATGTGAAGGAGATTAAGGCATTTCCCACTGCTGTTGTGGGCTGCCAGCTTTGCAAAATACCACCAGATATGTCTTGCTGTAGAGACAAAAACTGTCCTACCCATGCTCACCCTGCCATAGCTTCAGCTACTTTGCCTTGGTTTCTCGCATGTGCTGGGAGAAGCTATCACCTCCAGCACTGGCACTTGTTACCTGCATTGGCATTGCACCTACAGATGGGTGCAATGCCATTCCTGCTCCTGAACGTGTGTTGCTTTCAGACTGGCTGACAAGGAGGGATGTGGGGGGATGAAGCTTAACTAGGAGAAGGTATTAATATGGTTACTGCTATCTCTTAATATGTGTAATATTTTTCTTTTTCTGTTCATGTCTTCCAAAGGATATTTTTTCAATAACAGAGATTAAGAGGGAACTGTGCAGATGGGGCAGAAGACCAAGAAGGCAAAGGGTCAAGGATAGAAAGGACCACTATGATGGTGCTGGGGCAGAAGTCTGAGTAAGCCAAGTCATGAGCAGGCAATCCGTGTGCCTAGGCCACCAGCCTGTACTCTTCACATCAGAGACTATCAAGAGCAACTAGAGGCTATAAACAGGGACCCCCTGGTTTTACACCTGCTCTTCCTGAAAACTGAGGTAGAAAGACAGCAGCCCAAGCAGATGTGGAGAACAGGTAGGAAAACATTTGGGAGAGAATGCTTTGCTGGGTGAAGCAACCCTTGACACAGAAACTAGAGTAATGCAGCACAGATCCAACCACAAGCCTGAAGTGAAAGCAAATGTTTGGCATGGCACTGAGTATCCTGGGCAGCTCATTTCTGATGGCCAGGGTAGAGCAGAATAGCATGGTCATGTTACCAAAAGGGAGCCTTTCTCTTGGCCTGTCCAGCCGTGATGGTGAATTTTTCAGCTGTCTGCGCTCATGTTTGGACTCTGTGTCAAGGTTGTCCTAGTAAATACTTCTGTCAGAGCCACTAGGCTGCTGGAGTTTCAGCCTCGTAGGGCAAGGCTGCAAAGCAAAGCTGCCTCCAGCAGTGGGCAGAGAGCAGGACCATGAGGCGTCTGCTGCCCACTGGATAAGCATGGCAGAGAGGTGGCCAGAAACCAGCTTCCTCTCTACCCAGAAAGAGTTTGCAACCTTGTGTCAGCAGACAGCAGGACACTTCCATTTGTCTTCACTCAGTTAAGCAATGTCTCGCTGCCCAGTGCCTGTCAGAGCTCTTCTCATGCCCGCTCCAAGAGCAGGGCGGGTGATGGGAGGCTTTCGAGCGAGGCTCTCCGTGATGGTCCCTGCTCAGCAGACAACCCCTGCATCACAGGGCACGCTGCTCTGCCCTCCCCCTGCACCGTCCCAGCTCGGCAGTTCGGGCAGCCAGCTGTGGCGAGGGCGATGCAGCCAGTCCCTGCCTCTGCTTATCACGGGAGCGCTGGGATGGCCGGATGAGCAGGGCCGGGCAGAGGGGCCGGCTGACCCGCGGAGCCCGCGGCGGTGCCTCCTCGCTTCCCCAGAAGATGGGGCAGGAGAGGAGGCGCGGCGCGGAGCCGGGAGCGGGCTCCGGGGAGCAGCGGCGGGAGCTGCCCGCGCCGGGCAGGGCTGCGGGAACCGTGCGGGCAGCGAGGCGGCCCCGGCGCTATCCCCATCCCCCTCGGCTCTTGCCCCACGGANGGGGCAGGGAGCTGGTGCGGGCGCCCGGCGCCGCGGGAGGATGGCGCGGTGGCTGCGGCCCCTCGTGGGAGCCCTGCTCCTGCTCGAGGGCGCGGCCGCCCTCAGCTTCCTCCACCATCGCTACGAGGAGCTGGTGCAGGCCCTGTTCCGCGTGCAGAGCCAGTGCCCCTACGTCACCCGCATCTACAGCATCGGCCGCAGCGTCGAGGGCCGGCACCTCTACGTGCTGGAGTTCAGCGACTACCCGGGCATCCACGAGCCCCGTGAGTACGGGGGAAGGGGCCGGCGGCGCGGAGAGCACGGGCTGCGTTGGCGCGCTGCCTGCCACGCGGCACCGTCGGGGCACTGGGCGGCCGGGTCTCCCTCCCAGGCAGGACTGCCGGCAGTGCCCGGGTGCCAGGCACAGCGGTCTCCTGCAGGGAGCCCGCAGCCAGCCCGGGGACGCGCTCGCCCAGCCCGCACCGTGCACCGAGCCGGGCACTGTGCTTGCGTGAGCCGCAGCATCGCCCAGGCGAGTACTTTGGACGGAGCTCTGAGTTTTCATTTCAAGCTAATGGGACAACGCAGGCGAGTCCATCGCAGCACGCCACCCGCACTAACTACCGCACTCTCCCTCCCAAAACAGTGTCGTTCAGGCAAGGCGAGCAGCGCCCGCCCTCTGCCCTGTGCTGCTGGGTAGTGGCGGGAGAGCAAGTGTTCGGCCCTTCCTCCTCCAGACGGCAAACCCAGGAGGACAGCAAGCAGGGACCGCCGCGGAGAGGGCGCTGGGCTTCTGCAGCCCTCCCAGCCCCGGGGGCAGTGCAGCCTCAGCGCCCGGCTGGTCCCAGGGATCTCCACCTGCTGCCACGTGGCCCTGTGGAACCTTGGCAGCAATGGCCCCTTGAGCTGCTGCCTGTGCAGCCTGGGGATGCTGCCGAGCCAGACCTTGCTGGCAGCCTGGTGCCCTGGGCGGGAGAGGGGGGGTGAGGAGAGCAGCTGCCTCTCCAGGCTGGGGGGCTGCACACAGGGCTCCCTCACATCCTGCCTTGTGTCCCTGAGCTGCAGATAAGGACAGAGCTCTCCCTACTTTCTACAGGATCTTTTGCCTTTTCAAGTCGTGGATGATGTGGTTAAATGTAGGGGCTGATAAGTGCGGGCAGCCCAATCACGTGGAAAACTGCCAGCAGGGCTGCAGGGGTGTGCAGAACCTGTGCCCCCCTCAGTGGAGCAGCCCCCACAACCCCCTCAGCACCCCATGACAGCCCTTGCACTGGGGGCATACTGCTCCTGTGCTGTGGCCCACAGTATCATTTCCAGGGGTACCAGGAGGTCAGATGGGAGGCTTCCCACCTTGTCTACCTCTGTGACAGCCATGCTCAGCACTGGGAAACCTGCGTGGCACTGAGGGCATCCGGGGCACCTCCACAGTGCATCAAGGGCTGATTCAAAGCACAGAATGAGCAAAGGGCACTGGCAGTGCACCACTGGATTTTAGACTTGCACAACCACATGAAAGCAGCTGGAAGGGCTATAGGAGATGACTCAGATCTCCTCTGCCCCAGGCAGGCAGCATGGACCTGTGGCCCTGCTTGTGGCATGGGTCACTGTCAGGCTGGTGTGTTCAGCTTGCAGCATGAGGAATTTGGGAAACTGTGGATTTCCTTGAAGGACATGAAAAGTAACTCTGAAAAGCAAGCTCAGAGTCAATGGGCTTACATGCAGTAATTAGAGCTTGTGTGTCCATATACATAAAGTTTAGGGGTTTGCATACTGAAAAAGGCTGACAAATCCTGCTGCAGACTCGAACAAAGCAGAGAATCCTTGCTGAAACCTTATTTTTTTTAAAGGCTGCACATATACCCAGGATTTTTTCTGTATTTTTAATAACTGGATTATCTAACTAAATCAGTTCTCATGTCCCTGAAATCTAACAAGATCAAAATATGTTGCCCACCTTTGGTGTCTTGTGAGACACAGCAATCAAAAGACATGGAAAAGAGCAAAATCTTTAGTTAAAATTAGACTTTCTTTCTTTTTTTTTTCTTTTTTTTTTTAATGCAGCAAAGGCACACAGGCTTTTGCAAGCCGCAGCTCACAATCTGGGGATGTGATGCCTTTTACCCTAGGGATCCTGATGGACATCATACCTGGCAGCAGGGCTGCATGCTGCCACTACGAGTCTGATCCCTGCTGGTGGCCAGAAAGCTCACGGTGCAACCCTTTTTTTCCCTGACTCTTTCATGTGACCGTCGGGCTCCTTTTTAATTCCCCTGTTGTCTTTCGTTCTACCAATGCCGGCTCCAGCCTGCAATGTGACATTTTATTTTCCCACAAGTAACTGCTTTAAAAGGCCCTCTGGGAAAGCACAACCTGTCCCTCACATGTCCTGCCTCTCGTTCAGCAAAGCAGCAAGTCCTGTTCCAGGCACTGTCTGCCTGTGGTCTCCAAGTCTGTATTTTGAGACCTTTTTTTAGAAAAGTCAGTGGCAAGAGACCTTTTTGGTCATTCTGGAGCTGTCCGAGGGACAGTTTGATCCATATTCAGCTCAGCTGCTGAGGGTTTCTTCAGGCTCTTTTCCCTCGAGGTTGAGAAGGGCCTTAACCTTGACCTTGGGGGCAGGTAAAGGGGAAGGAGAGATGCAGAGCCAGTAATCTGCCATGCTGGTGAGAGGCACTGAGAGCAAATGTCAAAGAACAGAGGTGGGAGAAACTGTCTGTCCCCTCCACTGCTCCCTACCACAGAGCTGTGAGGCCCTGGCAGCCAGGGGAAATCCTGCCAGTGCTCCCTGGCCCTTTTTTGCTGCCTTTCACCAACCCAAGACCAAACCACCAGCAAATGCTCCTCCTGTGTGCTCCAAAGGCCCAAAGCAACCTGGAGGAGAGTCTGAGCTGCTCCCAGGGTGCTGTGGCAAAATGAAGCAGAGCCCATATGAGAACTGTGCCAATCTCTCTCACTGAGGTTTGCATTTTCCAGGGGAAAGGGTCATTTTCTGCCATTTATTGGGTGTCCCTTGGGCTTGCCTGGGGCTCCCTGTGGTAGGCATTTGCTCTTCCCGCCTGTTCCAGCCCTGCCTGATGGCATCACTCTCTCACTCTCTCCAGTGGAGCCAGAGTTCAAGTATGTTGGGAACATGCACGGAAACGAGGTGCTGGGCCGTGAGCTGCTGCTGCAGCTCTCTGAGTTCCTGTGCGAGGAGTACCGCCGGGGCAACGAGCGGATCACGCGCCTCATCCATGACACGCGCATCCACATCATGCCCTCCATGAACCCCGACGGGTACGAAGTGGCTGCCAAGCAGGTACCAGGCAGTGATCACCTCCTCCAGACGAGTAGGGGCAGAAAGCCCTTCAGATCCCTTTGGGATCCTCTCCACTGCAGCTAGGAGGAGGGGGAATCCTTTCTCTTCATGCCCTTCCCAATTTGTCCCCATCAGCTGCTGTCACTGCTTCTCACCTCCTTACCGAGGGCTCATGCTGTGTTTCCTGCCACAGGTGACCTTGGCAGCTGATGGAGAAGACTTCCTATACATGTCTTACTCTCCTTAGAAGTTATTTGTCACAGGAGGGTCACTGAAAATCCCCTGCCCTAGACTTGGAAAGTGACAGTTGAATGCCACTGACATAAACAAGCAGGAATATGAGAGATGGGGGGGAAATAAGCCCCCTAGTCCTCCCAAAAAAAAAAACAAATCACCCATTTCTTTGTGCTGCTAGACTTCAGGGAGGTATTTGTGTCTCCTTCAGCTAAAGCAAATTGTTTATTTGTCTTGTGGCTTACTCTGTCACCCGGGAAAATGAAGATATTGTTATTGATTTTCCCTGTCAGTACCAATACTCTTTATTGTTCTGCCAGCAATAACACATGTTGTAACTCATGGGCACTGAAGTGCTTTTACAGTGGCCAGTCTCTACTTCTCTGATACCCAACCTGACTGCACCCAACCTGGACTCACCCCTGTGATGTACCTTTGCCCCACAGGGCCCGGACACCAACGGGTACTTGACAGGGAGGAACAATGCCAATGGAGTGGACTTGAACCGTAACTTCCCTGACCTCAACACACTCATGTACTACAGCAGGGAAATCAGTGGGCCAAATCACCACATCCCACTGCCTGACAACTGGAAAAGCCAGGTACCAGTCTGGGATACCATGAGGGCTACAGCATCCTCTTAGAGTGCCTCAGCATGCAAGCAAATACACTGTCCTTTGGCTTGCACAGTGCTTGTCTCCTTCTCTGAACCTTCTGCCTGCAGAGAAATGATGCAATCCTGGTCCCATATCACAGCTTGCATGTCTGCCTCTGACATCACAGCCAGCTTGGGGGAGCAGGCTGCAATGCATGGGGCAGAGGAGGTGGCATATGCTGGTTAACACCTCTGCCTCAGGTTTTGGGGTTGTGCTGGCGGAGCTGCTTTGTGAAGCAGAGCAGTTGGTGGAGAACAAAGGAAGCTGCAAGAGCTGCAGCAGACACATTGCAGGACAGAGTCTGATACGGCCAATGACACCACAGCCTGGCATGGAGCAGCAGCTGGCACAGAGGTCTCTTCTCTCTGTTTCCTTCTCTCTTCTCCTTATAGGTTGAGCCAGAGACATTGGCTGTGATCCAGTGGATCAGCAGCTACAACTTTGTGCTCTCAGCCAATCTGCATGGTGGAGCAGTGGTGGCAAATTACCCCTATGACAAGTCCCAGGATCAGCGGTTCAGGAGCCACCGGCGCACGGTCAACACGCCTACCCCTGATGATAAGTTGTTTCAGAAGGTGAGCACAACCACGCTGAGTGGGGACATTCCCTGGCAGGGTGCAGAGTGAGAGCTGGATGGGATCTCTGGTCACTGCGTCATGTAGGAGCTGAGCCAAGAAACGTGTTGGAAATAATCATTACCAGACTACAGCATTTCTGCCAGCCACTGGCTGAGGAGGCAGGTCAGGATAGTTCCACCCTGTGAGCCAGTCCCACCACAGGAACAGGCCAGTCTTAACCCTCAGGGGCCCCCTCCTTGTCCATGCTGTGATTGGGTTCTCCATAACCCAAATACCACTGGTATACTCAATAACAGCCTGCTCTTCCAAAGCTGGAAGTTGCACCCAGCTTTGCCACACCGTCTTAGAATGCATAGGGGTTTTTTTTCCTAGAGATGTGACTGGAGGCCTGCTGAGACCAGGATAAGGGAGGTGGGTGCTCAGTAGGGGCTTATGGATAGTGAAGAACAAGAACTGCAAAAAACAGCAAGAGCTCCAGGAGCATAACCAGACATCAGAGAATGCATCAGTCTGTGCTGTAATCCTGTCAGTGCTAGCTGAAGCTCATGGTTTCTCTTCATTATCCCAGAAAACAATGCCTTCAGTCACTGCTTCTGTTAGGAAATACTCAACGCAAGAAAAAATTAAGTCCACATCAGAACAGTTAATGAGAAAAATAAGTCCAAGCTGGAGTTCAGCCTTCTCTGGAAGCAGAATCTGCAGGGGCTTGTCAGGACCTCCTGGGATCTCGACTGTGCTCAGACTCAGATGTAAAGAGGCTGCAGTCTGGGGCGTAGGCTAATGATACCCACATGGCCTCAGGACTCAGAAATGTAGAGAAGTAACTGTTTTCCTGCTGACAGAATATTACACTGAAATCTGAACCATAATACAAGGGTATAGAGTTTGCCTTAGAAAATGCAAATGCCAGTCTCTCTCAAACTGTGTCTTATGCAAAGGACTGGCTTTGTATGCAGCAGCCCAGTTTTAGCCCTGCCTTCATGTCTAAAAATAAACAGTAATCTTAATAAGGGCAACAAACAAATCGTTGCTAAAACCAGAAGTTGCCCAAACTCTTTCCTAATCCAAATTCCCCTGATATATATCTGGTATTTTCCAGGACTGATACTGGTTACTTTTCTTTGTATATCTTTTCCCCCTGTTAGTGCCATTTGCTGCGTGGGGCCAAGTGTCCCTGCATAGGTCCAGTAACCTCTTCTCAGCACGAGCAGGGCAGAAGCTGCTTGTGCCATCAACAAGCTTCCAGCTTGCCAGATTACTGCTCTTCCTCCTTCACCTCTATCTGCCTACATCTTGTAGAGGTTCTGAGCACCTCGTGTTGTATTTTGTGGCAGTAAAATGCAGAAACTCTCTCCTGTCTGGCTTCCCTCCCATGCTCCTCAGCAAAGGAAGGAGCATGTTTTGTCCAGAGCCATGCAGGGCTGGAGCAGTGACCACTGGCTGCTCTCCCTCTAGCTGGCCAAGACTTACTCATACGCCCACAGCTGGATGCACCGGGGCTGGAACTGTGGGGACTACTTTGCTGATGGCATCACAAATGGGGCATCCTGGTACTCACTGAGCAAAGGTAAGGGCTGGGCAGGTGAGCAACCCACAGCAAAAAGGGGTGAAGGGATAGACAAGAAACCTCAGGACAGGATGGGTTGGGAGAAGACTGTGGCAATAGGATTGAGCCCATTACTACACACCATTCTGGTGTTTGTATCTCAGACCAGGAAATGGCTTGGGAGTACTTGAAATGGCTTGGGAAAGAATCACAGAAATAGGCAAGGTCTGCAGAGACCTTCATCCTATGTGCTTCTAGGCAAAGGAAGCATCATCTGTTAGTGTATTTGAAATATCCTATGGTGTAATTCCATCAAAACCCAAAACTTTGACCAAAGGGAAGGCAGCTGCTGCTTCCTGAAGAATCTTATCAAAAAAGGCACAATGAGACAACTGAAAAATCAACAAATAAAACTAGACAAAAAATTGAAGAGGAACTGGAAAAGATATATAGGCCCTTTTGGTACCCAACCTCCATGGGCTTCTGAAGGCAGGTTGGTGAATGATCCAGCTGAAAGAGAGAGTCAGCAGCTACAAGGAGAGGGCTGCATGGGTGGAAAAAGCTCTAGTTGCACTGTCATGCAGGGAGGAGGCTGTACCTGTGGTGCAGAGGACAGTGAGACAGTTCTGGTCAAAGAAGGGCCAGGATGACTGTGATGTGGGAATGGGAAGGGAGCCATGCCCTGGCCATAGGCTATTCTTCTCTTCCAGGCATGCAGGACTTCAATTACCTCTACACCAACTGCTTTGAAATCACCTTGGAGCTAAGCTGCAATAAGTTTCCCCCTGAGGAGGACCTGGAGCGGCAGTGGATGGCCAACCGGGAGGCCCTTGTTGCTTTCATTGAAGAGGTAAAGGGGCAGTCCTGAGACCTACACCCTTCTCCTGCAGATCCCCATGGGCCCTGGTGGTAGGGGACCAGTAGGCACCAGGCGTGGGAGTTGGAGCTCATGGGGTGCTCTTGTTGGTGGCCTTTGGGGAAGATGCTGTGTCCTAGACTGGCTCTGGTGGGGACAACCAGGACCACCAAGGGTGCAGGGAAAGGTAAAGTTGTCCCCAAAGCTCTTCCCTGTTCATCAATACTCTCTTGAGCAATGGAGGGACCTGGAACCATCAGCCTGTCTCACTCTCTGCAGGTTCACCAGGGCATCAAAGGGATGGTGTCAGATGAGAACAACAATGGCATTGCAGGAGCAGTGATTTCTGTCCAGGGAATCAGCCATGACATCACCTCTGGTGGGTTGTCAATCCACTCATGTGTCTGAATATGTGGGTGAAGTTAGCAGGCGAGGCTATAATATGGGAGGCCATCGTGGTTTGCTTCCCAAAGAGACTAGCTGGGAGAAGCATGCCTTATCCTTATCCTTGACCAGGGTGGGCCTAGGAAAGCCTAGGAAAGGCAGAGGCGAGAACTGGAATGCAAACCTTATTGTAAAGGACTTCAGAAACTCAGCTCCTATTTTATCAGGGAGGGACAATTGAGGGGATAATCTACTCAAGCCTGTAAGTATCTACAAAGAGCTGAAACAGAAGATAGCAAAGAACAAGATGAAAAAAGAAAGAATAAGATGAAAGACTGAAAGTTCACTCCAGACAAGTTTAGACTGAGAATGAAATGCCACTTTACTTTATCCAAGTTGTGGTTGTTTCTCCCTTGCTGGCCTATTTTAACCTTTCCATAAACACCCTCCTCCAAGTAGACCAAACATTACAGACTGCCTGCAGAAAACAGCTGATATTACAGCTCTTCAGAGGTCAGACCATGAAATCATTAAAGCTCCTCCTGGCTATAGGTCTATGAGTCAGTAACACTAATATTTGGCACTTATTATTCCAATCTGCGTAGGAAAGGGGTCTGTGGAAGAGATCACAGAATCACAGAAGAGTTGGCTGTCAAGTGCCCTCTGAAGTCTCCTGTCCAGCTTGGAGCAAGATTGTCCCCAGGATTGGCTCTGATCAGCCACTGCTCCCTCCAGCCAATTCTCACTGACCCCACGGATGGATATTTCAGAGCCTAACTGCTGTCCTGTGCCAGGGCTCTACCACATTCATGGTGAAGCTGCACTCCCAGATCCACCCTGAAGCAATTTGCAATACCCATCCAGTTACACAGATGGGATTATACCCAGATTTCCAAAGTAATCCACAATGTGGTGTTACCTCACTGTTGGCCATCTCCTGTCCCTAAGCACACCAGAGCACAGTCTGTCAAAGTGCTCCTGGGGCTTTCTTAAGCAGGGAATCAGGGAGCAGTGAGCTAATGAGCAAGTAAAACCTGCTAACCCAAATGTGGCAAAATTGTGTATGGCAGGAATTAGATTGTGTTATGCATAACGAATGGGACTGGAGTTGTGATTGTCCTTAGGTCTGCTGTCATCTGACTGGCGAGTGCTCAGCTTTGCAGTCTCCCTACACAGGCATGGCCGATGCTGCTGTACAGTCCTCTTTCCTTTGGCCTTTACTTGTAGACTGACCTCTCCTCCATGGCACTAATGAGACACCATTTGCAGTGTACCAATGTGAATCCAGCCTTGAGGTAGCCAGCAGATTTGGGAAAAAAAAAAAGTGGGTTTTGAAGGCTACACATCCTAAAGGAAATTACTCAGCAAGAATTACTGGAATGTCGTTTGCTTTGCTCCCTGAGCATCCTGAGTGCTTTCTTTTCCTACCTTGTGTTCCAGGTGATATGGGGGATTACTTCCGGCTGCTGCTGCCTGGCACTTACACAGTCACAGCCTCTGCAGAGGGGTACCAGCCCCTGACAGTGACAATAACAGTGGGCCCAGCTGCACCTTCATTGGTGAGTCAGGCTGCATAGTCACAAGGGTTTCTCACAATACCTTCACCCCAGGGAGAAAGAAATGTGGTGGGGGATGTCTAGTGAGCAGCAGAGAAAGGAGGTAGTATGTAGAGCATTTCCAGTGGCTATAGGTTATCTGTTTTGGCAGACAAGGCTCCACACAGCTCACAGCAGGGAACAGAGTGAAAACAATGCCATGTGCCTTTCAATTCCTTACTGAGGTCTTGCAGCTGCACTGGGCTGCTTTACCAGCGCCTGTGTCCTTCTGCCCCTTGGCCATGGGAGAGCTCCTGTCTGACTGGGACTGCTGCTCTCCGTCCATCCTCTTCACTATCCAGGATGAGATGATGTGGAGACAGAATCTGTTCCCTGAGCTTCAGTTATCCCCCCAGCTTTGTGGGTTTCAGCACTCTGCTATTGTCTGCATTCTGCCTGGGACCAAACGTTATCAAACTCATAGCAAGAGGCTGAAGTCTGCTTTACTTTTTGCTGAGAGCACCAAAGACAAATGGGAACTGAATGCCAACAAAGAACAGCCAAGCACCTTTGGGAAATGAAGTGCTCTTGACACTGGTCTACCTCCTACAGTGCCTTTCTGAGGGCTGGCTGGACAACTAGAAATTGGTTGCAAAAACATTGGGTGTGATCCCTGCCCCTGCTGTTGACTTGTGAACATGGTGGAACCACAGACACAGGCTCCTCAAAGGACCAGCAGGACCCCCTCCCCTCCCCCCCCCGCAGCATCCTGGCACATCATTTGCTTCACTGTATGTACACTGGTCATGCTCTGCTGTAAATACACTGTGGTTGTGGTTGTTGTCACACCTTCCATCGCTTCATCCCACTCTGCCCAGCCTCTGAAGTTCTTCCAGAGCTGCCCTCTTCTCAAGATTAGAAACCTTCTAATTTTCGTACTAAATTTATTTATGGTCAGTTTATGTCTATTTGTTCTTATGCCAATGTTGTGCTTTAAATAGCTCCTTTTCTTCCCTGGTGTTTATTCCCTGGTGTATTTATAGGGAGCTGTCAAGCCCAGTCCTTTGTTTTGCTAGGTTAAGCACCCAGCTATTTGAGTTTCCTTTTTAAAACAGATTTTCTTTTTACGGTGTTACTGTAGAAGACTGATTTGTTCCCTGATGATCTGATTTTTGCATATCTCCTCTCACAGCAGCCCTCCTGTTCCCATTTCTGCAACACCTCCAATATTCATTGTTCACCCCATCCCTCCCTCAAGAAGCCCATACAGCCCCATTCCAGTTTCACCTTTCTGTATGGCCTCCCCATTCCCCATTTGTCTGATGCTGTGTTTTGCTCACTCTCTGTCCCCTTCTCCCTCTTGTACCTGCTTGTGTGGCTGTAGTGGATGGAGGTTTCTTTCCTGGATTTTTGTTTTGCCTGGATCCACCAGAAGCACTGGTTGCTGAAAGACTGATTAAGCTAACAAGATGCAATTGAAAAAGAACTGTCTGTCCTAAAGCATCCCGTGTATTAAATATTCACAGAGATGCAAAGCAATGCTATGTCTCTACTCTTTGGTGAGAAAAGGAGAATAAAGAACATAGCTCAGTCCCTTGCCATTCACAGGTTCTCTTCCAAACCATCCTAGGACATTGCATTGCCACAGAAGCAACTCTGCATAGGAAATATCGTCCATTGTTAGTACATTTTCCACAGGAGGAAAAAATTACAGCTGCTTTAAGAACTGAGTTCCTTTAACAATGGCTGAGACCCCTTATTGTTTGGCTTGGCCCCAGAGTCAGGTTCAAAGGCAAGTGGCAGAGGCAGGTCCTGCAGACCCCTCAGCCAGCAGAGCACACACAGGGTGTTAAATGCAGTTATCTTTGTTTTTTCTCCAGGTGCATTTCCAGCTCAAACAAGAAGTGGTGAGAAAGCCTGCGGAGCGTAAAGCTTCAGGCACACGTATGAACAACAAAGCCCTGCAGAAGAAGGTTGTGCCAAGAGCCACCCGCCGGGGGACCCAAAGATGAGGACAGCTCATTTGGTTGAGAGCTGGAGAAGCCGTTTACATGAGTCCTGGCTGATGACTACAGCCAGTGAACTTTCCAACAGACCAGCATGAAACTAGCCCGAATTATTAGGTTATTAAACAAGGAAGTATTTAATCCCTGAGCAAATTGCGAAGTCATTCACAACCAAGTGTGCCTGGGCTACAGTTCCCTGGGCACTGTGTCTGTGTGTGCTGAGTTCTTCTCCTGCACGTATTCCATCTCAGAGAGCTCTGCTCCCTTTACTCATGGACTGTTGCTACAGCCCACATGAAATGTCACTAGTGTATACCAGGGATAATGAATCCAAACCTTGGTGTAAGCTGCACTCACAAACTGGGCACATGAACATTAGTCCTCTGGGTGCAGGTGCCATGCTTCTCACTCAGGTAAGGACACTTGGTGCCTGCAGACCCCAAAGTTAGGGGAAGGTCAGTTTTAAAGCAGGCATTGATGTGAGCAGCTCTGAACACACGTGCAGCACAGCTATTGCTGACCGGTAACGCTAGGAGGTCATGGTTCAAGGTCATCTCCTGACCTTGATGTGCAGATGGGACTTTCTAGTAGCTGGTTTGGGTTATTTGTAGTGAGATAGGCTGAAAATCTACATGCTGGCAAAAGCCAAGTATTATCCTCTCTCCTTAAGTCTTCAGACCCAAACCAGATGGCTTGCTGAAGGGTCTGCTCTATGCAACCCAAACTATTATTCTGAACACAGAAGCAACTAGGTGAGATCTGACAACCGGTGATGAGTAGAAGTCCAAGCCAGGTTATTTGGATTTTCCTTTGAGACAAATACTCTGAACCTTGGTTCAATATGCAATAGAGAAGTGTGGATGCTTGATGCTGGCAGTGTGCTGTGTAGGTACAGCATAAGTTGTGCAAGTTGTAATTGGGTTAGGAGAGAAAGGATCCATGGTTCAGTGAGGCAGACTACTACAGGCTGAGACTTAAAATGCTGCTTGGGCTGTGTGGGCAGGTTTGGAGTGGAAGCAAGAGTAGAAACAAAGCTGGTTATTTCCACGGTAAAAATATCTTAAGCGGGCAAAACCTTTTTGGCATTCTGCATTGAAAATAACTCCAGAGGGGTAAACAGTACCACCTATATGCCCCAGTGATTTCTTTTTTCCTTGGGTGGTTGGTTATCCCAGTCTCCACCATACAGCCACCCGTTACACTGTTTCTCTCCCTGTCTTAAAGCCTGTCAAAAAAGTGTCCCCCAAACATCCTTTTGCTTCTCCTCTTTTGCAAACATCTCTTCATTTCCTGTAAGCAACCTGTACCACTCTACTGCAGAAGCAATATTCTGCACTTCACCCCTCACCATCATGTCCTCCTCTGTCTCTGCTACAAGATGCTGGTGGCATTTTCAGCATTAGCAGCACACACACGCTCTTGTAGCTCTGCCTGCTAACAGAAGCTCTTTCTCTGTCATGCCTTTTCTTCTAAAGGCAGAGGAAGCTGTCCCTTGCAGGTTAATTATACAGGCTGTTGCAAAAAAGTGCCCAGAATGGTAATGCTCTTAACAGTGGCTGTGAGGGATTTTGGTCTGCAGAAACCACTAGGAGCTGGATACACTGGCCGGTTCAGCAGTCACAGCCAAAGTTGAATTCCAATGCTTTTTTTTTTCTTTTTTTTCTGCTTTGTTTTCTTTTTTTTTTTCTCTGAGGCAGAAGGAAATGAAAAAGGATGGCAAGGCTGAGATGCTCCACCTCCTGTGTGATTTAACACCTCTTCCACTGGCCAAGCCCAGCAGCATCACTGCAGATGCTGGACCCTCCTGTTGGAAGCCACATGTCAGTGCACATTCACCCGAGGGATTTCGTGGTGGACATGCAGGCAGGACGAGGGAGGGCACCCTGCACCCCACAGCCTGGCCACATGCAGCACTTAGAAGGGTCTCCTGTCACCAAGTGTTCAACCCACGAGCAGGAAGATATTGCAGCCCCCAACTCTGCCAGCTGAGCTGACCACTGACTTCTGAGGATGTGTAGGAAGTTGAGGTCAAGGAAAGAGCTCCCAGGGAGCAGCTTTCAGCTGAGTAATTCAGCTGGGTGGTCTCAGGACAGGGTGATGCTGAGAGCCGCCCATGCCATCCCAGCAGTGTCACAGGTCGTCTTGCTGAGCCTGCTGGCTGCAGGGTGCTCTCATGTTGCCCTCTTGTGGTCCTAGAAAATGTGGGACCGTCTCGATTCCACTTTCCAGGGCAGTCAGAGCAGGGAGATTCCTTCCATCGAACAGAACAACCAGCCCAGGAGGTTGTATCATTCACCCTCGCAGGCTGCTGTGGGGTTGGCAGTGCAGCAGAAAAATTAGAGTCTCAGTCGCAAGCGTTTTCCCCTACAAGAGGATTCCTGCAAGATACAACCCTGTGGAGGTCTCTCTCTCTCTGGGCTGGGATTTGTCCCCCTCATTCTCCTCCCAGCTCTTGAATATTTTTGTGTTGAACTATTTGGTAAAGCTCCACTTGGCCGTGGCTGAACTCTCCACGTGAAAACATGGTTACAAAATGTTTCTGAGGCAGGATTTTTAAGCCCACCCCTCAAAGGCTTGCCATGAGCTTCGCCCCTGATGTTGCAAGAAGCATAGGCTAAAAGGCCAACCTTTGGATGTAACATCTGCAGGACAGAGATTTCATATGCTTTTGAGTCTTCAGTCAAGACAAAGACAGTTGACAGGTTTGTGTCAGAAGACACAGCAAACAGTCTATCCTCCCCATCTTCTCTGGGCCACTCATGATTTTGTAGACCTCTTCCCCAGCATATATCCTTCTTCCAAGCTGGAGTCCCAGCCTACAGTTTTTCACTGTACAGTCTGTTCCCATGTCTCTGAGCATCCTTACCACCTGCCTCCAAACCTTTTTCCATTCTGTATTACCCTTTCTGAGATGAAAGGACCAGAACTGTATGCAGACACTGGAAAAACATTTAAACAAAGTGAAGCCAGGCCCAAGAAAATGAATAAAAATTCTTATAAGCAAAACTGTGAGGATCTTGGGAGAACCAGGAAGGCAGATAGAACTCTGCATGCAATGCCTTCTAATTTCTGTATCTGGAGTGGAAGAGGCAGAAAAGTGAAAATACAAATAAGTGAACTCAAAGAAGAATGAAGCAGCTTGGATGGGGATGTCAGCAGAGGAGAGTTGATCATGGCAGTGATCTGAAAAGGTACAGGAGGGATTGGGATGATGAAAAACACTCAAAACCTTCTTTGGCAGGCAAAAACAACAGAAATTTTGGGTCAGAGGACATCTAGAGCCCTGTGGCAGGGGCTGGTGTCCAGTCTTCAGCACCAGTAAACCATCTACAAGCATCCACACCTGCAGAGAATAGAGCACCTGTGCAGCTTCAGGCCCCCTGCCCACGGCAGCAGTGTGGGTCCCCACCTCAGGAGAGCTGACAGGACTCCGAACCCAGCCTGTGCACCTACCGACACGACTCTGAGAGCATTCCGCACGCCCGCTCCTGGCTGGTGGCAAGTCAAGCTGAGAGCTGTGTGGTTGCTATGGAGAACTGTAGCTAAATGCACAAACAAGTGCCAAACAGTGGTAACTGCTCAGAGGGACTTAAGAGACTCTGGGCTTTACAACGTGTTGCTGAGGGATGGTATCCCTTGGGGCATGGAGGCTTTTTTTAGCCTGCCAGGAAATCCAGCGCGGGACCTGCTATACTTGGTGTGTACAAACTGGCCCTCTCTGTCATGGATTTCTGCTGGGGAGCTATTTGTTTTTCTCCATCTTGACGCTTTGGCATGAGCTAGCAATGTATCTAAGCAGCCAAGGGAGCTGCTAGCGGCAAAGCTGAGACTGCACCAGATGGACAGTGTAGACCCACTCGTCAGCTGCTGCCAAAGCCAAAACCGCTAAGACAGCGAGATTCCCACACGGCAGCAGCGGGGAAGGGGAGCCCCGGCAGTGTGTGCGAGGCGGCAGCGCCCTGTGGAGAAGCAGAAGAGGGTTTGCACAGGCAGCTGCCTGCTGTGCTCCGCGCCGGGCTCCCGGGAGCTCTGCCAGCAGCCTGGCCCGGTGTACGGCGCACGGGTGCCGTGTCCAGCCCGGAGGCACGGCGGTGTCTGCAGCCATGTGCCCGCTGATGCAGCCGGCTGGGCACGGTGTCCCGCGGCGGGCTGTCCCCGTGCGCCGCCGGGGGGAAATGCCTCCCAGCCTGGGGCCGCGCCGTGCTGCACAGGGCGAAGTCCCCACNCGTGCCGGCCGCGCCAGGGCAGCGAGTGGCCCTGCTGCCCGGCGTGCCCGGCTGGGTGCTCGCTGTGCCCCGTCCCGCAGCACCCACGCTGCCCTGGGAGCACTGCGGGCGCCTGGGCAGCGTGGAGCAGCTGTGCGGTACAGCGGGAGCTGCCCGTCTGCTCCCCGCATCGGGATTGTGGTCTCCTAAGCCGTGTCTGTTCAGGTAGCGGTAGCTCGGGTGGTCACCACCAGGCAGGCAGGCAGGCAGGCAGCTGGTGGTAGCTGGCGTTGCCGGCACAGCTTGTTGCAGGAGAGCACCTGGCCCTCTAGGAATTATGTGGCCGTCCTACATAATTTCTGGTTTGCCATCGGGAGTCTGGAGTTGTACCCGTGAGGGTGGCACAAGTTGTACATAGAGAGCAGAAGCTCAAGGCTGCAGCACTGTGCCTTGCCCTGGTGCTCCTCCGAGGGCATTCACTCAGTTCAAGGCAGCCTGAGAAGAGAAACTTAAAAGAATTCCCTGTTTTCACTCTCAAAAATACAAATCCTTCTTGCAACACTGGCAGCCTGGCCCCATTGCCTTGTACTTACCAGAGATGAACTGGAGGTGTGTCCTCCAGTGCCCCTGCCGGGGTATAAAGGCTTGGGCCACCCTCAGCATGCTCTGAGAGGTAGCTGCTGCTTCTCTGCTGTCACTTTTGCTGACCTTAAGTGGTGCCTCAGCTGATCCTGTCCTTGCTGCAATTTGGCCTTTGGGTTCAAACACCTCTGCTGCTGTTTCTGCTGAACATTTCCTGCTTGAAATTCTCTCCCCACTTCTGGCCTTTCATATCTCATTCTCCTTGCCATAGTATCTAGGAAGCCTCTAGTTGTGTCATAACCATTAACATCTGCTTTGAGGTTTGTCATGATTCCTTAACTTTCAGTTTCCCCCTGCCTTTGCTTCCACTGAGATTTTATCTCTTTATCTGAAAGAGTTCATAGACACAGAATTTGCAGTTTTGCAGATGCTTTGCCAAGTACAGCCTCTCTAGCGTGCTACAAGACGTCACCATCATCCCCCTCATCTTGACTCACTCTGGCTGTGAGTCGTGCTGGGCAGTGTCTAAATGCATCCTGCTTGTGCATGAGGCCTCCATCACACTGAGAATGCTCACGGCTCTGAGCTGAGCTTTCTATTCATGAGATCCTCTCTTCTGTCAAGGCCAAAGGTTTCAGTTCTCTCTCCTGCTGCTCTGCTTAGAATTAGCAGTGACATTAAAAACTGATACAAACATACAACAGTTTTAAAGCACTGTTGATAATGGGATAGGAGGAGCTGAGCAGTAGGGGCGGAGGAAAGGAGTGATTCTCAGAGCTTTACGGGGCAGCACCTCTGCCAGCTGTCATGGGAACCATGGCTGTGTGACCCCTTGGGGTTCTGAGTGCAGCTGAGGTGGCCCTGCAGTGGGTGACTTCAGATGGACTTTGTGACAGTGATGATGTGAGCTTAGGTGGGACAGCCTGACCTGTGCTTACCTTAGCACTTCAGTGCCTTAACTGATAATTTCTCCTCAAGCTCCAGCAAAAGTATATTTCTAATCACATTGCTCAACCCCACTTCTGAATGACACAGCTTTTACTTTGCCTTATTTTTAGAACCTTTCTGTTGGGAGATAAAATTTATTGCTTCCTTCTCAGGAACACCTAGGCACTCTGAAAAGAGGAGGTCCAGGTAGCAGAAGAGTCCCTGCTGTGGGATTGAGGTTCTTTGGAGATAACAGTACAGCACAGGAATGATGGCAAGCGAAGAACAGAGTTTCTAAGTCAAACTCAAGTAATTTCCAGATTTCTGGACACCCCACCCAGGAACCAAAGGATCATAACGGGCTTCTGTCCAAAAGTTATCTTAAAGGATATTGTTCAGGGTGCAAAATCAAGTGCTACAGTGTTAAGGAATGTCCTTGTAGCCCCAGTTCAACTTCTTTTGGATATGTACTCAAGGTGTAATGAATAATTTTACAATTGTAATCTACTTACCACCTGTAGCCCAGCCTCAGCAATTATGATTCTGCTCTTCAGGTTTTATCTGTTCCTTATTCTAAGTTGTGTCATTTTAGCCTGTCTGCAAAACTGGGAAGAGATACAACCATGCACCTTGAGGTGGGAGAAAATAGGGCTTTGTAACACAGTCTGTAAGGCATGTGCTGTCACAGCATACAGAATTTGGGAAAGTTGTCTCCCAAGCTGATGTCCTGGCCTTTGCACGCTTGGGACCCCACTGCCAGAGATTAAATATCCATCACAGTCATCTCGCTCACATGTTGTGGCAAGGTGTTCTGCTTTGCATTAAAAATTGATGCTGTGCTCTAGTTTCCAGATGACTTTTTGTTTGCTTGCTGTCTGGCTCAACACGAGCTCCTCTTGCTTCTTTGCCACGACACTTTTAACCCACAAAAAAACCATCAGCCTGCTCTCAGCCACGTCCTGCAACAGAGCAGGTGAGAACACTGACAGCCTGAGCCCAGCTAGAGAGAAGTAGTGGCTTGAATGACTTGTTTGGTACACAGCAGAGCTCCTGTGCCACACAGGTGTGGTGGAAGAGCAGACCTTGCTTAAGCAGCCCGTTACTTGATAGTCCTGGTTCTTGAGGGGTCAGTGATCCAACCAAAAATGTATTCATATCAATGATTTCTGATATATCAGGCCGCAGACAAAGCAAAAGAAGCTATATCTTTTTAGAGTGAGAAGATTGCTCTTCCTCCTGGGAGCCATGTGGTGTTAGGAGGTGGAGTGCAGGAGAGCTCTCATGTTTCCCACTGTGTGAAGCTCAGCTGGGGGACTCTTTCGGATCTGCTTAGCCAAGCAGCATGTCCTAACAAGAAGCTGCAGTGATCAGCATTTCCCTGGTGGGAGAAGGCTCCTCTCCTCAGCACCATTAGTTGGGGGTGTGCCCTGCTTGTGGCGTTGTCCATTCTGTTGGGATTCATAGGATCAGCTCTGCATTTGCTGGAGCCGCAGTCCCTGCATTGGCACCATCTCCAGCTGGGGCCCAGGCAGCCTGGCTCAACGGGGTATTGTTTATTCCACCCAGGAATGTGCAGGCGAGCAGGGACCTCGGGGAGCTTTACAGAGTAACATGTTCTGCTCTGAGCAGGGAAAGGGAGTGTAGGTGGCCACAGCTCTGAAGACTGGTGGGAGCAGTCAGGGTGTGCTGGTGTGCGGATAATGTCCTATCCTAGAAGTGTGAATGAGGACTGTGCAGGCTGTGCAGATGCATTGGGTTATGGAGGAAAGAAGGAGGACTGTGCAGATTTGTAGAACACAGGGAGGAACAGAGGGAAAAGGTAGAAATGTCTTAGTATGTAGTTAGTAAGCTTCTGTTCTTGACACAATGGTGTGAGAAGGCAAGCGTAACTGCTGGTTTCTCCCGCTGTGTGCTGGGCACTGATCCTGCAGCCTAGAGCACAGCAAGGGCTGCAGCAGCTCTCTTGTCAAAGCCAGTCCCAGCACCTGGAGGGTGCACTGAACTGAGGGTTATCTCTGTCACTGGGGGTGGATTGTGTTTTCAGTGAACAGACATAGAGCTATAATGAGTGGAAGGAGGTATGAGAAGACCTAGGTGAAATGCAAGGTGTTTTTCAGTTTTTAAAAAGATCACTGATAGCATTTGTTTAATATCTTTAATATTAATTTCTCTAATCACTTTGTGACAAGCTTGTTTTTTGTACATTCCCGGGAGTATGATCATTCCTGGTCTACTGCTCATGCACGTTCTAAGGTTTTTATAGAGATTAAGACATCTGCTGGACAAGAATCCACTTGTACCACTTCTGCAAATCCTGTGTGCTTGTGGAAGCCCACACAGCATATTTTGGTCTGTTTGGTGAAATGTTAGTTTTTCAGTTACAGTGCAGTCATACCGTCCGTAGTCCGTTCTAACTGTTCTGCTTCTTGAGTGAGAAGCTGGAATGCATTATTTAGTGGAGAAACAAGTAGCAATAGCACCTGTTAGGTTTGGTTTCCTTGCCACTTAATTTGTGGCATCCATCCGTTACTGGTTTTTATCTCGTGGTCTGAGCAGTGCTTTGGGATAGGAGTGGATTAGCTGCCTTCAAACCCTTTAGGTCTCCCTTTTTACTGGGGTTGTTAATACTTCTTGTAATCAGCCTAAATGGCCTCTTCACATTGCTGCCTTATCTCTTAAGTGCTTAAAATCCTTGCTTCAGCATCTTTAGTAGTCCTGCCTCCATCTAAGTGATGGTACTTCTGGCAAGTGCCTGACAATTAGATTTGATGCTGGTGAGTCCATTATTTGGGATTTTTTTAACCTGCACAATTTCAGTTGCAAAAAGAGGAGAGAGAAGGAGTTGTCAGAGTCTAAGTGTAAATGCCTTTTCTTTGACTGCTGTGACTTGGCCCAGTCTGTGCTGAAGATCTCAAAATATTATAACAGAGTTAATAGCTATCATTTCCTTCTGGTCCCTCCTTCCTTCAGCCCACACTGGACCAGACACACTCCAGAGCTAAGAGCAAAATGGGATAAGCAGTCTTCCATGAAGTTAATGTTAGTGTGTGCTGAGCATGCATGCATGCAGACTGGGGGGAGTGATTAATGCCCTGGGAATCCACTCTCTGCCTTGCTGCACAATGCTGTTGTGTCAGGCCCAGAGCTTGGCACCAGGCAGGCTGTGGTCGGGCGGCAGGAACACATTACCTGGGTTGTGTGGGATCAGGCAAGCGAGACAGAGCCTGTGTGTTCTCAGCAGGGCGAGTTCCTGCTGCGCCACAGCTTCATACTTGCACAGTGAGGCTCTCTTTGGATGCGGGTCTGCTGCTGGGCGGGGGCAGGAGTCCTGCGATCCACAGTCCTGACCTCCGCCAGCCTGAAATCCCAGAGTTTACTCAGTTGTGGCAGAGCCCTCCCTCCTTCCCTCTGACAAGCAAGGATCACCCATCCCTGAGGTGAGAGGTGCTTGGCCAGCTGTCAGGAGCCGTGACTCACAGGGGATCACAGGCAGAGCCCTGCTCTCCCTGCAATCTGCTTTTCCTTCTGGAGCCTCTTCGTGAGCTGTTGCTGAATGTTTGTTTTCACCAGATCTAGGGTGGATCTGGGAAAAGCTCTAGTCCGCTATTAAGCCTGAAGAGTTGGACTCAGTAAGTTTCCAATCTGGAATATGCTGGGAGGCTTCCTTCTCTAGGTGGGGGTTTGTAGAAAATGTTGGCAGGTAGCACTACAGGGCGTAAGACAAGGCCAAGGTCCTGGAAAACAATATTTTGTGTTCAATTCATGTCATTGAGCAAGCAAACTCCGCAAGACTGATTCACTACTTGCAAATATAGGGGCTTGCTGTCTATACTCCAATGGAGTCAGAGAGTGATCTTGCTCTTCGTGGTGCTGCTGAGGGAACATGAGCCTGTTGGGATTCTTTTTTTGGCAGTTTCAGAAGTTGTGTCATGCTTTCTTGTGAGCTGCGTCTCAGGGAATGCTTCGGACATGAATAGGTTAGTGGTTTATTATAACTGTAATTAATATATACGTGCTGGAACTACTGCAGTCCCGCCTGTCCCTCTCTATCTTCATCTCATTGGAAAATCGTGCACATTTTAATGATGAGTCCCCTGAGCTGCAGGTGTGTTAAAGGAAGTGACACTCCTGTTCTCATGGGCGGAATCAGTGGCTGGGCTGTATTCTCAGCTCCAGTGACTGTGGCAAAGCCAGGGTTTGGGTCTGCAGCACACACAGGTAATCCTTTCATACTTTTGCCTATTCTTGCAGTACACCTTTGACAGAAGACATGCAAGAAATCTCACTGTACCATCATGTACTCCTGGAGAAACTACCCCAAAGCAGCAATTATGCCTGCAATATGTTTTTCCCTCTGTCCGGTGCTGCTGTGAAGTTTGAATATTCAGAGTATGGGAAGGATTCCCAGGAGCCTGAGCTCAGCCTGTCGGGAGGGCGGAGGGCAGCCGGGGTGCCTGCAAGGGGCTGCTGCTGCTGCGCCTGTCGCTGCTGCTCCTGTTCCCATGAAAACATGCAGCAGCATGGCCCAGCCACCCCACCTCAAACAGCACAAGGATCCTTACTTATCTTTAGTATTTTCAGGCTAATTGATGGCTTTTCTGTCTTTTTCCCTGCTCCACATGGTCATGTTTTTAATACTGTTACTCATTCTGCCTCAGTAGGTTTCTGCTATCCTGAACTGCAGCTCTTTGTGCTCCTGATTCACTCCAGTCCATTCATCTCTTTTTGGTGGCAGAGTGCTGTCTGCTGCTGGATATTGGGTGCTTTGTCTGTACAGCCAGCACAAAGCTGGTGACAAAAGGACAGCCTGTGTCCCAAGGAGTCCGCGTGCTATGGGGAAGGCAGTGAGAGCAATAGGAGTGGCAGACAGACAGGATGGCAGAGGTGAGGGTGGCCAGGGGCGCAGCGTGCTGGCTGCAGCAGAGGAATGGCTGGGGGCGGGGAGAGACGTGATGAGGAAGCTGTTCCTGCTGAGTACAAACCCGCTTTGTTCCCAGGAGGTGAGTCGGACTGGATAAACAGAATGGTCCCGTCAGCAGAAAGCCTTTCCCTGGCTGGATCCCCCACTGGCACTCTCACTGGAACTTGGCTGCGCCTCGTTAGCAGGGACATATTTCTCCTCCCTGTGTCAGCTTCCCCTCTTCCTGACTCTCCGGGGCTCAGGTGGGCTGTGTGTGGCTGTACAGAGAAAGGTGCCCTTGGGGGGGGCCGTGTGTTGTGTTTTGTTGTGTTGTCCCTGCGCTCTTTCTTGCCCTTGGCTGGGCAGGGGGTTCGACAAGCCGTGCTGAGATGGGACGGGTGTCGCGGCGGGGCGGCGCTTGGAGCGGGGCTGCTCACCGCGTCCCTGGAGCCGCTCTGGGAAGGGAGGAGAACGGGCCCCATGGCGGGGAAGCTGCGTCCAAACGGACAGAGCAAGGGCTCTGCTTGTGATGTGGGAGGAAAGCAGCCTGTGCCGAGCGGGCTGGTGGGGAGGACGCCGATGTCCCAGCGTCGCAGAGGGCAGGGCTCGGAAAGCACCGCGGAGAGATGATGGCAGTGCTGTCATACGCCTTCACCTCTGAGGTGAAGGTGAGGAATAATCTTAAAGTTTCTGGTTGCTTTGGGTGGATGAACCTTTCTGTTCCCATCCTGAGGAATTTGGGAGAAGGCAAAGGAGCAGCTTAAGCTGTATGACTCCTGCTGCCGTGGTGCAATGTATTTCCTTGACAGTGAGGATGAAAAGCAGAAATTATATAGAAGGGTGTCTTCAACAGCCACTTCCAGAGGAAGGGGGAATTCAGGACATAGCCCTTGACAAGGAGGTCTTTGCCTGCTTTCAAGTCTCCTGCCAGGAGGAATTTCAGCCTTGGCTCCCAGAGCCTTGGCCAAGGTCTGCACCCTCATCTCAGTCTGACTTCTGCCAAGAACTGTAGTGAGGCCACCCCAGGGATATCTGAGCCAGGTACCTAAAAGGCAAAAAGGATATTTCCAGCCGCGTCTGAGAATGTGGATGGTGGCATGAGCTTGCCTGAGTGGACTTTGCATGCCTGAGTGGACTTTGTGCCTCTTCTCTTGCTGGGCCAGAATTGTGGTGCTGGTTCAGCATGCAGTTTCTGTGGCCCTGAGTGGTGGCATGGGGAGGGGGATTTCTCTGCCCATCCTACCAGAATGTGTGGTGGGACGTGCAAGTGGGTGGTACTGGCTGCCCATCAGGTCCTGTCAGGCTGAGCCCTGCCCCACATGTCAGGAAAATGCTGAGCTTCCTCCCCTCCTCTTGCTTCCTTCCTGACGGGAATTCATTTCCAATTTTCTTGCTGCTTGTCCCCCCTCTTGCAACAAAAACACATGATCCTGCAGAGATAGCCAGAGGGTGGGACAAGGCAGTTTAGACCATGGGGGGTGCATTGATGCAGCCCCTTGGCTCCTGCAGCACATGGTAAAGGGTTGGCAGGGAGCTCAGGACAGGATCTCCCCACATCTGCCTCTGTGCTCTGCAGGAAAGGTTTTACTTCCTGAGCCTGTGTGTGATAATTTCAGGTGTTTCTGGATGCTGACAAACTTCTCGCTGTCTCAGCCTTAGGCACTGACCTGCCTTCAGAACCTACACAATGGAGGCTGGCTCCGTGGTGCGGGCAGTCTTTGATTTCTGTCCCAGCGTCTCCGAAGAGCTGCCCCTCTTTGTGGGAGATGTCATCGAGGTGTTGGCTGTGGTGGATGAGTTCTGGCTCTTCGGCAAGAAGGAAGGTGTCACAGGTAAGAGCTGGAAATTCCTGAACGGGGGTCCATAGAGGTGCCAGCTAAATGTCCACTTCATGAGCACATCTTTCCTTGGTGGGGAAAGACCCAATTTGATTTGCTAAATCTTTCATGGGACTTTGATTGTGACTGAGAGTGCAAGTTGCCACTGGTCTGCCAGCTTTGTGTCAACTATTCAGACAGCTTGTGTGTTGTTTTTTGAGAGAGGTTAGTGGAGTGTCAGTTCTCGAGGAGATAGGAGCTTCAGAATACTGGTTGTTCCAGTCTCTTAGAGAGACTGCCCATTTCCTGGCTAATTTATGTGCTGACCTGCCGTGGCAGTGGAAGGGGTGAAAGGAAACAGATGCACTGAGAGTGGAAATGCATCCACTCTGGAAACCAGTCCAAGTGACCTTGTCAGTGGAGATAGAACAGCAGTGACCATGTGTGCCCCCCAAGGCCTCTGACTCAGCCCCACTTCCTCGTTTCTGCTTCAAAACATCTTCCTGCACAAATTGCCATCAGTATCTAGGTGCCTGAAGTGGTGTGCAAGTCTCTTAAACTTTCAGGGGGGTGTGAGAAACCTCTGAAGCAGCAGAATGCTCTTTGTGAAACACTAAGAGTCTCATAGTCTCTGTTTAGGCAGCTCTTTCTCTTCTTAATCCTGATGCTGAGAAGATGTGTGAGCTCTTAGGGAGATGAAAGCCAGGCCACTTCAAAGCATAAGCCTGCCTCTGTCTTCAGCATGAGGGTGGGACTGATTTCACCCCTGGTTGTAGAGATGGGGCTGCTATTGTAGGAGCAGTCTGGTCTCTCCCAACACCCACAAGCTATCTACTGTCTGAAACAAAGGTGGGCAGGAGCAATTCCCTCCTGTGCTCCATGTGACTGATAAGTGGCATTAAATGAGCATGGGCCTGATCCTGTTGCTGCTTCTGAAGTCACTGGGCAAGGATTATGTGTGCAGTTTTCAACAGAGTTTTGTCTCCCAGCATAACTGGTGAGGCTGTTCAATAGAAGATGAAGCTGTTAAGGAATAACAAACAGATGTGTGTCATAGCTCAAAGATAAACATGCTAAAGTCAAACTGAATGTTTTTAATGACTTCTAACTCAAAACCTGATTACGTTCCTGCTTTCCCTTGGAACAGCTGTTGTAGTTTTCTGCCCAGCTTTCTAAGTTAAAGTTATAGGGAATTGAAAAAGCACTTTAAAATAGAAGCTGTGGAGGTGTTGCAGCCTAGTACTCATTACTCTGTAGAACAATTACTGTAACTCCATGTATAGTAATTCCTTTCTTACAGCATTATGTTGTTTCCATGTACAGAGCCGGAAACTAAGATAAGGAAAAAGAGAGTTGGTTAAAACTGTGAAGGAAGCAGCAGAGTATAGCAAATGCCAAATTGCCTAAACACAGTGCAAAGCTCTGGGTGTCTAGGATATGGTGTTTCCAGGTTTTATTAGAAAATATTTGGTCACCCAGAGGCAATGCTGGATGTGGTATTAGCCCATACTTCATCATATCCCCTTGCCTCAAATTATATAAGAAAGACATTTTTAATGGCCTTTGCAGTGGGCTCTGCCATGTTGTGTGCTCTCAGGACAGAAATTAGTATCTGATGGATGTCTTGTGGTGGCCAACAACTGTGCCATGGTGAAACAGGTACACAGAATGACAAAGTGGGGAAGATCCCTGGAGTCCCAGCAGTGCTGAAGCTGTGACAGAGCCTGTGACTCACAGGTGGCCATCCTGAGTGTGGCAGCCTGAATTCTGTGCTGAGATTGCACAGGGGCCAAGCACCACGGAGGAAGCAGCAGCAGGTGGATATGCCCAGTCAGAAGACACTGGTCTCATGATCCAGTGCTACTGGATCTCTTAGTCCTCACTATGAGTCTGAATTGGGAAGGAAGCAGTGAGGGCTGAGAAAACCTAGTATGTCTGTTCCTGGAAGCTCCATGCTGATGGCACAGTCCCAGCAATGCACACAGCCTGTGGCTGCCTGGAGTGAGCCAAGGGCTCAAAGCTTTTTGTTCTCTGTTAGCTCTTAAGTACTTAAAATCCCAGGAATTCTTGACTCCCAAACTCATTATTCTTCCACCAGGCTATTGAGGCACCCCAGGGTAACAGGGTATTTCCCTTTAGCAAGATGAATAGATCCCAAAATCTGGAAGGAGGGTGGAGGTGGTGGTGGGTCACAGGAAAGACTCATTGCTGACAACTCATTCTCCTTTTAGGGCAGTTTCCTAGCAGCTTTGTTGAACCTGTGGATATTCCCCCTTTGAAGCAGGGAGAAAAACTGTTTGTTTGTACCAATGACTTCACATCTCAAGAGCCAGGGAGCTTGTCATTGCAGAGAGGTAATCTCCATTCCCTTCCTTTGCTTTGCACCTCAAAAGCTTCACCTGTCCTTCCAGATGGATGAACCTAGTCACAGCATCCTGCCTAGAGTGACAGAAGAAAGAGGTGAATCTCTTAATTCCTCATGACATGGGTCATATCAAATCCACCATGGTCCTCTAGGCTTATGCCATTTCGATACCCGTTTCTCATGATCTATCATTGCTCATGAAACTCCAAAAATTGGCATTACCTGATCATAGTAAATTTACAACTGCCTTTTAACTGACCCCTAATCTCCAAATCTTGGACTTGCATTTGGAGGAGAATGAAAGCTTTGATGCACCTGCACAGCTTTGCAGCCAAACTGTGTATCTTAGATGTACAAGAGGCTGCTGATATTTCATGCCTTAATCTCATCCTATGCTTGTGTGCATCCCCAGCATGCCCTGTACTCTGACAGAGTGCCAGTCCTCACCCCCAGCCAGGAGGGAAGATGGGGAGGCGGGAATAAGAGGTAGGAAGCAATAATGAGGGCAGTTTTGAACTGGTGTGTCTCATTCTCTGCAGGAGACTTGGTGATCCTGGGGGGATCCCTGGCCTCCAGCTGGCTCCAGGGCCGAAGCAGCTGGGGTTCCAAGGGCTTTTTCCCCTCATCATGTGTGAGGGAGCTGTGCCTTTCAGTTCAGAGACGTCAGCTGTCCCAGAGCACTCTCCTGGAGGTGCCTGCCTACTCACTGGGCCAAGCCCGGGCCCTGATGGACCTGTCTGCTCAGCTGGAGGAGGAACTGGACTTCAGGGAAGGGGATGTGATCAACATTATTGGTGTCCCAGAGCCTGGCTGGTTTGAGGGTGAGCTCAGAGGCTGCAGGGGCATCTTCCCAGAGGGTTTTGTGGAACTGCTTACTCCTCTGCGAGCACCAGGAACCTCAGAGGATCCAGAGCCTACAGAGACTTGTGACACCAATGGGACAGTAGAGATGCCCCCCAAGGATGATAAGGAGCCAGGGAGTACTTATGGTGTTGCCCTCTATCAGTTCCAAGCCCTGGAGTCCAAGGAACTGGATTTTGATGTGGGTGACAGGATTCAGATTGTAGGCATTCTGGAGGATGGCTGGCTGGAGGGGGAGCTGAGAGGAAAACGTGGCATCTTTCCGCACAGATTTGTGAGGCTGGAAGCCTCTGAGGCTTGCAGGGAAAAGGTGAGTGCTGGAGATCTGCAAGGTGGAGGCACTTGTGGATTGACCATCCATCAAGATCCAGAAAGCACTTGCTCTGAAACTCCTTTGCCAGGGAAAGATAGCAGGAAAAAGGAGGATGGCTTGGCTGCGTACCCTGAGCCTGCCACCATTTTGTCTCACAAGGCGGGGAGGTCAGAGGGTCCTCTTGGCACTGACTTGAGACAGCACCAGGCTTTTCCCAGCACAGGACACCAAGAGCCGCATCCCAAAGGTACGGTGGGCTCAGTCCCCTCTAAGCACACAAAGACAGTCAATGGTGTTCTCCCCTCTGCTCAGCTGCCTCCCCCACAGGGCAACAGGCCTGGCCAAGCAGGTGAGCTGGAGCCTGGCGGGACCATTTCAGCCACCCCAGGAAACTCAGAAACTCAGTCCCTCCCTAAGCATGAAGGAGATAGCCCCACTGTGCCCTTGCAGGCTCCCCACTTCCCCCAAGATCCTAGCAGGAGCCAAGTGATTTCATCTCCTAATAGCTGGGCAGCATCCCAGGAGAGCCAGAGCAGGTCCCAGGACCTAGACAGTTGGATGGACAGTAAACTGGAGAAGTCCAAGCCCTGTTCCAGCTTAGGAACTGCCCAGGTGAGCCTGGACACACGGGCTGGGAGCTGGGGGGAGTGCAGCCCTCTTGCAGTCCAGGGGGACAGCTGCACAGACCTGGACTCCAAACTGACAGAGCAGCTGGCCCAGTTTGAGAAGAGTCTGTCAAGTACCGGTGCGGAGCAGGACAAGGTCTCCCGTCACTTCTCTATCTTGGACTACAGCTCTGAAAAGGACATTGTCCGTGGGTCTCCTGAATCTGTGTCCCACTCCAGGCAGGCAGAGAGGAGAAGAGCCCTGAGGCCACCCCCTCCTCGGCCCAGCAGCCTCGTGACAACTGCTGTGCCCATGCAGGGTGGCCAAGTGCCCAAAGGCAGGTCTCTGTCCTTCTCAGTCAGACCCTCCCGGCCTGCGCCCCGGCCTCCATCCAGCAACCAGCGGAAAAATGTGGCCCCTGCACAGCTTCAGCCCAGCACCCCAGAGCAGCGAGTGGAGGAGGGACGTGAAGACTTGATACAGGCAGGATCAGCCTCCTCCAGCTCCATCCTGCTGACTAGAATTGGAGAGGTGGAACGAGATCTGGAGGCGTACGGCAAGACCCGTGCCGAGCTAAGGCTGATGCTGGAAGAGCAGCAGGATGAGCTGGTGAGAGCAGAGACCATGGAAAACCTTGATTTCTGTGACTCCAACATTGAGAGCCTCAGCATGGAGCTGCAGGAGTTGAGAGGTGAGTCTACAACAGCATGGGATGGGGAATGCTTCAGGAGCACAGGTGCCTCTGCTGTTTTACAGACACTGTTGAAGGCAGTCTTTTATACCCTTTAATTTTTGATTTAGATCATTTTGTAAGCCGTGTTGCGTACAAATCATCATGATTCTGTCTCGGAGAATCACAGTGTCTTTCTCTGGATATCCCTTTGCCCTGGTCTTCCCCACCCCCTTTTCCTTCCAGCTGTCCAATCTCCTCTTCCAGCCCCACCATACATCCAGAGCCTTCATCTCATCCACTCTCAGTATGTCCATGATGGAAAGCAAAACCACTGCTACTGCAGTTCCATCCTCTCTGCCTCATCCCCTCTTATCTGTAGGGGGGTGAGCAGCAACTTCAGGGTGGCTTTGCTGGTGGTCCTGCAGTTGACATTTGAGTTGACATCTGTGCTGTGACTGACCTCAGCCTGTCAGGGCACTGGTTTTCCTGTGGTTTCTGCTCTGGTGCTGATACAGACCTGTGGGGATTTGTTATAAATATGAGAAGGGGTGCACAGAAGGGGACTGAACCTGACCTGGGAGTGGGATGTATTAGTGGGTAAAAAGTAAAGCCTGCCCCTGTGCCCCTGCCATCCATGGAGTCCAGCACAAGAAAACTGCACTGTTCTGTTGGTAACAGCAACAAAGAGCTTACAATTGTGGCATATCTGTAGCTGAAAATGTGACTTTTGTTCTTGCACCCCAGAAAAAAATTACTCAGGAAAGAGGAATTTCCCATGATTATATCAGCACATTTGGTCTCTGAAACCTGAAGATGCCCTGTAAAGATCAGCACTGTTAATTATGTTACACTTGGTATTACAGTGGACAAATGGAAAGATGGGATCACATACATCTTCTCCCACAGTCCCTTCCCAGGCTTCTCCCAGGAGTTCTGACACTACAGTTCTGCTACTGAAACCCACGACGTGTCAGAAATGTGGGCACTGCATGCGGGAGATAGAGTGAAATGCCAACTCCTGTCTGGGAGTTACTCACTGTGGCTTCATTGCCTCCATCCTCCCACTGCTTAATTAGCACTGGGGAGCGCAGGCACTTTGCTGCATGATCATGTCTGAGGCAGAGCACATGGGAATGAAGGTTGATACGGGTGCACCAGGAAAATAGGGTGACAAGCAGCTTCCACATCAGTGGTGTGCAAAAGGAATGCTTGGAAGGAAGCCTAGAGGATTTGAAGCTAGATGAAATAACTTAAAGGTAGGAAGAGGAAAATCTAGGCTGAGTCTCAAGGGAATTTTTCTGATGAGATGGATCTTGCTGGGAAATGTCTCCTACCTGTCCCAGTGCTTCTTGGCAGAGGACTGATACTGTGGAACCTGTTGGTTCCTGAAACTGGAAGTCTTAGGCAAGAACAAATGCACTATCTTGAGGCATCTCAAGCTAGTATCCTTTCAGTAGTCCTAGGGGATTTTTCTCCAGTTCAAGAGACCTCTCTAGCTTTGTGATAAAGATGTGTCCTACCCAAGCTCTGTCATGGCCCTTCTGACACATCTGAGTGTGGCCAGAGAGCATGTCTTGCTAGCCCAGCTCTAGTGCAGTAGGCAGAACAGTAACTTGGTGTCGCATGAGCTCAGCAAAATGTGCTTGTGCCACGCCTGAGGCATGATCTCTGCCTTACCACTGTTAGGGGAACATGGAGACACTGGAGGCAGAAAAGCTCTCAATAAGCTTCGACCAGCAGCCAAAGCAGGGTAGGCATAGTCTTATGGGGGAATAGTTCATAGTGGGGAATCCAGCCCCTCAGTGTATCTCTTGGGAAGCCAGAGGAAGTGTAGGAAATATGTGTTTTTCTACAGCAAATGTTTCAAATCATCAGGTTGCTCTTTTGGTATGTCTTGTGAGCACACTGGGGTTTCACTGATCACCAGGCTGGGGCAGGATTAGCGCTTGCCCTCCAGCGGTTGGAGAGCCATTTGTTTTATTTTTGTCTTCTACCCGCTGAGAGCATGGGCTCTGTGTTCCTAACAAGTGTTGCAAGAACTTGAGACATGGATGACATCCACAGACTCTCACGGTCTCTGTCAGGGGCATGTTGTGGTTGTCTCTTGGCTTCTTATAGGAGCTTTGTGTTTGGCATGGAAAATTTGGAGTATGTTGTGCCCTGTGGTGAGAGGTATTACTGGGCTGCGTATTTCTGTTGCCTTCTGGAAACTTATTTTGTGTGTTGGCACCAGACTTCATAACCCAAGTAATCCCTTCAAGCCTGTTGCTGTCAGCGGGTGGACCAGCTGGTCCCTTCCCCCTGGAGCAGGGAACCATGCAGCTGTGACTGCATGGCACTGTGTAGGCACTGGTCTGTCTTGCAGGGAGCAGCTCCTCTCCTGATCTTCATGTGACTCTGGGTGAGGGCTGGGAAGAGGATGGGCTCAGCATCAGGGTCGAGCCAGGGGCAGCCTGAAGGCCTCAGTTTGCCCCAGCAAGGTGTGGAGCAGGGCCCAGCCTCTTCCAGACCACGCTGTTTCCTCCATTCCATCAGGGGTTGGGAGGAAGAAGATCTGGTAGAAGATCTGGTATCCCACCTCTGCTTTGTGGCTTCCTGTGGTCTCACACATGCTCTGTTTCCCTTCCCTGAGGACACTGGTCTCGGGCAGGGCCTCTGCATGCTCCAGTGCCTTCCTCTTCCCTGCCCCAGAGCTGCCTGCGGAGAGGTTTTGGCAAAGCCGTGGAGCCGGTTTGGGCGGTGAAAGCCTGCCCAGCCTGGCTCGCCTCCTCGCTGGGGGCTGGTTACTGATTACTTTGGGCAGCAGGTGGAGAAGGCCAGCGCTGCCAGCGATTGGGCCCGTGCCTTTGCTGGCTGGTTTCAGGAAGCAGCACCTGCCTTTCACTTGGGACGGCAGTGCTGGAGCAGAGCGGAGAAGCGGCGTCGGCCTGGGGTTGGGCTCAGGGAGCAGAGGGTGAGGGGAGTCGGCCCCTGCGCACACCCTACAGGACTATGGGCACCTATCCTTAGAGGAAACCCTGCATGGAGGATCCGAGCCGAGAACCGCAGCTCCTCAGCTGGGAATATGAGGACTGCTGTGCTGTACGGAGAGAGGACGTGGCTGGCTGCAACGACAGACCCAGGGCGACAAGGAGGCAGTACCCGGGCAGCCAAGGAGCAGACAGTGGCTGGGACAGTTCCAGGAGACAGGAGGACGTTTCTGTGAACCAACAGAGCGGGAATGGAAACTTTGGAGGTTTTTGGAAGGGGGAGATGCAGTACATGGACTGCAGGAGGGCAGACAATGTTTGGGAAGGCAAAAGACAGGATATAGAGGACAGAGACTACAGGGTGTATGAGAGGGAGGGTGTTCAATACAGAAACTGCAGTTCTGAGATAAGAGAAGGGTGGAACAGAGAGGACAGAGTACCTGGGCAGTATAGGAGGAGAGGAAGGCAGTATGGAGAGGATAGAGGCCTTGGAAACTGTAGGGCAGGGGGAGGGTGGTATCAGGACTACAGAGATCCTAGGGACTACAGTGAGGATGGAAGACGTTATAGAAAAAAGGAACTGTGGCACAGGCAAGAGAGGGACTCTGGGGAGTATAGGGAGAGGAGACGGCAATATAGAGAGGATGGATGCAATCAAGTATATAGGGAAGGGGAAAAGTGGTATAGAGATGATGGAGGCCCTAGGGCATATAGAGAGCAGGAAAAGCCATATGTAGCTATCAGGGGCCAAGTAGATGAAGAAGACATTGAACAGTACAGGAGGCCCAAAGGCCATGTCATGGACCACAGCAGTCCCGACAGAGGTTGTGAAGTTCCTGCATTTGCAGTCAGGTCCAAGGGAGATGGTAGCATGAACCTGGGTACCTGCTACACACAGTTCGAGACGTGCATTGTTGACTCTGATGGCTATGGGGAGCTGGAAGGAGAAGCCCCAGGGCCTGCAATGCCAGCCAAGAGCAGCAGTGGAGCAGAGCACTCGAGGGTACGCACGGGCCGGCCGGACTGGAGCCAGGTCTGGGAGCAGGAGGCTGAGGAAGCAAACAGGGTGGGCTCGGTGCTGCAGCGAAACAGCTTCTACAGACGGACGGCTCCCAGTGCCCTGCGGCACTCAGAGTTTGTGCAGACCACGAAGAAAAAGCAAGGTACACAGGGAAATGGTGGGTAATTCCCTTGGGTGTGCCTTCACTCTGCCCTGGCACCAGGGCAGCACTGGGAGGCTGGTACACGTGGGTGGCCAGCACAGACAGGCTCTCACAGGAAGGCTCCTCCCTGAGACTTACTGAAATGATCATCGCGGTCATCCCCCCTTCATGCAGCCTCTGTAGGAGATTTTGCGGAGGCCCGGGTGGGAGGGAAGCACAGGTGGAACAGACGAAAGGCTGTCCTTTCTGTTGCTCCTGCATGTTTTAGGTACACCCTAAAACTTGTGGCCCTGGTTTGTCTGCTCTCTCGGGGCCTTGAGGCAGTTCCTCATGAGGGAAGGGGTGAGATGCTGGGGTTATTCCCACTGCTTGTTTATAACCCATCATGAAGAGATTCTGTTTGCAGGAACCAATTCCTGCACAAGCACTCAGACTTGCAGAGAGCAAGTACTCAGAGTTGTGTAATTCACCTGGGCAGGATACTCAGGCACCTGCGTGTTGAGGGGCTGTCACCAATGGGAATCTTGCATCGTCACCCCTCAGTACTGCAGTGATCCCTTGCCTGTACTACAACAGTTACATACACTGTGTCCTGGGTCCCCAAGCCATCCCTGCTCTCCAGTTCCATCAAATAGCATCCTGGAGCTGGAGAATTACCAAAGTGGGAGGCTTAGCCTGTCTTTGCATGGGTGAAATCATTCTCTTGGTGCTGTGGCTGTGTCAGAGTCAGCTGCAGACAGATTTGTGCAACTTGGCTTGTTGCAAGAATATTGGGGGGGGGAGGGGAAGTGGCAGCAAGGTGGTGGGGTCTGGGCAGAGGGACAGAAGAAGCCCTTCTTGATGGACAGGCTTCCATGTGTCTGAAAACCTGTTTGTTCCTGTGCCCTTTCTGCCAGCCTCTGTCTCATGTAGCTGTGTGTGTGAACTCTCTGTGAAGTGAGATTGAAATGGAGAGGAAAACAGTGCAACAGCCAAAGTGATGGCAAAGCTGGAGGCAGTGACTACCTTTGCCTTAGCGTGAAATCTGTCCTCTGGAGATACTTGATTAAGCAGGCTCTGATGGCTGCATTTCTGCACTCTCACGCCACCCTGTAAGGGTGGGACTTTGCTCAGCAGTGTCCCCAGGGTGAGGAAAGGGACAGGCTTTGTGGTGCCAAGATGTCCAAAGGGCAGCAAGGGAGCCAGGAGGAGGCCAGGAACAAAGTGGGATGGGAAAGGGTCCACAAAGCCTTAGGAGGCTGGAGCAGTAGTGGCTTCTCCAGCTTTTGCAAGAATGGAAGGGACAGACTGTCATGCCAAGTGAAAGCCTACGCTCTTCAGGGTTATAGGATTCTTCCCCACTGTGGCAGGCTCAGCGGCATGGGAGTAGCTGTGAGAAGTGCGGGGCAGGATGCCCTCATCCTCAGCACCAGTGTTTCACAGCAGAACAGGAGAGATGAAAGCTCCAGGTATTTCAAACACTGTCTGTGCACCCTATGGCCTCTTTCTGGCTGCAGTTGTTTGTTACTTTTCTCCTCTTGCCCTGCTGGGGCACAGCAACAGCACAGCAGTGCTGGACCAGCAACAGCCCTCCTTGGCATGTAATGCTTTGCTGCTGTAGCTGTCTCAATGTAAGACCCCACCAGCACCTCCCCAGAAGAGCTCCCAGTGTGCTTGGCAGCAGACACCCTCCTATGCAGCTGGCCCGGAAAAGTCAGCTCTGGTTCTCCCTCAGTGTGTGCTCCAGGCAACTTTTCTAATGCTGTTTACTTCTCTAACAGGTTCCTCCTCCATACACTGAGTAAAAGAATTTGGAACTTGAAAGCCCCAGTAGAGATCATAGAATCACAGAATGGTTGGGGTTGGAAGGGGCACCTAGTTCCAATGCCTCTGCCATGGGCAGGGATGCCACACACTAAATCAGGTTGGCCAGGGCCCCATCCAGCCTGCCTTGAATACTTTCAAGCCAGTAGAGATGATCTTTTCTGTTAGCAGGGTTATCACACTTCTAACGGATTTCTGTACAGTGTAACTGAGTGACAGCTACTTGTTCAGAGCACCTTCTCTGGGATAAGACTCAGATGTGGCTGCCTGACGCATCAACAGGAGAACCCACCTGTCATAGTTTCGCTGCTTAGTCACCATCATTCTTGAAGGTTTTGCATGCTAATGTGTTGCATTTCAGCTCTGAACCCCAGCCTTTATCTCCTAAATTAGAGCTTTTTAGTTGACAGATATTCTTCTCAGGCAGGTACTGTAATGAAGTCATTTTTCAGTCTTCAATTCTTAGTAGTGAATGGAGTCTTAAAGTACCCATGTCAGAGACTCACAGGAAGACCTCTAAGTGTTTATTCTTCCTGGTGCTCACTCAGTTTTAAGTTCAGACTCTTTTAAAACAGTGGACTTCAGAGCTGGGTGAGGCATTCTGGGTGGGTGTTAGCACTAGTTCACCTTGCTATGCTCCTGTACCCTTGTCCAAAACCCCAGGGGCCCTCTGCAACATTCAGGGAACTCCTGTTGAATTTTGTCTGATCAAGCCAAAAAATTGCTGCCCAGAATAGAATCCTGCATGTGGCTGCGTTTCTTGTTCCCATTAATACATTAATGCATTTGTCTTCATTAAACCTGCTTGGTTTGAATAATTCCATCTTATTCAGGGTACCCTGGATCACTCAGTGACTCATATACCTCATCTTTATTTGTGATCCTATTGAATTGATCTTCACTTCTCTACATGACAGCAGTGATTTTCCATTTACTTTATTATGTGGGATTAACTAAATACAGTCTCTGAAGAACTTGTTTAAAAATGCCTTCTTTTCTGGATAGGGTCCACTCCACAGTCAGTGGATTTTCAAGGTGTTTTTGTTTGGGGTTGGTTGGTTGGTAGGTTGGGGTTTTTGCCTTTTTTTTTTTCTTTTTAGAAAGAAATAAGCAGCAAATGTATTGTATAATTCTACCTTTTTGCTAGGTTTGCCAAAAATCATACTCTCTCTGCCTGCTTGTGGAATTGTGTCATTGCAGGGTTTCCTTTGTCCTGGATGGAAATAAAGGTCCATTATAAAGTAGCATTTTATTTCCTCATTTAAAAGATGAAAACTGAATTCTACCATCCATGGATTTTTCTTGATGTCTTTCTTTTTTCATTTTTCTGCACTTCAGAGTTCCTGGTGTGTCTGTTATCTATTATCTGGCTTTCTATGTTCATTTATATATTTATATTTGCTGTCTTTATTGAAGCACAGATGCAAGACAGATTTTTATCAGTACTGTTCTCCTCATGGTCTTTGTATTGGCTATTTAAAACATCCTTTTAAAGAACTTTCAGCTTTCATTCTTCTATCAGGGTCCATCAGTGGTTTTGCTCACACTTTTGTTGATGCCATTCCTTAGCTTTAGCAGCTTAGCTCTTTTACACCATCATATTACTTCACTTTTTTCTGTGTCAAGGGTTGGAATTATCCTCTGCTCACACTGAATGCCATGGGGCTGTCTGGGCAACCAGAGGCTGTTTAGGGCCTTGGTTGTGGTCTTATCTGGCATAGAGATATCTCAGCCAAGCAGTCTCTGCATTAGACATGTTTGGGACACCAAGTCACTCCAGTGGCCCTGGAGAAGCACCCCTGTTCTGCCCCTGTTTAGCTCACTGGTGTATTACCAATGTCTGGAGTAAGAGTTTTCACCCCAGCCAGATCCTGCTCCTGGCAGCGAGTTTCGCCTTTTGCTCAGATTAGTTATTCCCTGCCCTAGTTTCATCGCCTCCCCTCTCATGGTCGGCAGTGGCTCCTCCCCTCCTGGCCTCCACATACTTCAAATATTTGCAGCTGGTTTGTTTTGTCCTGAGTCACTGCTTGCCTGTGCTGAGCTGCGGGCCCGGGGCTCGCCCCCGGCGGCTGGGGCAGCTCCGGCGGAGATTGCCGGGGTGCGCTGGGCGCTGGCGGGCGGCACGGCCCTCTCCGGGTAGCGTCAGCGCCTGCCGGGCTGCGGGATGCTGCCAGGTGAGCCCTGAGGAGGGGCAGCTGGGGGACCACGCAGACACTCCGGTGAGCCCTGCGGCGTGGTGGGTGTGCATCCCGTTGGATCTGGTCTTTGTGGGTCAACTCGGCTCCCAGAGTGGGGCAGGGAAAACTTCTTATTGCATGTGTGCTCCCACTGGGAGGTTGGGTAATAACAATTCAAAGTTTTTGTTAATTGGAAGAAAGTTGATGACAGTGGCACTTCTCAGATGAGCAAGATGAGCTGTGTGATTGCAATAGCAAATCACAGCCTCCACAGGAAGGGCAGAGGTAGGAGTGTTCTCCATCTTCACACCTCATTGCCAGGGCTGGGTTAGGAGCTGGTGTTGGATCTCTCATGAGTCCAGCACAGGTACTAGCAAAGCTCAAAAACAGGTGCTCCTGGGAGGCTGTCTCAGACCATCAAACAGAGGAGAAACAGGAGAATACAATCTGAATCTCTGAAAATTGTGATTGAGAACATTGTTTTTGGAAATGTATTTCTGAATGCCTATTTGGCAACTGTGTCATGGGTAAACATGAATTTGTCACTGGATTGGAATTTGGTGGCTTCATTAAAAATACGAGTCATATTCCTGCAGGCCAACAAAGCCCATTCATGCTGTGGTGTATGTCTTAGCATCTCCAAAGCTGATGGGCACGATGAAACAAATTGAAAGGTAACACTTAAATAGAAAATCTGTGGAGTAAAATGGAGATGTGTTTAAAAGATACTTTCTAGATGACCAAAATCCACAGCTGTGAAATTGGTGGGTTTAGTTAACTGCTTAATAAGGCTCATTTAGGGAAAGCTGCTATTAGACATACAAGAATGTGTGAAAAAATAAATTCATGACAATTAACAGAGATAGCATGAAATACAAAAAGTGAGAGTTTTTAAATGCATCAGAAACAAACACTTAAGTTATACATATTGGTCAGATATAAGAGCCAAATATTACAAATACTGTATTTGAATATTTTGAGCAGTGTTTGGAAAGAAGTAGACAACTTCTGAGTTAATTGCTGAAGGAGGATGCTGGACTAGTAAGAAACAGCAAAAGTTCTAAGAGACTTGACTGCAATCTAGCCTTGTTTTTGAAGGAATCTTGAAATTTTCAGAAAGAGCAAGAAAGCCAGAGGAGAATTAATTAGTATGAGTTTTCAAAATCATGCAAATACTGATACAGTGTAAGTGGGTAGAACTGATGGCCAGCATTGTGCCAGGTCCACCAGGATGAGCTGCGGGCTTAAAATCTGTGCAGGGAAGGTTTTAATTTCCCTTCCACAGGCAGGGACTTGAGACTTGCCAAAGAAGGGTGTCACAGAGCTGGCAATCTCACAAGTGTGGGTTGAATCCTTGCCACAGGGTACTTTCTGTAAGGGCCTGACCTAGATTTACTTGCCTGGGGTTTGCTTGGTGGAGCGTGGGGAGCTGCTGCATTTGCCAGCAGTGCTGGGCATCCCCAGCTCTATTTTGGGGGAGCTGGAGCCAAACACATGGTGTGACTGCAGTTTAGCTATGGCTAAGGCTGGGAGCACAGCGCGGTTTGGTGGTGCAGTAAACTCCTGAGGTGTCCTGTACAAAACTTAATGTGGTGGCATTTTGCCTGGGGCTAAATATGAAATCCTGTTCTTTGACCAAAGCAAATGTAATCTTTTCTGTTTGTCTTCCCAAATGCTACTGTATGGGTCATTTACGGCTGTGATTTTGGCTTGTCTCCATTTGCAAGATTCTTCCCAGCCCACCTCATGCAGCAGTATCATCTCACCTGCCCTCCCCCTCTGGGTTTCACACACCTGTTTGCATTGCAGATTAACACCTTCCTGTTTCTTCCAGGCTGCCTTCCCACTTGAGCTTGCTCTCCTGCAAAACAAATGCCATGCCTTCTTTAAAATAACTCATTTGTTACTTCATTAACTTTCTGAGCCACGAAGACCTGCTGACTGTATTACATTATCTCAGTGTTTAGTTGTCCCTCCTGTACATTTTTCTGCTCATATCCTGTTCAGGCTCTGAGTGCTGTGTCTAAGCATATCCCTGTGGGTGTTTGTGGAGGACCTTGCACAGCAGGGCCCAGTCTGCTGCTGAGACTTTGCAGATGCTGTGGAAATGCAAAGAGCAAAACCAGTTAAACCCAGCATCTGCTCCGAGGCTCTCCTTGTGCATTCCTGCTGCACTGGAGTTGACAAAGTTCATCATGGCAGCTGCTGGAAAGCCAAGACGGCTCTGATGGGGTTAGTCTTAAGGATGCTTACCAGTAGGAATCGGTGAGGCCTTTTCTTCCCAGTGATTGCCTGCTAAATGTAGTGCTTGTTGTGTCACTGAATCCTCCTGCATGGAGCTGCTTGGTTTGCCTCTCCCCAGGCTAGATTTCAAGGCAGGGCCGCAGAGATGCCAGCTTAGAGAGGTGAGTATCTTCCCTCCCACATTGAAGGCATTTATGTTTCAGCTGGGTTTCCCATTTGCTAGGCTGGCACTGGGAATGATTTTGAAGTTTTTCTGCAGAGAGGTGCAGTGGTTTGTCCTCAGCCCAGGTAGCTGTAAGAACTTGCTGTTTGGTGCTGATGCTCCTGTTTTCAGCTACCGGCTGCTCTGCAATGGGAAAGGCCAAAAGGGCTGGCATGGTTTCAGATAATCATGGGCTGAGTCAGTGTCTCAGTCTTTTCTTTCTCGGGTTGTTTCAATGTGAAGACCCTGGCCTGGGGGAGCAGTGGACAAGAAGCTTAGGCTGAGGCAGCGGTTTTCCCGTGCCGTGTTTCATGATGCCGTGCTGGGTAGTGCCACCACCCCACAGCGCACGGCTGCACTGCTTGCAGAAGGGGCTGGGAGCATGGGGGTCTCTTGGCCGTGCATAGTCGGTGCTGTGGTACCAGGAGAAATCCCATCCCTGCTGGGTGTCCCTGGGATTAGGCAGGGCTGAGCCTCTGTTGTCTAACGCTGACATCGGAGAGGTCGGGGACGTGGAGATCTGGAAGTGCCTGTCCTGCAAAAGCATTCCTAGAAACGTCCGAGCTGGGGCATGTCTGCAACTCAAAAAAATTCCGCTGATGGAGGGCAGCTGGGGCTCCGTAGCGGACGGCACATTTGTAGAATCAGCCATTGACATGAAATGGGGTACCNGCGGCCCTGCCGGCCCCGATGGCCGGGCTCCAGCTCCGGGCTTTGCCGGCGGCAGCACCCTTGCGGTGCCCGGGGCCCTCCGCGGCCATTGAGATGGAAATGCCCCGGGTCTGAAGAACGGAGACCCTTTTCTCAGCCTGCGGGAGGGGCGGCCGCCATTGCCGAGTGGGGGCTTCCCTCCATCTGCAGCTTCCCGGAGCCACAGAGCTGGAGAGCGGGGTGGGAGACGACCCAGGCCGCGGCCGGCAGCAGGGCAGAGCGTGGGGAGCAGGTTTGTTGGCCGCGGTGCCAGGGGCTTTGCGGCGCTCCTGGTGCTGCCAGGGTGGGCTGTGGGAGCAGCCGATTCTCCCTGCAGCCCTGGGGGATGCCCCCTCTGGAAAGGCCCTTGGCTTCTCAGTAGTGCTGTTAGTCTCACAGGTTACATGTGTAGCAGTTCAGGTGCTGTTTGTCTCCTGTTCTTCCATCCTTGCTGGAGCATGCTGATCTCGTTTATCTGTCTTGCAGAGATGACTCTCCTGTCCTCCCAGACACCATCCCTGGAGCCATCCTCGGCTGCCACTGAGAGTGCAGAGCAAAGGATGCTGGAGAAGAGGGCCAAGGTTATTGAGGAACTGCTCCAGACAGAGCGGGACTATATCAGAGACCTGGAGATGTGTGTGGAGAGAATCATGGTGCCCCTGCAGCAGGCACAGGTTGGAGCTGGGAAAGGAGGGGAAGCTGTGGTGTAGCACTGGTGGATTGGGGTGAGGATACTGAGTCCGTTTAGTTCTCAGAGGTGCCTACACAGCGCGGGAACCCATAGAGGAAATTAAAGCTATTCCGAGGGGAGGAGGGTGATTCCCACAGCTCCTTGCACTTGTTGAAGTAAGCCCATTTGCTTTGAGATCCTGCTGAACCCTCATCCTTGCTGGGAGCAAGAGACCTGGGAGCAAGTATCACAGATTGATTTTTTTTGGGG
>WBMY01004200.1:191252-234047 GCA_013397315.1 Donacobius atricapilla | reverse complement strand
GTGGTAGGTAGGGTGGGGGCGGTGTGAGGAAGGCAGGAAAAGTTTCTCTTCATTTGGTTATAGGTTAAATTCATTGACAGGAGAAATAAGATATGGGGTCTTGGCATGGGAATAGATTGAGTGGGAGGAAAAAGAGAAAACCAGGTGAACAGAAGCAGGGGTGGAATTGCTGGGAAAGAGAAGGACACTGTGGTAAGACACATAAGGAGTGAGAGTTTCAGTGCACTAGGGGACAAGTTTGTGTGTACAGGAGTCACTGTGATGAGAGGAGGTCGCACCAGGTGCCTGCTGTGATGCTGAGGACTGATGGGTTGCAGGAGGGCTGGGGGGGGGGACGGCTGTTGAGTCTAACTGGGACATGTTCCCCATCCAGGACATCTCTTTTCCCATTCACTAGATGCAGAACATAGACTTTGAGGGCCTTTTTGGAAACATCCACATGGTAATTAACTTCTCCAAGCAGCTGCTGTCCACCTTGGAGGCTTCAGATGCCATCGGTAGGAATTCTGCTGTTACCTTTTCTCCAAAGGCTGGGATGTGTGTTGCTAGTGGCAGGACATAACAGTTTAAATGGTGGGAGAGGATCACTGGGACTGGGCTTTCTCCCTGCTGGTCCCCATTGCCACTCATCAGTCCAACAGTGAAGCCAAGGAAGTCCATGTTGCCCAGGGGTCACTATGCAGAGACACAGTGCCTGTGGCCATCCATGGCCCTGTGCCCCAAAGTGCTGCCAGCCTGAGCCATTCATGTGTTGGGCTGCCTGTGCCTTTGTTCTGTGGCTCCTTCGACTGAAGTCTCCACTACTCCCCCTGGGAGACCTGGATTGAACGAACTCCCTGTGTTGGTGGGTGATGAAGTGGGGTCCTGCATGCTGTAGTAGCACTATCTTCTTGACCTGTGTGTGTGTGGAATGGGGACACTGGATGTCTTATGAAGGGATACACCAGTGTTTTTTGGAGGCAGCTGGGGACCAGGAGACACAGAAGTCCTGCTTTGCTGCTGTCTGCAGGGCCAGTGTTCCTGACACAGCGTGAAGAACTGGAGAGTGTCTACAGGGTGTATTGCCAGAACCATGATGAGGCCATCGCACTGCTGGAAACCTATGAGAAGGATGAGAAGTTGCAGAAACTACTTTTGGACCTGCTGGATAACCTCAGGTTTGGGCCTTTGGCTGTGACAGCCACCAGGCTGGGATAGAGGGATCAGTTTCCAACATCCCTGCCCCTGTGTCAGCAGTGTTTAGACATTCAGGTGGTGACTGGAGAGGGTCTGACAGTGGCACTGCATAGTTGTGCAGGCTCTGGGTTCAAATGGCCCCCTGCCCCAATGCACACCTGCCGGGAAACCTGTAGACCCCCTTAAAACGTGCATAGAAACCAGCAATGTATAGAGAAGGTGGCATGTCCTGGACTGAGGGCTCCTGTTCCCCAAACCCTGAGCCACCACAGCTGCTGAGGGAGGAGCTGCTTTGCCTGGCTCAGCAAGTGCCAGAGCTCCAACTTGTGGAGGTAACTGCCCCGGGAGCCAGCAGTGCTGACAGCTGCTCTGGGGGGACAGGGCTGCCCACTGCCTTGGCAGCCTCACTGGCAGGCACAGACACTGGCTATGGGATTGCACACCTGCCACTCCATTAACCCTTGCTTTTCTTTGCTTTTTGGCACTCTGTGGGCCAGCAGGAGCCTGTACAGTGAATGGTAAGTGCATACTTCCTCTTAGTCCCTGCTTGTCTGTCTGTGTTGGTCTGGCCATTCTCTTGTAACTAACCTGCTGTCACAGGCTAGGTGCATGCTGGGGTGCCCTAACAGTGCCTTGTGGATGCATGACTGGGAGGAGAGGGGTGTCTGTGGCATGATTGCAGCAGGGGCAATGGGTGGGCTGCACAGGTAGGCAGCACTAGTGATGAGGTGAGGGGAGGTCTAGGGCAGGAAACAGAATTTGGGAGCCCTCAGCCCCAAGGAGCCCGGAGAGCCCTGCAGTGACTGTGGTCCTGCAGTCAGTCTTTCCTGCACTGGGGGACATATCTAGGCAGGTGGTTGGTAGAACAGCATCTGAAATAAGTGGCTCTCTGGCAAGTGTGAGGCTGTGCCTATGTGGGATTTCATGGTCGGTCTGGTAATGAAGAGGATCCTGGCATTGGAGTTCTGGATCTGGTTGGCACTGGTTTTAGGGGGCAGAATGTGTGTGGCAGAGCTTGACTGACACCTGATACACCTCCTTTGTCCTGACTTTCCAGGGGTTGCACAAACTACATTAACTTGGGCTCCTTCCTCATCAAGCCAGTGCAGAGGGTGATGCGGTACCCACTGCTGCTGATGGAGCTGCTGAGTGCTACCCCTGAGGCTCACCCTGATAAGGCACCACTCACAGCTGCTCTCCTTGCAGTCAAAGAAATCAACGTCAACATCAACGAGTACAAGCGCCGGAAGGACCTGGGTGAGGAGCTGGGCACTGCTGGGCACAGAGACATAGGAGTGGGTGTGCTGAGGTTGGTGTCTGCTGGCCACTGAGGCTTAGCTCACAACCACAGCCATGGAGGAACTCTCACTGGTCAGGGGAGTTTGGCCCCATCACCTTTGTAACTGCCCTTCAATTAGCTGCTAGTTGTGAGCAGTCCTCCTCTGCTTCTTCATGTCCAGTCTGCCTGGCTCCCCCAGCTCTCCTTGTGGATTAGGAGCTCTGCTTCTCCCACATCTCTCACGGCCTTCAGGCACCAAAAATAGATGCAGTACCCAAGTCTAGCCTCCCTGGGGCTGAACAGAGGGAGAAAATTACTCCCTTTGATACTTGCTGGCCACCCTCCCTATTTTCTCTTGGAAGCCCCCGGTTCATGCACATCCTACGCTTTAGTCTTTCCTCATAGCCCCACTGCAGCTGAGATGACATAGGCTGCCTGTAATGATCGCTTGTTTTGCTAAAGAAGCAATATAGACACCTTCTGTATGTCCAGGGACTACTGTACACCATCTCCTATGTCATCTTGTGCCGGCACTATGCATAATCTGTGGAAGAGCTTGAATGGTTTTTCTACAAACTATAGGGCATCTTAAGAACCAAACAGGTGGCACCATTCTGGATGGGATAGGAGGTTATGATACAATATTTTACAAGGGCATCTAGTGATGAGACTGGATAATGGCTTTAAACTGAGAGAATTTAAATTTAGATTAGATAGAAGGAAAAAGTCTTTACAGTGAGGGTGGTGAGGCACTGCATCAGGCTGCCTGCAGAAGTTGTGGATGCCCCACCCATGGAAGTGTTCAAGATGATGTTGGATTGGGCTTTCAGCAACATCTTGTAGATGTCTCTGCCCATGGCAGAGGAGTTAGAACTAGATGATTTTTCGGTCACTTCCAACCCAGGCCATTCTGTAATGATACTTGGGGTTCCTAGAATTACAGAGGCTTGAGGAAGAGAAGAGCTAATAAGGTGATTGTTGATGAGGCAGTGTAAGACATAGGTATTTGTGCTTATAGAGCTTTTGATTTCTATATCAATCTCTTTAGTGCTAAAGTACAGAAAAGGTGATGAGGATAGCCTCATGGAGAAGATCTCCAAGCTCAACTTCCACTCTATCATCAAGAAATCCAACCGTGTGAGCAGCCACCTCAAGCATCTCACAGGCTTTGCACCCCAGGTACTGTGCATCAGATGCACTTACACCCTGCAGTGCTTCTCCAGAGCTGTCTGCTGTCCCTCCGCACCCCTTCCCCCATGCAGCTCTGATCCAGGCCAGCCAGGCAGAGTGAGCACAGGGGCTGAACCACCATCTCTGCTGTCCAGCTTGTGGGCAGGAGGACCCCACATCTTGCAGTCTGGGAGGTGCTGAGTCCTGCATTGCCTCCCTTGAAACACTTTCTCTCACAGCTAAAGGATGAAGCCTTTGAAGAGACAGAGAAAAACTTCCGAATGCAGGAACGTCTGATCAAGTCCTTCATACGGGACCTTTCCCTCTACCTGCAGCATGTCCGGGTGAGCCAGTCTGGGTGTGATGCCAAGCCTGTGGGGCACTCCGTGCACTGCCCCTCCTGTCTGCATGGTGTGTCCCTGCAGTGCCTCTGGCCACGGCTCCTGCCTCAGCTCTGTTGGGCCTGGGGGGTCCGGGCTGCCCTGGGAGCCCCTTCTGGGCAGCAAGCATGGCTCAGCTGTGTCTCCCTGGTGCAGGAGTCGGCTTGTATGAAGGCACTGGCAGCAGGGAGCATGTGGGACCTGTGCACGGAGAAGGGAAGTGGGGACTTGGACCAGTTCCAGAAAGTGAATCGTCTCATCAGCGACCAGCTCTTCTCCAGCTTTGTGAGTGAGGCTGTGCCCCTTTGAGGCCCACCCTGGCGGTCTGCTGCAGATGGGCAGGCCCTGGGAGGCTGCAGGGAGGGTAATCTGGGAGAGCTGTGAGTATTCCTTCTTAGCTCTGCCCTCCTGGGAGCTTTAATGCCTGGCAGTTTATGAATGTGCCTGTTAAATACACATTTTTTCAGCCCTGTCTGAAATGCAACAGCTCTGTATGCAAGTGGTTCAGGTACTTTGCATAGAGTTACCCATGCTGGCACAGTTATGTGAGATCATAGAATAATTGCTGTTGGAAGGGACCTCTGGAGCTCCAGTGGGTGCCACCAGGAGACAGTCACTGTACTGTCCTGGGGAGGTTGTGTGCTAGAGAATGAGCTGCTGGCAGTCACAGTGGGGAGAGCACCTTGTCTCACCTTCTCACTGCACCTCTGCCCACCAGAAAGAGCGGACGGAGCGGCTGGTGAGCTCGCCCCTGGGCCAGCTGCTGAGCATGTTTGCAGGGCCTCACAAGCTGGTGCAGAAACGCTTTGACAAACTGCTAGACTTCCACAACTGCACCGAGCGAGCCGAGAAGCTGAAGGACAAGCGAACGCTGGAGGAGCTGCAGTCAGCCCGCAACAACTACGAAGCCCTCAACGCCCAGCTGCTGGACGAGCTGCCCAAGTTCCTGCGCTTCGCCAAGGAGCTGTTTGCCAGCTGTGTGCGGGGCTATGCCGAGGCACACTGCGACTTCGTGCGCCTGGCCCTGGAGGAGCTCAGACCCCTGCTGTCGGTGGGTTCGCGCAGTGCCCTGGGCTCAGAGCAGCACTGATCTGTGCAGGGTTTGTCCCTGAGCCGTACTGGGACCTGTCACATCGTGGGGGAAGCTGCTACTGCAGTTTCAGGCCACAAGTGACTTGTGGAGGGCTCCTGTGGGATGGTGTCAGGGTAGGGATTGCTGGGTTAGGTTGCAATTGTGTGTAGAAGGCTCTTGGAGCAGTGGCAGGAGAGCATTCACCTGGGAGAATCTCAGGTCACAGGTTTGAGAACCACTTAAAGCTGAGTCCAGACAGGACTGCAAACCTGGGCCTGACGCAAGTCACAGGCTGGACTCAGACCCCTGCCATGGTCTACGCTGTAGCTCTTGGCCACTTCTCCCAGCAGCTGTTTCATAACCAGGATCCCCAACTTTGCTCTGGTTCCAGTTGCTGAAGGCGTCTGGCAGGGAAGGGAACCTCATTGCCATCTTCCAGGATGAGCACAGTCGAGTCCTTCAGCAGCTCCAGGCCTTCACCTTCTTCCCAGAGTCCCAGGCAGCTCCCAAGAAGACTTTTGAAAGGAAGAGCATGGAACGGCAGTCTGCCCGGCGGCAGCCCCTCATTGGCTTGGTGAGTTCCCTCTGCCTGGTCAGGGCTTACAGAGCCCAGGACAGCCACTCACACTTGCCTTGTTCCTCTGCAGCCGACCCACCTCCTGCAGTCGGGTGACATCCGAGCTGCTCTCCTGGCCCGCTATCCCCCAGAGAGTCTCTTCCAGGCAGACCGCAACTTCAATGCTGCCCAAGACCTGGATGTCTCCCTGTTGGAAGGAGACATTGTGGGCGTCATCAAGAAGAAGGACCCCATGGGCAGCCAGAATCGCTGGCTCATAGATAATGGGGGTAGGTGTCTGTTCCCTGCCCTTGGGGCTTGCTGTGAGTCCCCTCCTCTGGTCTGCCTGTGCCCCGGTCTGAGCTCCCTTCCTCTCCCTCTCTGCAGTGACGAAAGGCTTTGTGTACAGCTCCTTTCTGAAGCCCTACAGCCCCCGCCGCAGCCAGTCGGATGTCTCTGTGGGCAGCCACTCTTCCAACGAGTCAGAGCACAGCAGCTCCTCTCCCCAAAGCAACGCCACCCTGACCTTCAGCCCCAGTGGGGCGGCCGTCTCCTTCACTCAGAAACCCCTGCAGGACTCTGTCTCCCCAGCAGATGTGTACCAGTCCCCACAGCCCCCACTGGAGGTGGACTCCCCCTCTCTGCCCCAGCTTGGCTGTGGTGACAGGACAGCCCCACTGGCTGGTGCAGTGACATCTCAGCACTGCCACAGCCGCCCTGAGCTGGGCTGCGGCCCCAGCTCTCGCAATGGGCACCCCACCAAAGCACATCTCGGGCCCACGCCCTCGGTGGAGGACAGAGACTCTGGGCTGGAGAACAGCGAGTCAGAGGGCAACCAGGTGAGTCTTCAACCACCCTCATGGGGCTGGGGATGGCAAGGGCTAACTGCTTTGTTTGGCTGGGCACCGAATCATCCTCCTTGGCAGTGACCAGGAAGATGTAGGAGGTGGGATATGAGACCTTTTCTTCCAATGACAGAGGTGCAGAGACAGGGAACGAGGCTGCAAATGGGGTGGGCAAAGACCAGGATGGGGCCAGGGCTGTCACTGGGGAGAACGACAAAAGCCCACACATCCTGTGCAGTGTGAGATTATGGCTGTGTGGTATGACCATCTAACTGATGCTCTCCCCTGCTCTGGCAGGTCTACTACGCTCTCTACACCTTCAAAGGCCGAAACACCAATGAGCTGAGCGTGTCAGCTAACCAGAAACTCAGGATCCTGCAGTTTGAGGACATCACAGGCAATCAGGAGTGGTGGCTGGCTGAGGCCCATGGGAAGCAGGGCTATGTGCCCTCCAGTTACATCCGGAAGACAGAGTACACGTGAGGCAGCGGACAGAGCCTGCACCCCACGCCTTGTTCCTGCTGGGACTGCTAGGGTCTGGGGGAGGCTAGCCAGCCCTGAAGCCCCCACGGCTCACCCTTAAGGCCATGCCTCTCACAGCTGTGCACTGTTCCTGGGCCCAAAACAGTGGCTGCGTCACCCCTTCAGGGGAGGAAGAAGGGTGGGCTGGCCAGGTAGGCAGGAGCAGGCAGCTTGTGTGAGGGCAGGGGTGAGTTCACCTCTGAGGTGTGTTTGAGCCTCCTATGTCCAGCCAGGACCAGGGGAGCAAAGCTTGGGGCTGCTGCCTGCTCAGAAGGGAAAGGCTTGACTCAGGCTGAGGAGCTGCTATGGATTTTAATTGTGGAAGGCTAATGCTGAGTTTCTGGACATTCTCTTTAGTCAAGTAGTATTAAAAGCAACCCAGACTTTGTGAATACGCTCCCTGTGCAGCAGGAGCCTGGTCTCTGCAGGACTCGGGGGTGGGACATTTACACTGCCTGGGGAAAGCAGCTCTGAGGTTTGCTGGGAGTAGTTGAGCTCCAGGCCTGGGATGGGGATGGCCTCTGAAACACTCACAACACAGCCCTCAGCAGATGCCTTCTCCTTGAGCTTGGTCTCCTAGGGGCTTGGCCTTTCCCAAGGTTTGCTGCTGCCAGCAGCCATCAGGTTCTCACCTTTCAGGTGGGCCAGAAGCCCAGAACACCATACCCTTGACAGCTCAGTATTGGCTGTGCCCAGGACCCATCTTTGCACTGACGTGCCCAAGCTGGCTGCTCTGGGCTGGGCAGGGCAGAAGGCGAAGCACAAGCTGTTCTCCAGCCTGGTTTTTGGGGTCTCTGACTATGCTTTCCTGCACAGCACTGGAGAGGGTGCTGACATTCTGGAGTAGCAGGACCATCCCTGGGAGGACTGTGGTGCCTTTTGCTGGGTTGATGTGTGATAGTGCTGCTGTTGTGTCCTGAAGGGAAGAGGTTCCCTTCATGAGGCCATGTTTGTATCCCCTGTACAGCTGCTCTGCAAATAAAGATGTGCCCTTGTGTATAGAAGGTGCCTTTGCAAGTATTGAGAGACCTGGGACAAGTGTCTGGCAAGTACTGCAGCCTTCATGCAGACCCTACAGGGCCAGGTAAAACATTTCCCTTTTGGTGGGGTTCAGCATTCTAGTGCCTTGGTGTTTGTGCCAGCTGCAGCTCAGGCACCAGGAAACCATCGCAAGAACCTTCTTTGTTAAGATGAAGTGGTTGCACTGCCCTCTTCCCCCAGCTGTGTGTTACGACTCTGGGGCTCCAGGGCAGTAGGGCTGGTGGGGTGAGTGTTTGCCCTGCTCCAAGTGGGCACCTGCTTGCTGCACGAGGGGGTCTGGCCCAAGTCAAAGAGTCAAGGGTTTGTCAACAATAATCACCATACTTTGTGTGTGCAGGGTTGCACACAGATGTGTGCCTGCTGCTCTCCAGCTTGTCTCCACCACCATCAGGTTTGCAGTCTGGAACCACGAGTGGTTGTGATGAGCTCAGGGAGGGGCTCATTTATTTGCAATACAATCAAAGCGAGCAGTAGCCGCAGGGAAGGCAGGCAGGCTACTACTACAGAGTAGTGTTCTTGCACGAGCAGAGCTATGCCCCTTGATTTGGACTGCCCAGCTCTGTGTAACCTCTGTTGGCAGCTCTCCCCACCCAAGCACTAGCCAGGTTTAAAGCTAAACCAAGGCTTACTTATATACCTTGACATCAGCCTTGTAGTTGGAAGACTACAAACAGTTACAAAAAGTAAATAAATTATAACATTCATTCTTAGATTAAACTGTAAATTTCATTCCATAACGCTAAAGCATCTCGAAGGTAGATTCACCTGGCATGGTGAAGTACAAAAACTAAGACCACCCCCACTGGAGGGCACAATCTCCCTGCCTGGAAGATAGCTTTTCCCCTCTATCCTGGAATAAATTATGCAGACCCTTGTGTGCACAGCAGGCACGATGTGGTAGCAAGGTTGAGCTCGCTCAAGTCCATATGCTCTGTCTTTGGACAACCAGAGAAGCTACGCTCTGCTTCCCTGCTGCAGAGAGGCCAATTCCTGGGCAGCTTGGCTGTGGGAGACACCAGTGCCCGCATGGTGAGTGGCAGCAGGAGGAGCTGTCTCACAGCCCTGGCCCCTGCAGCACGGTGGTTTCTGCAGTGGCGATACCGGCGTCCTTTGCCATCGCCGAGAAGGTGCCCTGCTTCATGAGCAGCTCCTCGGGGCTGTCAAATTCCACAATCTGCCCAGCATGCAGCACCATCACCCTGGCAGAAGGGAGGAAGAAGGCCTCAACTCCCAGGATCTGAGTGGATAGCGCCGCTGGTGCCAGCACTGCAGGCCCACCGACCCTCACTCCTCCTAAGCCACTTTATGTGGTTCTCTCAGCAGTAGTGAGGGCACAGCCCTCCTCTCTGTGCTATGGGTCACGCACATAAGGTGTCAACAGCAAATGCCTCTGGTCTGTTGCTGTAAAGAAGGATCCCAAAAAATGTTTCTCTCCACAAAGACATCACTATTGCATGGGCATCCTTACTACCCTTCCATTCTCTTCTCCACTGGATATTACTGCCCTAGGTTCTGCATCCACCCCTGCCCCTCTGGCTGTGTTCTTGCTTCTGCTGCTGTCCACCTCTCAGCCCATCCTAGGAGTCCAGATCCCCATTCCCTTTGCCCCACAGTATTGTCCCATGGTACCTGTTGCTGTCCATGATGGTGTGGAGGCGATGGGCAATAGTAAGGACAGTGCAGTCAGCAAACTCACTCCGGATTGTTGTCTGGATTAAATTATCAGTTTCCAGATCTACAGCTGCTGTTGCTTCATCCAGGATGAGGATCTTGGCTTTGCGGAGAAGGGCCCGGGCCAGGCACACCAGCTGCCTCTGCCCAACACTGGGATGAGATGAAGAGTGTGAGTTACTAGACCTTCACTAGGGGACCTTCTGCAAGCCAACTGCATCTTACTGCTCTGACGCCAACACTGTCCCTGGCCTTTCCCCACTGACCATCTGGCCCCCTGAGCACCACATCCCTAAGCATCTTACTGTCTGGGCCACCACAGAAGGGTTAGCTCACACTAGCTCCCTAAGAGCCCTGACTCCTCAGCCATTTTCTTCCATCGTCCCAGAAGCTTCTGTGCATCATCCCTGGACAGCCACCTTGCTGGAGGCTGCTGTTCCAGGCTGGTCCCTGGGACCTAGAGAAGGGAGAGGACCTGGACTGGTATCTGCTCCTCTGCTCACCTCAAGTTCTCCCCTCCCTCGCTCACAAGGTGCAGCAGCCCCTCAGGAAGGCCTTGCACATATGTCTTCAGGTGAGCCAGCTCCAGGGCCTTCCAGACCTCCTCGTCTGGGTACTGGTCAAAGGGGTCCAGGTTCATCCGCAAGGTTCCAGTGAAGAGCACAGGGTCCTGCCAGGGACAGCACCATGGTCAGCCCCACCTCAGCTATTTAGTGGGGGCAATGGCTCCTGGCCTCCAAGTGTGGCCACATCCTGCTCACACCACTGCCTGCAGCTGGCAAGGGATGTGGTGACAGCGTGCTCACAGGCCTTTGGCAAGTCCACAGCACCCGGGGACACACTGAGGCCATGCAGTGCCTGCGGGGGCCGTGCAATGTGGAAAGGTGGGGATCAGCTCACCTGGGGGATGATGGTGAGGTTCTTGCGCAGGTCGTGGAGGCCAATTGTTGCTATGTCCACATCATCGATGATGATCTTCCCTCCAGCCGCCTCCAGCACCCGGAACAGGCAGTTGGTGAGGGAGGATTTTCCAGCCCCGGTCCGGCCCACAACCCCAACCTGTGGAAGCAGCTTTTTAGACCAGCTGATAGGACTGTAGAAACAGGGCAGACACTCTCCATCTTGGTCTGGTAGGCCTTCCTGCCCTTGCCACCACCCAGACTGTCTGCTTTGGTTCCTTTCCTGTAGCTCAAGTCCCAGGAGCCACATTCCATCACCATCCCACCCCAGCACACAGACTGAAGCCGAGAAGAAGAAACAGCTTTAACAGAGTCTCTCTAAAGAGTGTAGTGAGGGCAGAGGCACCTTCTCAGTGCTCCCAATATTACAGGTGATCCCCTGAAGAACCAGGTCCAGTTCAGGTCGGTAGCGAACTTTGTAGTCAATGAACTGGATCTCCCCTCTGCTGGGCCAGCCACGTGGTGGACGCTTTTTTGTCACCCATGGAGCCTGGGGGAAGGCACAGGAGCATTAGGGGGTTCACTCTGCCATGCTGACTAGCACCAAGTTTTGCAGGAGGTGTTTGCCCAGACCCTGGATTCCTCACCTCATTCTTCACCTTCGTGTACTCATGGACCCGCTCCACAGCCACGATGTTGGTCTCCAACTCCGAAGATGTCCGCACCAGCCAGTTCAGTGTCTGGGTCACCTGCATGGCAGAATCAAAGGATGCAGAGCTCAGTGGCACCCAGGAACAACCACCTCCCACCTCAGCCCAGGGAATCACCCTGGGCACGAGCATACCTGGCCTGGCCCCTAATGCTCCACTGCTGAGACACAGCCCACCTCAAATAGCCCCAGCCCTTCAAATACTTCGCTGCAACATCTCTGATCCCCAACAGGGCCATATTCCTCCCCATGGCAGCAAGTATCCCACTCACACTGGGATGGATATGTGCTTCCCTGGCTCTATAGCCAGTCCCCAGGTGATGGGACACCCCAGATAATCCCATTTCCACCTGCCACCAACCCAGAGCTCCCAGAGACAACCCTGTCCCAGAATGAGAAAATGCTTTCAGTGACTCACATTGAGAGCAGAGGAGATAGAAAGACCCACGATGCCACCCTCCAAAGTGCCCTTTGCAATCACTGCCAGAAGTGCAGAGAAGAAGACCACCAGGCTCCCAACGAACTCCAGACGGATGGCCAGCCACCTGCACCAGGAGAGAACAGCTGAAGGGCAGTGAAAGAGGCAGGAAGGCATCTGCCTGTGCCTAACACAGAGACCACCAATAACAGCAGCACTGCACCAGCATCCCCCACACCCAGTGCTGTGCCCATGGCACATTGGTACATGTACACAGCAGGTCATTTGTGGCCAATTCTGCAAGCAGGTTCATTTATGTTAGTCCATGTCTCACATATAACCTCCTGTGCTGGTAATGCCATGTATCAGAAAAGCCCCAATCGTTCAACCCTCACACACCCAAATCATTTACCAGCAAGATTCAAAACCAGAAGGCATCTGCATCGTGCTCCCATTAGGCCTGGAGGATCACCCTCTTCCCAGAATTCACCAAGAGCATCTCAGGCCTTGACTGCACAGCTCACCCTGCCCAGCCTCTGGACACTCTGTAGGAGGGCATACTCCGGTTTTCAAAATCACCCTAAAACATCCCATTGCCACAGATGGTGCCCCTACCCTAAACTGCCCCAGTACCTACACAGACCTGCAATACTGAGATCAAGAGGGAGGACTGCAGGATCCCAGGGACCTCCCTCAGTACCAAGAAGCCCCTGGGTAGAAGTGCTGAAGGCTGTGCTGTGGCATAAGTGGTAAAACTCACCTATTTGATATTATCCAGGAATAAACACTTTTCTGATTAATGTCCATGGTGATTTCATTTTGCTTCAGGAACCGTTCTTGGTGTCCATAGGCCCGGATCACAGAAAGGCCTGACACTGTCTCCCCAAAGTGAGAGTAGATGGGAGACCTGGTAACGGAGTCCAGACGCCTTAGCTGGCGTGATGTGGAGACATAGAAACGCTGAAATGATGGACACAGCTTGGTTACCAACACAAAGCCCAGCAGCCACGAAGATACTGTTCTCAGCAGGGCAGAAGCTTCACTCAAAGCCCAGTTACTCACCAGCACAAAACAGTAGAAGATGCTCAGGGGAACGATAACAACAGCGAAGAATGGAGTGGCCAGGCAGATCACGATCAGTGTGCTAATGATGCCCATGAAACAGGAGAGCCAGCTTCGGAAGGACATAGGAATGGTTTCATCTACGGTGAAGATGTCCTGGAGCATATAAAAAAGTATAGAGAAGCAGTCAGTGACCGCAGAGAGAAGGAGAAGCCCAAAGGCCCAATACATACAGGGTTCCTACACACTCCTGTGGTAACACAGTGCCAGACACTTGTAAAAATATCAGATGATCCTGAATTGGTGTTATGGTCACAACCTCATTTACGGCCACAGTTCTTAGCTTGGGAAAAGCTGAGTTAACAGATAAACTTCCTATAATACTCCCCTGTTACAAAGACCAGCTTTAAGAACTACATCTTCATCAGGACCTAGGATGCAGGAGCAGTAATTGAAGCAAAAAGAGGGACAGTGCTAACTCCAGGTCCATGCAGGTGCACCCAGGTCTTCAGCTGGTCCTCATCCGTCTCCTAGCCAGGCACCACATACACCATCAACTCAGAGTAAACCCGGGCCCATAGGCTTAATTTTAAGAGACATTTTTATCCCCAAAAATCAAGAGATGGTACCAAAGGAAGAAGTGGAGTAGCAGTACACTTAAAATTATCTGTTTGTATTTTCCCTCCTTGCGCATTTTCTCTTTGGTTTTGACCTTCACTTAAGATAGAAAAGATTGTAGATTTGCTGGAAGTCTATAACCAGAAGGACTTCTCATTATGGGATCTGAGCTCTAGACTCTTACCTCTCTTAGTAATCTACCATGGACCCCCTTCTGTTTCTCCACATCCTTCTTGCCCAGAGGACCCCAAACAGGACACAGTATGCAGGTGTAAGCTCCTCAGCACAGAGTGGAGGAGGCAACAACTCCTGTGATTTGCCACACTGTCTTTCCAGTATAGCCCAGGGATGTGTTTTGGTTCACTGTCAGCCTTGCATCCACCATGTCCTCCTGGTCCCCTCCTGGCCTTACCTGGGCTCAACTGTGCAGTGCTCCACAGGAGCAGGGTTATGCCACTACCCAACACTCTGCAGATGTGATGCAACGGACACCTTCTCCGTGCTGGGTGTGTTCTCCTACCTTGGCAAACCTGTTGACGATGCGGCCAGTCGGGGTGGTGTCGAAGAAGCTCATGGGCGCACGCAGGATGTTGCTGAGCAGCTGCTGGTGCATGAGGCGGGAGGCTCGCATGGTGCCCCGGGCAGACAGCATGGTTGCAAAGAGCAGGAAGAGAGCTGCAAGAAGAGCATGGGGCTGTCACCAGCTCATGGGTGACACTGGCCCCAGGCATCCTTTGGCTTGACCGGACACACCAAGCAGCGCCAAGCCAGCAGCTCTGCAGTGAGCTGCTGGGATAATCCTGCATCCCACCTTCTTGGGAGGCCTCAGCAACTGTCCCAGCACAAGGGAGAAACACTAACGCCATTGGAAAGCCTGCCTTGGGCCCTAGCACTATGTCTAATCTGATTAAGGAAAATTATCTTAAACTGAGGGGGCAACACAGACTTGGGGAAATTTATGCTGCTTTCAAACTGGCCTGTGTCCACAATTCAGCCACAAGCTGGAAGGAAGGCAGCCGCAGGCAAACAAACAAACTGCTGGGTCCCCTTCTCCTTCCTGCACTGCTGGCTCCAGGCCTTGCAATATGACATATATGACATCCTCCTGGACCACACAAATGAGGTGAGTGGCAACTGCTGTCCTCCCACACTCACCTTGTGCTATCCCCAGTGCCCCAAAGACACCGATCCGCAGGTCCCGCAGCTGTGTGGGATAGGTCTGGTTCTGATAGCGCTTGGAATCGTCAGTCCAGTCACTGAGCCACAGGTTGGTTCCCACGTAGGCAACGTATTGTCCAACGTAGCCCATGACAATCCAGAACGAAAAGCACAAGCCGACAGCACGCAGGTACCGCAGGTACATGGAGAACTTGACCTGTGGACCAGTTGAGCCCATCAGACCACAGGCAATGACACCCAGCACAGCCTTGGGACTCCACCTTGCTGCCCACAGTGCTCCCCTCCACCACCCCACCCACCAGTCCCAGGCAGCTCTGTCTCCTTTGTGTCTCTTGGCTGCAGTGCCAGCCCACACCAGCTTCACTGAGCCAAAGTCCTGGTCTGGCACCCGTTAGCTAGGGCAGCACAGTGCTTCATCCCTCCATCTTCCTCACCCTCCCAGTTTCCACAGTTTCTTTCTCGATCAGTTGCTGTCCCTTCATCTTCTTTGGGTGCTCCTCCTGGGCCTTCTTCTGGGAACTGGTGCTCTTTCTACTAAGGCTGCAGGGAGGTAATGAGTACCATTAGTCACAGGGTGTTGGATTGGTCCTAATCTCCTGGGGGTCTATCCCTGTGCTGCACTGGGTCTTCAGTGGTAGACTCCTCTGGAAAATAATGTCCTAAATCTGGGGCAGCTTTGAATGAGCCTTGTGGAAGCACTAGGCATGTACAGCTATAAAAATAAAGCCTCATTCCCAAAAGCAGAACTAGCCATCAGCACGAGTTTCAGGGAAGACTGCAGAGTAAGGCTGTAGCGCACTAGTGTGAGTAAAGGCAAAAGCAGATGCTCCTGACCAAGAGCAGCTTGTGGTAGGAGCAGGGAGGCTCCCAGCAAGAGCTCCCTGGGAAGCCCTCAGATCCCTGTCTCTGAGGGAGCAGTGCATGTGGCCGGGGAAAGAGCTGAGAGCTCAGATCATGTCCCACCTGCGACTCAATTTTCTGCGATGGATGCTGGCCTCTCGCTTCAGGGTCATAGTCACCACATCATCAGAGCACTCCTCCATGCAAGGATCAACATCTTCATCAGTCTCCTCTTCATCCCCAGCTAAAGCAACAGCTACAAGCACAGGGATGAGGGAAGGTAGGATCATTGAGAAAAGAGCAGATCCCATACACCACACCTCTGCTGCACTCAGCTCCATGCCGTACCCTAGGCCTAGGCTGTGTCCCACCACCACATATCACACCTTCTCCAACCTTGCTGCAAGACCAGCACAGCAGGAAGAGGAAAAAATACATTGTGCTGGAGGGAGAACTGATAGGGGACACAGGGCTAAAGGCCTGCACGGAGGCAATCCCTGCTGCTGACTTATCCCAGCACCACTGGCCAGACCTCAAGCAAAGATTTGTGCTAGTTTAGTAGGTGCAAGATCTGGTAGGTCCTATCACTCCAGTTCAGAAGCATCTCCTTGAGCAGGTGGAGATGGGCCCTGTGAAGACATACTGGGAATAGCCAGAGTGCAGCTGGACAACTGGGCTGAACTCTGACAAGGTAAGCATCCACCTGGCCTAGCACCATTCCACCACACAGCACTAGGGAACATGATAAAGATGAAATATTACGCAGTGGGATGTTTATGACAACCCAAAGGATCTTTCTGACCCCAGCATCACAAAAATATGGAGCCTGTTACCACATAAGATTTTGGGACCCATACTAAATGAACTAAAAAGGGAGTGAAAAATTTAAACTGTGCTGGATATTCAACGTAATGCCTGAATGCAAATGTTAAGATGTTATTGTGCTGTTGATTGCCAGTAGCTGAGAAGGATTCACCAGAAGCAGCCACCATTGGTGCCTGAGCTGGATAGGGCCAGGTCAGGCTGACAGATCAGATCTTCATATCACCAACATACATGCACAGCCACCCTAACTGCCACAGCCCCACTGTGTTCCCAGTACCTGCAGTATTTTCCTCTGAAACATCCTCCTCCTGGTTTCCATACGAGTTCAGGAACTGGGCAAAGGCCCCCTTGTTTGCAAGCAGGGTGCTGTAGGAGCCATGCTCAGACACTGCTCCTGCCGCCAGCACCACGATATTATCAACCTGGGGCAGGAAACTGATACTGTGCGTCACCAAGATCCGTGTCTGCAACAAAGGAGTTGCAGGTAGTGATCATCAGAGCACCCCTCATCCCCAGCCAGGGGTCTGCAGGCTCTCCATCTCTCACTTGGAGACTTGTCTGCTTATCAGTGCCTGGCTATGAGGACACAGGGTACCTGTCTGGGGACTCTTAAGGCCTCTCCTGCCTGCTGCAGCCCCACGTGACAGCTACAGGATTGCTCTCTGTCCCAGGCAAGCAACCTCAGACTTCCTTGGATGGCTAACACCATGCCAATGCTACTCCTGCCTGGCTGGGTGATAGGCTGGAGGGTATTGGTGCTCACCTTCTTTTGCAGCAGTCCTTTTGGCCCCAGCACGTGCTCAAAGAGGTACTTGCCCACGTGGGCATCCACAGCAGACAGCGGATCATCCAGGATGTAGATGTCTGCATTGCTGTACACCGCCCGGGCCAGGCTGACCCGCTGCTTCTGGCCCCCACTCAGGTTGATTCCCTGGAAGGGAAGGACCTCCCTGGACATGGAGCTGGCACAGGGCGACAGCTCTGACCTCTGCTGCAGGTGCTATAGGAAACCCATAGTGCCCAGGCCTGATACCTTCTCTCCAATCTCTGTCTGGTCACCTCCGGGCAGCAGTTCCAGGTCTGGAAGGAGGGCGCAGGCCTTGAGTACCTGCTGATACCTGGCTTCATCCAGTTCTGACCCGAAAATGATGTTGTCTTTCAGTGTGGCATTCTGGATCCAGGCCTGCTGGGGGACATAGGCCACGGAGCCCTGGAAGGAGAGACAAGAATAGCTACCTGTCAGAGATCAGCCTGAGCACTGACATCTCCTACAGCCTGTCCTTGCCCTGAGCCACCACTCTGACACAATCCTGCTCTGCTTCCTTGCTGAACTCCCAGGCAGCCCCAAAGCCCTGTGCACCAGCGGGCTCCTCTCACCTGGATGTTGATGTGTCCCTTGATATTCTCCATCTCCCCAAGCATGGCTGACACCAGCGAAGATTTGCCTGAGCCCACAGCCCCCACCACAGCCACCAGGCTCCCAGGTGTGATGTCCAAGGTGACACTGCAAAGACATGAGGGCTGAGGAAGCAGCACTGCCAGGTCACCCTTCAGTTCCTGTGTGGGACCAGCACAGAGCAGTGTCTCTGGGACACTCATGTCTAGCAGCACTGTGAGAGCTGATTGCCCTCCCCAGCTAATAACACAGAAAGCCCCCCATCCCCAGCCCTCTGCCCCTGATGTGGCACAGAGCACTCACTCTCTTATGGCAGCATTGCTGTCCTGCTCCCAGGCAAAGGTGGCCTCCGAGAAATGCACAGCACTGCCTGTCAGAGAGAGATGTCCCTCAGAGAGGGGAAAGCCCAGGCCTGGGCCCCTGAGACCCACAGGGAGTAATCTGGAGGTTCACCTGCCTGCAATGGGGTTGTGGTGGATAGCTGAGGTGTCCAGGTCTTCTCCACTCAGGTAGCGCTCCAGCCTCGCAGTTGACACATTGGTCTGCCGTGGTAGAAAGAGGATGAGGATGCCACATGGGCATGGGGCACATCTGGGTGGGCTGGCAGGAGCCCCATAAGCAGAGCACCACATCACAGTCCCCACCTAACCCCTGGGCCCCAAACCTGTGTTATGCACACGAGTCCTGTACCACCCCACTGCAGCAGAGTCCTGTGCACTGACCCCTGGGGGTCCATCACACACCTGAGCCCCATGTGTTGCTTTGGACAGAGGTCATAGGACCCCCTACATGCCCTGCCCTATGTGAGGCCTGACCTGCACCAGGGAGGAAAGGACCATGGGCAGCATGGCCAGGGGGAAGCGCAGCACGTTGAAAAGGGAGATGGCAGTAAAGGCCTTCTGTGCATCCAAGATGTTGTTCTCATCCACAAGCACATAGACAGCAAAGCTTGCCAGGGAGACCTAGAACAGTTATCAGGGAAAGCCATCAGTGTGTTTGTGTGCAGCCTAGACCCCCACACTGCCCCAAGGCCTCAGCAGTGCCTTTGTGCTGGGCACCTGTTCCCCTCTTGCTTCCATTCTCCTTTGGGCCCCATTTCACCACCCCAATGGGACCCCTTTCCACCACAGCTCTCCTGCCAGCAGCCTGAACCATAATCTATATCCAAAGTATCCACCAGCCAGCCCCTTCCTTGCTGCGGAAAAACTCCAGCTGAGGTTCCAAATATTTCCCAGCCCCTTGGACACAGCCCAGTCCCAGCTCAGAGGAAGGTACACCCCTCCCCAGGGCTGTTGTCACTCACCAGGAAGGGGGCACATGTGAACACGAAGACAGAGATTGACTGCAGGTAACTGAAGTTCAGCAAGTTCTTGAGCTCATGTGCCCGGATCTCATTAACTCGCTTCTCAAAGGAGGGCTCCCAGGCAAAAAGCTTCAGGATCTGCAGGATGAGCAGAGTGAGTGGATGCTGGCCTCACAGGAATGCCTACCTCCACACTCAGCTCACTGGTGGCCAGCACCTCTGCCACCAGCTCCTGGCTTGCTCAGAAGCCTTCTTGGCTGCTGCATCTCCCCCCTCCTGTCCTGCTTAGAGTGTTTCCCCACTCTCTCCCTTACAGGTCACTGCCGGCCCCTCTGCCACCATGCCACTACCACAGCCATCCAGGAAATACTCAGAAAAACCGCTCGTGGCTCACAAGTCTTAGTCCAAGTATCCAGTGCTCCTCCCCAGCCAACGTTTCAAAAGATGAGGCAGCCAAGGGAATTGCTGAGACCCAGACACAGGGCCCTCAAGCTAGACTAACACTGGTGCTTTAGGGTTATACAGGTGTGCTGCCTCCAAGTACAGTGCACCAAGAAGAGGGGTGCAGCAGCTGCCCAGAGAGTCTCCACTCCACTGCTCACCTTGATTCCATTGAGGATTTCCGTCATTATTTTCATGCGTTCGTCCTTGTTCTTCATGTTCCTCCCCTACAAACAGAAAAGCCAGACAACACGTAAACCAGATAGCAGCTCACCCTTGGAAATGCATCTGGGCTTCCACAGGGAAGGGAAGGATGGGCTTCACAGCCCAGAGAAGTCATCCCACAAAGCTGAGCCTTGGTTCCTTGTGTCTCTGGACAAGCTGGGGAAATAACATGTCCCTGTAGTCAGGTAGAAGCTCAAGCTTTACCTTATGGTTGGCAATATCTCATTTTTAGCCCTCAAGGCTGTGCCCAGTTTGGTTCAAGTTCAACTGTGATGGTAGAACATGTATCACCTGTCTCCTACTCATGGTAGCTGATCACCTCTGGCTCAGGCTAGAGACACTCCCAGCCCAAGTGAGATCAACTTCTTAAGCTGGGGAAGTCCCACAACATAAAAGCAAAGGGCAGGGAGTGTGGAAAATGAGGGAGGGGAGCAACAGCGGGGTTGGACGTGGGAGACCAGGCAGGATATTGCACCAATCACTGACCTGAATGGTTTTGGCCTTGGAAACCAGGAACACATTTATGGGGAGGAGCAGCACCATGGTTGCAATGCCAGCCAAAACAGAGGGGCCCAGCTCTCTCCAGAGGAAGACAATGGACAGGATAATTTGCAGGGGGCACGACCACAGCTGGTGAATAAAGTTGGCCAGGTCCATGAACCTCTGGGCATCAGCTGACATCAGATTCACAGTCTCTCCCAGTGTGGACTCCTTGCGGGTGGCTCCAGACAGGGTGAGCGACTGGAAAGAGAAAGCACAGTTCAGCACAAGCCAGTCTGGGAGCAGCCCTGCTACCAGCAGCATGGCTCAGAGCTGGGAACTAGCAGACCAGGCTGAAACTGCTTCTGGGTTTGCTGCTGGTGCCTCTGTACTGGCCACCAATGCTCTCCTCACTGCCTGCACACCTGGAGCCACTGGATGCTGGGTGCAAAGAAAAGCACCCCTTTGCAGGAATTCTAGTAGCACCTGCCCTAGGTGTTACACTGCTCTGAAGAGAAACATCCCTCGATCCCTGGTAGCTGTCAAACACAGCTGCAGCACCCAGGTCCCAAGCAGAACTAGGGCTCACAGTGTCCTCAGTGCTGGGTGGGTGTCCCTCAAGCCCTCCCCATGCCTTCTGAGGAGGAAAGCGCGCACACCTCAGGTTGATGGGGCAGGCAAAATGATTTTACCCACAGCCCAGCTTGGAGGAAGCCATCAGAGATAATGACAGGACCACACAGACCTTCTTGTAGATGGCAGCAATGAGACTGGCTCGCACATTTATGCCAAGCTGGAAGCACAAGCTGAAATGCTGCTGCAGGCAGAGGGACTGGATCAATGCCGTCAGGAAGAGCAGGATGGCATATAAATAGCCTTGCCAGGCGAAGGAATCCTCATCCGACACAAAGGCAATCAGCAGCCTGGCAGGGAAAGAAGCTCATGAGACACACATCCTACTCAGACAGACCAAGCAGGATGCTCCAAGTGAATGCAGGGAGAGCATCCTCACAAGAGTGGTAAGCAAAACCCTGCCCCAGACAGCTAGCTCGATGGTCAGCAAGCTGGGAACCCTGTTCTGCCAGAGAGACAGCAGTGGGTCACTAAAGTAAGACCACCCACAGAGACTGTGCTGCTCTGCAAAACAAACCAGGGAGGCCCTGCTGGGCTGAGCACAGAGGGCCTCAAAGAAGAGCCGAGACTTTCTCCAGGGAAGGAGTAGGACCGCATAACAGGATGCAAGAGAGCAAGATATTACACATAAGAGCTGGCAGCCAGCTCAGATCAGTTCTTTGTTCAACTGTGTCCCAATCCATTCCCCCATTTTTGGTGAGGGCACAAAATGTCCCCAGGGTCTGTGGCTGGGAGTGGCACACATATGGAGACGGTGGGGCTGGATGCAGTGCACACACTGGGAGGTGGTGGGCGTGCAAAGTCAGGACAGAGACAAAGGACTCACTTCAGCAGCTGCGGGCTGACAAACACAAGTGCATCATGCACCACCTTGAAGACCACTGCTAGCAGGAGATTCTGCTGAAAGGTCTTGCCCAGGGTTTTCATCAACCAGCCCCTGGGGTAATCCTTGCGAGGGCCTGCATCCTTGTTGTCTCCCTTCTTCTTATTCTTCTTCGGCTGCTTCTCCTCCTAGAGGGAAGCCCACACAGAAGTGAGGGAGCTGGTAGTGCAGGTGTCCTGAATCTGGAAGGATGCTTCAGAGACCCCAGATCAGGTATCCTGAATGAAACCTTAGCTTTTGCTCCTGTCACATTCCCTTTCACTGATCTCTGCTTATGTCATACACACCCAAGACTAGCACCTTCTCTTTTATACCAAAGACAGTTGTTAAAACCCAAACTAGCCTAAACCTCTCAGGCCAAAAATCAGGCAAAAATCATGAAGAATCTGAGGCCAGGTGTGGTCGCAGAATGATGTTTGCTCTGACCTTGTTGCTGAAAAGTCTGTCTGAGGTAGACAGACTTAAGGGAACTGCTTGTACTGCAGATTTGAGGGTGGTTCCTGTCTCTACATAAGGCAGAAAGATGGAGACTTTCCTGATCTCTCAAAATATGGGGATCTGCCAAGGACATGACAGGAAGATGCTGTCATGGGTTCCCCTTTCCTTGCCCATGGTCTTGCAGCATCAAAGAAGGGAGAACTCAGCAAAGAGAGGTGCAGGGAGGGGAGGTGACCCTAATCCCTGAGATCTGGATGTCTCAGTCTCATACAAGGCCAAGAGTAGGCATGAATTTACCAGCACCAGGACGTCTTGGCTCTGGGCCTTGCTCATGCTGTTACCATAGTCAGGGTCACCTTCCCGGCGTCTCTTCTTGCGTTTCCGTTTCTCCAGTTCTGCTCTGGCCTGCTGCATCATAGACTTCATGTTCTTCTCAAAAGCAGTGTAAAGAGCCTTTGTCTTGTCCTTATCTTTCAATTCCCAGACATCCTCTATCTCCAGAGGCTTGCGATAGCCTTTGAAAACCATGCTGTGGGACAGAGAAATCCCATGATACTTGTTGGAGACTCCTTGCTGCAAATGCTGAGCCTTCACACCCATCCTGGCCCCGGGCTCAGGCTGCACAGGCTGCACCCAATGTGGTGCCTCTCCCAACTAACTCCAAGCAGCCTGTGCTGCAGGTTCCCCTGAGGCGCCCCTGCATTCTGCCAGCCCAACCTCCCCCAGAGCCCTGCTCACCTGCTGTACCATTCAAAGGTGATAGAGCTCAGGAAGGAGGCTGTCACCTCTGGGTTCTATGGTACAAAGCAAAGCAGGTACTGAGAGATTGTTTACGCTGGGGAATGGTTTTGACAAAAGCTGATTTAGCACCCCCGGCCATTAAGAAGCCTCACAAGTTTCAAACCATGCCAGCTCCAGCCCCAGAAACCTCAGCTCAGAGCCAGCAGCAGCCCACCCTGAACACACATGCAGATGCCCGATCCTGCAGGCTCCAGCTCTTGCTGGGCCCTGTGCTGAAGTCCTCAGGTCTTTCCAAGGAGCCTGGAGCCTGCATGGAGCCTGCCCTGCCCCACACAATGCTCAGGACGTGGTGCCCCAAACCCACTTCCATGTAGTCCTCACACCTTCTTCCCGATCTCCTTTGCTTCTGGGGCAATATCTGAGAAGCCTGAGACAAGGAAGAGCAGCAGCTGGAGTCCATAGGAGATGAAGAAAAGGATAAACCGTGGCAGGTCAGAGATTGGTTCCTGCAGAAATGGAAAGCCCAGGGTTATTGATGGGGGTTGTCTCAAGGCCCCTGGTACTCAGAGACAAGATCCATCCCCTGGCTGAGCCCAACAGAGCAGTGCAAAACTCGCTCTGAGTCCTGGATCAGCTTCCCTTTGCCACCTCTCCCTGCTTCTCCCTGAGCTTCTCCCGTAAGTATTTAAGGGGTGAAATTAGTCCTGGAGAGCTTATTCTTCCCCAAAGAGACAGGATGAATTCAAACAGCAATTTCTTCTCAGGTCTTTTCTGGTTCCCCAATGTCCCCAGGGCAGCTGGGACCTCAGTGATACCAGAGAGACCTTGTCAAGAGAAGAGTATGAAGAAGCTTTCTTTGGGAACAGAACAAGACCATGGGGAAGCACAGAGCTTCCTGTCAAACCCAACCTGCAGGGCTTTCCGGACGAGCGACTGGAATGGCAGTATCCCACAGAGCAGGGACAGTGTCCGGAAGCAGAAAAGCACCCCTGAATCTCTGCACAGGCAGAAGCGTCGTGCATCATGGATCAGCAGGACCATGAACTGGGGAAAAGAAAAATCAGTCAGAGCTGCAGGACTAGGTCTGGCTCTAAAAGTGCCTTGGGAGCATGTGTCCTGGGATGCCAGCACACATGATCTGCTAGGATTCACTGCCTTGAACACACCACCAACCCTTCATAAGCTTCAGAATTAATTATAGGGACGAAGATTTATTTCAAGAAGAGGTAAGATCAGGTTTGAATGTACCCTAACATTACAGCAGGGCACGATTACTCTTTCTAGCTGTTCTCACTCCAGATTCTCAGACATGTCAAGCCATGAGGGGTTACACCCTGTCTCCTGCACCTGGCCTTCAGACCTGGAACTGAACCCAGATCATGTTCCAGCAATGCAGCCTCTCTGCAGTCCCCTTGCCTTATCATCTCACATGGACTCTACATGTGAAACTAAACGACATGACAAAATAAGAAGGAAAGCAAACGAGGGTGTTACTTTGCTTTTAAGTGTAGCTCCTGAGCATTTGTTAAGACTGTTAGAATACTCCATGTCTCACACAAGATGTCTGTAACTTCCATGCACATATTCACTCAAGCTAATAGCCACTAGGTCCTCTTTAGCCAGCTTTCTCCTCTGCCTAGGCATCCTGTGGTACTTCCTGGCTCTCTGCACAAAACTGAGCAGCAATGTAGAGGAAGCTGAGACATCAGAGCAGCAAGCCATGGTCTGATGTTCGCACTGCAAAATCAGTCCTGTGAAACCCATACTGCTCCTAGTAAAGGTTCTAACGGAGAGCCCAGCCACACCTGCAGGCATGGAATCATCCCAGTTTTAAGGATAACAGCAGTGAGCACTGTACAACTAGGCACCTGCCCTCAACATACCTCCCTCATGCACTCCCCCACAGGTTTGGGGCTAGTCCTACTCAACTCCCAGGCTGCCCTCCTCCCATGGACACAGCTTCCCACTGACCTCTGTGCCAGGGGAGTCTTGTGCTGCTTGGTGCCGCAGTCTCACCCTGTCCCTGATGACACCCAGCACATTCATGGCTGAGCCCTTACCCAGGTGGCGATGTACAGGCTGGGGTTCGTGTACCGCACAGCTGGCACACCATACTGCTCCGCGTCCTCTACAAATGTCAGGGCCAACTCCACCACCGCCGCCAGCGTCAGCAGAGACGCCAGCACCTGTGGGGAGAGAGGCACAGCCCATTGTGGACACTGGCAGCCACTGGGAGACGACAGAGTTCGGCATAAAATACACCCATACAACCTTACACTCTTTTTAACCCAGACTTGGCGTGGGAGAGCTTTCAACCCTGTGAATGTGCCACAGTTCCACAGGAACACTGCCATTATTTTAAGTTTGGAAGATAACAGCCCACAAGTTGAGAGACCCCAATATACACTCTGCCCTCCCCCCCTCCCAGTGCATCCCTCCCTGTTATTCCCTCTGTCCCAGATGTGCCTCCTGCTGGACTCACCTTTGCATTTCTGTCCGGGATGGTTCCCTATCCCATTGCTCCTTCCCTCGTACACATTTCATTTCTCCATCCCACACCTGACTGTAGCACAGAATCTTTCCACTCATACCACCAACACCTCAGGCTGCTCCAGCCTGTCATCTGTGCCCCCTCAGCTCCACTCTACCTGTTTGATGACATAGAGTTTGGTCACAGAGGATTTCTCGGCTCTGGATTTGCACATGGGCAGGAGCTGCCATGGGGCCAAAATCCAGAAGAAGCCAAGGGGGACCCAGACCACCACAGTCTGCTGGAAGCACACAGGCAGGTCGGCATCCGGACGAGCAAGGTAGGAATCATTCTGGGGGCAGCAAGGACAGAACACCAAGTCACGTGCGAAGGCTTAACTCTCACTTGGCACACAGGACAAGAGTTAACACTCCTATAGGTCCTGTCCACCCATCTCCATTCCATTGCACACCCCTTTCAACACCCACCCTCCTGGCTGAACATTTCAGCACTCAGCCAAGGTTCAAGCGATATCCCTATCCCCATCTCTCTGCCTGAATGTGGGATGGCCATCCCTTGCTGGAGCCAAGCCAGCAGAAGCAGCTGAAGCCAAGTCATTCCCCAGAAGTCCGTACAGGGTGTCCCATGTTCCCAGGTGGCTAAAACGTGACAGAGCTCAGTCAGAGAGGTGCCACTGCCTCACTGTCTGGTGAACACCATGCAGGCAGTGCACAGCACTCGCTGCCACGGCATTCCTGGATAAACCTCAGAACTTCAGCCGACCACTGGCATTGGGTCTTATGGGCAGGACAAGCTGTGAGCCTTGGAATCCACTGCTCTCCCCCCACACAGGATGTCCTACACTAAGAACAGGCAATGAGGATGACACAGCCACTCACCCAGAAGACGGAGCCACAGAACTTCTCCAGGGCTGCTGACATAGCTCAGGGGAGAAGAAACGGCAGCTCCTTCCTCTCACTCTGCCCAGCTGAGAGACCTGGGTAGATGCTTGGGATAAAAGTCCTCCCACACCCTCAAGCGGTCCTGGGACAAAAATCCCTGATGACACACAGTTATTTATTAACTTGGTCCTGTTGCACAACCCCACAAACCAAAGCAGTGACCAAAAGGGCTTGGGAAGCTGCACAGGCTCAGGAGAAGGAAGGAGCGGAAGACCTAAGAAAGAGATCAAAGGGGAGATGCAGGCAAGTCACAGTCACTGCAGGACACCACAGCCATTGCTCAGAAACCATAGCCTTGATCAGTGCACACCAACAGACACAAATTCATCTGGACCTGCTAAAGACATTACTTTGATGGAACAGACCTCTCTGGTGAGAAGTATGCTGAATGTCAACTACAAGTCCAGCAATGACTGGTCCCACAGAGGCTGGTGCCACCTGGCACGGGGGCCCATGACACCAGCAGTGCCCCAGGCCTGGGAATCTGCAGTGTCTGGCAGCTGACCACATGCTGCAACGGTCTTTCCGAGTCTTCAGGATCCGGGCTCCTTTTACCGATTTCCACCATGCAGAGCCTGAAGATTTTCCGAACTCCTTCTTTTGCTTCTTTCTTTCCCACATTTCCATGTTGTCTGTGTGTTACAGAAGTTGGCTGACCACAAAACCCCAAAGAGACTTTTGAATCTTCATTCGAAGGTAACCCTCAACATCTGAGACAGAAAGAGGATGATTCCTCAGGACAGCAATTGCCACTGAACCCTTGTTGCTTAGAAAGGCCAACATGTGACAGGGACATGTGGGGATGGTGCTACTAAGGCTGGAACTGAATTTGCTTTATCATGTGTGCTCTTGAGGAACAGCAGATAAAAGGGGACAGTAGCGTGACTGCAATGACTGTGTTGTCTCATTATACACGGAGTTACAAGATAACTCAGAAGTCAAGGGTGACACAATGAGTAATTGCTCAGGAACCATCCATACCAAAGAAAGGCTCAATGTCCAACTCAGTGGTTAATTATTAGCAGTTTGTCTGATTAAATCCATGTGTTTTTGTAAATAAAACTATCCCTAGTGCTAGGTCCCCTGGGCCAGAACCAATACACTGCTCATGAGAGCTGTAAATGAGTAAAAAGTGAATGAAGCACTCACTCAGCCCTTCCCATCTGAACTGTTGTTGTGATTTTTCTTTCTGACAGTGGCACAGGTGTCCTCTGGCCTTGCTCAAAATCACTTGGAGCACTGCTGCCAAGGGTGTCACTTGCTTATGTATAACACCTTCCCACATAATGCCCAGTCCCATTGCTTGTCTCAGTTTTTAGTACAGGTCACAGCTCATCCTCACCCTGTCTTTGGTCTCTCACTCAGAGCTGAAATGCTGTCCTCAGCACAGGATTTCACTCTCTTTGATGGTCAAAGCAAGCACAACCCACTTTCTCTACTCTAGCAGTTGGGGCATGCTCCTAAAAACCCAAAAAGCTTTACTGTCCTTCAGCTCCTTCCATAAATCCTCCTCCACTAAAATACCCAGAAAATGTTCGCTGGGACCAAATAATCAAAGTAGTAGCACCTCTTTGGCCAACAATATCACAGTTTCCCTGTGTTCCCCTGTCTTTATCCATTTGTTGTACAGCATGTTAAAACTCTTCAAAACTAGACATTGATTCATGCCTCTCTCACACAGGGTCTGGTCCAGAGGTCTCTGCCAGGCAACTGACCAAATTCCTCCAGCCCTCACTGCTCATCTCGCCTCTGAAGGGTTTGTTTCTCTGCCTTGTCACGCTCTTACCCCATGTTCAAAAACCTGAGGCAGCTGGGTCAGCATAATATTCATCTTAATTGAGCTACCAGTATCATAATCATGACCATGACTCATGAAATCTCAACATAAGCCATGAACTCTTAAAGCAGGTATTCCAAACTATATTGACTATAACCACAAATTTAATCACTCTTTCCAAGTTTGGATCCTTCCTACTGCCTGCACATCTATCAGTCCTGATGCAGGCTCTGACACTAGCACTATGCAGTCATTCCCTTCCCAGATCCTCTGTTAAGAACTTAAGTTCCCAAGGTGTTTTGGGAGACACCAATACCTCTGATGGATACATGTGAAAAGGTGGATTACCCTTTAAACTGAAAATACATGGTCTTGATGACAGGTTTTCAATCAATTCTATGTTATAGATGACAAAAGTGCTGCCACGTTGTCAAGTATCACTTTTTTCCCCACACATCCTCACAGGCTGAAAGCTATTGCCAAGATGAGAAGAGAAATCTGTAGCCTGCCTTTGCTTCCTGAGGTCCACCATCTCAGCTGTCAGAGGGATTCTCTTCAGCTTTGTGGTCTTCTACAGAAAAGCAGGCAGCAAGGATAAAGGTGGTTTATCTCTAGGCCTCAGCTCTTCTAATGCACCACTCTGATGACATTCAAATCTTGCACTGGGTATTTTACAGAGTAACTGAAATGAGTCTGAGGCTTCAATCCTGACTAGGTAGCAATGACCCAACAGGCACAATCCCCAAGCACTGTCTGGAAAACAAGCAGTTTAAGCTTTATGTTGGGACAAGGACCTGGAAACTCCCTTAGGAAAAGCAGCTTGTCCTCCCAAGAAATTTCATCATACACCAATCCCATCTCAAGCACTGAGGACCCAGAGCCCAGGACACCTCACAGCTTCCTCACCTCGTCAGCCAGGTGCTTCTCACTACTTAAAGCTGCTGCATTGCTAATCCCCACCCATCCAACTGGCGGGTCACAACAGGCCTTGTTTCCTAGCTGTGGCTATGATGTTTCCACCCTGGCATTCTGAGATTGTATTCTTGGGCACTGCAGGGTCCTGATTAATTCAGACTATGCAACATGGGTCACAGTCTTACCTGAAAACATAAATAAACTCTAGAAAAGCACAGTAAGAGGGGGGGGCAGCTGCAGTGTTTATTTGACAATCACATGCAGTGCTATACAATTCAGTCCCCCTACTTGCTCACCTCCCTTCCTCCCAAATGCTGCAGAACAGGTGTTGCTGCAACATCTGGGAATGAGTCCTTTTATTTAAAATGGCCAACGTAAGTTTCCAGGCCAGGGACTTCAGGGGAAGCCAAGGGAAGAGGTGTCAGGCTTCATCACCTAGTGCACATCCTCTGCAGCCTGAGGATGGAAGCAGTACCCATCTGTCCGTGTGCCAGGGCAGAGCCTGGAGTCTCAGCGTTCTTGTCGCAGCACAGTGCCCTCCACTACAGAATGTTCTTGGCAATCGCGTTCAGGGTCCTCACTTTGGCCACATCTGCCACCTTTATGGAGTACTCGGGGGCAGAGAAGGACGCTCCCATGGCAACGTTCGGATTTCTGTCAGGAAAACCAGGGATTAATGGCGGTCTGCTGGTGATACAGAAGAGTAAGACCTACCAAGAAAAACACACCCATATTTCCCCTAGCTTCAGCTAAAGAACGCCAAAGATGGTGCCACCCAAAACAAAAATGGGACAGTAACAGAAATAACAATAATCCAAAGGAGTGCAGACCTATGGACAAATATAACTCATTCTTCACTCATTTCTCAGAAGCACGTCCCACTGGCTTCCCAAATCCTACGTGCTTATGCTAAAACTCTAAGGCAACTACACCACAATTTGCCTTCCCAAGTGCCCTTAAAACTCCTAGGGTGGCGGCGGCAAGAGAAATGTCCCCAGCATCTGGTTCTGCAAGGAACTCATGTCCATGTGAGGAGCACTGCTGGATTCATACACTGCAGAATACAGTGTCAGGCACCATGATCCCAAACATAAAAGCACAACTAGCACTCAGGAAGCCGTTAGAAATTTATACCAGTTCTACAAATACATGTTGACATTCATCTAGCCTTTTGCTCATAGAGTTCTGCTAAAAAATAAACATAAATCATCAGTTACCTGAACTTCATCCCTGAGTCCCGAGCTGAGCGAGCAGAGCAGTGAAACTCAGAAGCAGTGGAGCCTTCCAGAATCCTCTGCAGGTTGCGCTCCGTGATGCCACCTCCTGGTGGGAACAAGCCCGAAGTCACACACCGAGCAGACACACTATTGCAGACCTGACATCACCCAGGGACCTCATCACTAAGGGACTGGAGCCATATACACTAAAGGGAAAAAACAGCCCTTGGGCAAACAGAGACCCAGGCACATGAAAAGGGACGGAGAAGCCTTGGTTCATGGTCTCTCACAGATCTAGAGCTGCCCCCAAATCCTGCAGGGAACAATAGCTGCAGGGCTCTGTCCTCCCGAGCAGGCTGCATGGCCTTTACTCACACCAGGACAGGAGCTGCTCCTCCTGGGCAGCTGGCTCAGAAAGCCAGATCAGAGAGTGGATTCCAGGGCAAGAGGCTAGCAAGGAAAGGCTAGGGATTGCAGGACCTGGTACAGATGACAAAAAAACATTACCTGGCACCACGACAATTCTGCCCTTTGCCTGAAAGAAGAGTAACACACGTCAGTGATATTATCAAGGACTACATCCACACATGCATTTGTGAGGCAGCAAAGAAACCTCACATGCAGCACTTTCCATAAGCTCATGGATGTCACCACGGTTTACAATTTGTGTGCTCTCACCCATATTTTTTGTACTATTCATGTTTTAAAAGTGGAAAAGAACTTGCAGTTACAGCTAAGACAACCTGTCACCATTCCCTCCTACCCCTCCATCCCACCTTGCTACCTCTCAGGTACACCTGTTGCACCTTCCTAAAAGGAACTGTGAGACACTTAGCAGGGACCTCACTGCTGTTTGCATGGGCTCATCACACCAGCTGTTGAAACCAAATCCCACCACCCTCCCCAAATCTGCAAGCAAGAACCCAACCAGTTTTTGCTGTGGGAGACTTCGGGGCCCAGCCTGCATGGACCTGGGGAAACAGATTAAAACCAAGCAAGAGAGGGAAGACAAGTACTCCTTGACAGAAGTCCTTTCCAGGAATGAGGGATACCATAAAGCAGCTGCCTGCAAGCAGTGCCAGCGAGCAGCCCCAGTAACCCAGGGGAGCACAGCAAACACTCACCTGTTCTGCAAGCCTCTTAATCAAGGACAATCCTTCCAGTGCTGAGCTGTCACAGCCACTCGTCAACACCCGCTCAAACCCCAGGGAAATCAGGGTCTCCAGTGCCACCAGAGGGTCATGCACCATGTCAAAGGCTGAGGGACCAGAACGACAGCTCAGAAATTGCTCAGTTCATTGCGCTCAAGTCCTGTGTCCCTCAGCCAGCTCCCCCAAAGGCAGCGATAGGAAGGGTCCTGCTCACACCCTGGATTCACAGCTCCTGACTGTAACACTCCCCTTGCAGCAGTGCCAGGGCCACCATACTCAGCTCCTCAGACACCTCCTCTCTCACAGGGCAATGAGACAGCTCCCAAACCTGACCCCCCTGGACCTTTTCCATTGTGGGGAATAGCACAGCCTGCAGAGCTTTCCCCCTCCAAAGAAGATCAAGCTCAGCTCCCTTCCAGCCCCACTTTCCCCGGCAGTGGGGCACAGACTGGACCCTGCCCAGGGCTGCTGCCCCTGGAAACTCACCGCGGTGAAATGTGACTGGCAGGGGACGGCACACGGCTGCAAAAAGGAGACATATGGTCAGTCAGGGCTGGTACAGAGTCCCGTGTGCTAGAACCAGAAACATACACATCATGGAAGAGGACAAAGGCTTCTCAAGCCATTCCTGGAGAGCTCAAGAAGAGTCCCCCCTTCTAGCTGGGAACAATGCTGCTTATCCAGGCTTTTTTTTTGTGGGAAAGAATTCTTCTACCCTTTGAAAAAGCAACAAACCTTTGTTTTTATGGATAACACCAAAATCCCCCAGCTCATCTGGAACATGCAGAACCCTCACTCCCACCACAGATTACTTTCTCTGCAGGAAGGAAGCAGGGAATTTTTACCATCTACCCGCGGAAAGGACAGGACTATTGTCCTCTGGAAGCAAAATGCAGATTTTGCTGATTTTTTTCGCTACCTACAATTTCTGTTGTCAGACCACAGGAAGCTTCACCAGAGGTGCTCTATTGACTGAAATAAGCAAAGCTTATTTATTTCTACAAAAAGATATCCACCTGCTCCCTGCCCTGGAAACAGCAGAGCACGTTAGCCTAGTGGGGCTAAGTCCTGACAAGACCCTTTGCTTTTGCTGCACTCATTACAGCACATTCACCTTCATATGAGAACCACATCACCAGGGAAAGCCCCAGCCCTCTTTAGCTTTGGCTGTAGCTCCCAAAAAAATGCAGAAAGAGGGAGAATTGCTTGTGCATGTTTGTGGTCTGGACTAACAATTTCCCACTGCAGCTTCAGTAGCTTGTCGTGTGTTCACACCTCTCTCTAGTAGTCTTTTCTACCTGTGTGTGTTAAGAGAGAAAAATGAAAATGAATTGCCAGTTACACACAAGGCCAAAGTCCAGGAGATACAAATCCTAGACACCTGTAGCAAGGACATAAGGAAAAGAACAAAGGACAAAGAAAACGAGGGAGAGAATTGAACGGCTGAATGCCCCGAAAGCAGCTCACCTAAGCCTTCTTGCACTTTGCTATTAAGTCCCAGGTGACCTTAAACTCTGTGTGAATGGCTTAGGGCTGTGGCCCTCGGTCTGCAAAGTTTCTAAACTACTTAATATCTCACAGGTATGGCAGGAAATGAAACCGAAAAAGGTGGAAAGAGATGGCAAGACCGCAGACAGGATGTGCAGACCAAAGCCCACTGCGCAGTTCTACGGCATCAGCCGGAGCAGCACTACAGCCCCGGCACAGCAGAGAGCTCTGCCTGGAGGCACCCTCACCCAGCAGCGCCGTGCAGAGCTCCGTGTCGATGCGCCCGTCCTCGGTGAGGGCCCCGAACACCAGCCCGTCCGCGCCGTGCAGCTTGGCCAGGCGGATGTCGGCTTTCATCACCTCCACCTCCCGGTCCGAGTACAGGAAATCCCCGCCGCGGGGCCGGATCATGACGAACACCGGGACCCGCACGCACTGCTTCACCACCTGCAGCAGCCCTGCCGGCGGGACAGGGGCGGCTCAGCACCCGCCGCGGCAGCTCCGGCCCCGGGGCGGCGCGGGAGGGAGCCCAGCCGGGCAGAGGGGAGCGAAGGGAGACCGACAGGGAAGGCGGCCCAGGGGCGGGCGCGGCTCACCCATGCTCGGGGTGGTCCCTCCTTCCACGAGGCCCGCGCACAGCTCGATCCGCCCGGCACCTGCGGAGAGGCGCGTCAAAACCGGCCCCGGCGCGCTGTCGCCCCCTCCCGCGAGGCCCCCGGGCCTTACCTCCGCGCTCCGCGTTGACGGCGGACTCCACCGAGTCCACGCACACCTCCATGAGGAACCCATCGTCCATGCCTGCGGGACGGGAGCGGCACGGTCACCCCGGACCGCCCCATGGCGTCCGCCCGGGNCCCCCGCGGCTCCTCCTTCCGCACCGCCTGCTGCAACAGGCGCCCCAGCCCGCTGCGCCGCCGCCCGCCGTGGGGCGATGGCTCCTGGCCTGCAGCGGTGCCGTGGCCGGTGCCGTGGTGCTGGGCGGCGTCACCAGGTGAGCGCGGCACCCCCAGCCCCGCCGGGAGGGGCGCAGAGCGGAGCCCTGGGGGCAGCCGTCCGTGTCCGCCCTCCGGTGACCCTCTGCGGCCGTCCCCTACATCGAAACCCACCCCGAGGGAGCCTGTAAGAGCTCCTCTCGTGTCTCCCCTTCCTGGCTGCGAGGGGACATGGTGGGACTACCGGGGAGACTGTTCTTAGTCTGTGGATGCCACTGGGGGTTAACTCTTACACGTTATCATTATTGTAGGTCTGGTCATTCACAGACTCTTTGATCTCCATCCTGTTTCTAGTTTTGAGCTTAATGAGTGTCTGAACAAGGGATTTAAGACTCATCAAAGAACCACAGAATATCCTGACATGGAAGGGTCCCACAAGGACCATCGAAATCCCAATCCCTGGGTTGTGCAGCTCACAGCTCTCACTTCAGTTGAGTAGATTGGCTTCCTGTCGAGGGAGTGAGTTGTGCCTGTTCATGTCTGTGCTCCCAGGCTGACAGAATCAGGCCTTTCTATGGTCGACTGGCACCTGGTGAAGGAGATGAAACCCCCCCGAACACAGCAGGAGTGGGAAGCCGAGTTCCAGAAGTACCAGCAGTTCCCAGAGTTTAAAATGTGAGTGTGCAAAACTGGAAGGAGGGTGGGCTGAGAGCATCCCTCTTGCAACTGAGCCACGCATAAAACTATTGTAAGAAGAAAAATGTTTTCTGAAGTCACTGGGAAGGCGCACAAGGCCTGTCTGGTGGTGGCTCCTGTGTTCCCTGCCTTTCTCTGAGGAAGGCGATCCCATGTCGTGCAAAGTTCAGTACAGGGCTGGGAAAGAGTTGCTTTATTGTCCTTCAACAGCCTGAACCACGACATGACGCTGCCAGAGTTCAAGTTCATTTGGTACATGGAGTACTCGCACCGCATGTGGGGCCGCGTTGTGGGCCTGGCCTACATCCTGCCTGCTGCCTACTTCTGGCGCCGGGGCTGGCTGAGCCGGCCCCTCAAGGGCTGTGTCCTTGCGCTCTGCGGGCTGGTCTGCTTCCAGGTGAGAGCTCTGAATATCAAGAATGACCCTAGAGATCATCTAGTTTTAACCCCCAACCAGGGATACCTTTCACTAGACGACTTTGCTCAGAGCTCCATCCAGCCCCTGGGCAGGGCATCCACAGCTTCTCTGGGAAACCTGTTCCAGTGCTCACCACCCTCACAGCACACAATTTTTTTCCCAATATCTAGTCTAAACCTACTCTCTGTCAGTTTGATATCTTCTGATTCAGCATAACTAAGACAGTGGGATTCATGATAGTTTGGTGTCACTGACACCATGACAGTGTGTCAGTGCTGGTAGCTAGTTGAAAGTAGAGGAAACAAGTTGCTTTGCCCCTAATGTTTATCCCATTTTAGTAGTTGCTACTGTCCTGTCTGGCTCTGAGCCCTCTCCTGTTCTGTTAGGGGCTGCTGGGATGGTACATGGTGAAGAGTGGGCTGGAAGAGAAGCCAGACTCCTACGACATCCCTCGGGTCAGTCAGTACCGTCTGGCAGCACACCTGGGCTCTGCACTGGTCCTGTACTCTGCCAGCCTGTGGACAGGGCTGTCTTTGCTGCTTCCACAACACAAGGTATGGAGTGGTGTGTCAGAATTTAAAAGCCCAGGGCAGTGTCAGCTCAGAGGGTTGGGGTGTGATGTGAACGTAAGGAAAGGATGTGAAGGCTGATGGTGCTTCTCCTGTAGTCTCTGTTCCTGACTCTGATTTAATACTTACAAAATACCCATTCTGTAAACTTCTTGGTTATGGGACACTTGCTTTGGCTCATGCTGTTCGTGGGTCAAAAGTGATTAGTCTCAGAATTTGTGGAAGTTCAGCCAGGGGTGTGCCTGGCTGAGCTAAATGGTTTGTGCCAGTAACTGTCCAGGGGCCACTTCAGTTTCTGCACAGAGCTGGACTCGATTAGTTGTGGTTTTGAGGGACCACTGAAGCGTGGCTGCTGTGTGGTAGTCTTCAAAATCCCCCTGTAAAACACAGGCCAAGCTTTTTGTCTATGTAGTGAAGGCATTTCTTAGCTGCTGCCAACAGCACTGGAAATGCCTTGATTATTTCTTTTTTTATTATTATTTTACAGTTGCCAGAAACCAAACAGCTCCTTCGCTTGAGACAATATGCTCATGGCACTACAGCTCTCATTTTTCTTACTGCTCTTTCAGGTAAAGCTCTTACTTTCTGGTGTCTAATTTGTGACTCATTCCTCTTTGCTGGTTTGGTTTTTTTCTTCTGATCTGGTGGGGACTGCTAGCAACCCCATCCATTCTCTGGAAAAACTATTGCTGTCAGGGATCTTACAGTCAAGAATCTCCTCACTGGTCTTTCCTGGACAGGCAGAGATGCACCTTTCAGCCTGCTTGTGCTGTGTGATCTCTGTATATATTGCTAAAAGAAATTCAGGATCAAACTGAGCTCTGGAATGAGCACTGTGCAACCTTTGTCTGCTCTGGTAGTTTCATTTTCTACTCTGGAATTGCAGGTGCCTTTGTGGCAGGGCTGGATGCTGGCCTTGTGTACAATTCCTTTCCCAAAATGGGGGAGCGCTGGATCCCAGATGATCTCCTTGCCTTCTCCCCCATGCTGAGAAATATCTTTGAGAATCCTACAACTGTGCAGTTTGATCACAGGATCTTGGTAAGTGCTGTCTTCCTGATATGTCTGGGCTGCTTCTTGGTTGCCTCCTGCAGCCAAGCTGTCTTCTTTGGGCTGTGGTTCTGTCAGCTTGAGTGATTTCTAGGGTGTCCAAAGGGCCTGAGAGCGTCTTACCAGTTTGCTTCTGCAGGAAGAGGAAGTTTAGCATTGTTATTTATTTTCAGTGTGGCCTTCTTCCTAAGGAGGTCTTTCTCCTGCGCAAGTAACACACTTTGTTTCTCTGAGTCTCCTTTTCCATAACACAAGCTACAGTGTGGGGTAGCCCTTGCTATTGAAATGTCTGGGAAAGCTGTGTGAAATAAAACTTGGAAATCCTGATACTGAAAGTTTCCTCCAGCATTTCTGAACTTGTTTTTGCACAGTAGTGCCCTGTGAATATCTCAGCTAGTTAGAGCAATACGGATATTAAATACCACTGGCAGCACTGCTGTGAATTAAGCTGTGGCTAAGACTAAAACCAGAAGGATTAAGCTGGATCACCTGGGGTGACCTGCACAGCAAGATTATGCTGCTGAACTGTAGCTGAGTGGTAGAAATGATATCTGTTTCCCAGATGACCTCCACCTTCAGTTGTCAAGGTGACAGCTGGGAAGAGGGCAGACACAATCCCTAATGACTTGAATAAATGAGGAAAAGCTGTTGAAAAGTAAAGCATTCATTTGGAGCAAAATAAAAGTCTCTGTAACTTCACTTAAATTTCAGGGTTGTTAACCTGATGGCATGGGAGCTGTAGGATTTGGTCATGGCCATTAATACATTTCTTTAGTTAAATGTTGCTCCCACAATTTCTTTTACTGCATGGAAGGCACAGCCAAAGGCCACTGCACCCCTTTCCCTTGAACTTTCATTGAAGGGTGGTTGTTTCCCTTCCCTTTTGTAGGGAATTGCCTCCATCACAGCCATCACAGCACTGTACCTCTTCTCGAGGAAGATCCCACTCCCTCGAAGGACCAGGATGGCTGTGACTTCCTTACTGGCTGTAGCTTGCATGCAGGTACTGTCCTTATTTTTTTTCTACTCCTTTATGGCACATTCACAAGGTAGAGCTGACCCCACTTGGATCTATGCTGGCTCCAAGAGTCCAGAGCTGAGAGATGGAGCTGTGTAGACCCCACACCTCACCATACTGCATGCACACTCTGAATTTGGGGTGGCTCCTGGTGTGGCCATGAGCCTTTCTAACACCACACTTCGTGCTAGCAATGGTATTGGGGGTGCACCCACAACTGCTCTTACCTCTCCTCCCTTCTTGGCAGGTGGGCCTGGGCATCAGCACCCTGCTGCTTTATGTGCCTACACCTCTGGCTGCTACGCACCAGTCGGGCTCCCTGGCCCTGCTCAGCGTGGCACTGTGGCTCATGAGCGAGCTCCGGAGAGTTCCCAAGTAACGCACCGGCGGGAGAGCCCTCCCGGGGAGCCGAGCCCCGGGTGCACAGGGGGATGTGCGCCCAGCCGGGCTGGCGCGGGAGGCGGCGGCGGCGGGTGTGAGTGCGGGTCTGTAACATAAAGGAGTTCTGTGCAGCGGCGGGTGTGAGTGCGGGCTCTGTAACATAACATAAAGGAGTTCTGTGCAGCGGCGGGTGTGAGTGCGGGCTCTGTAACGTAACATAAAGGAATTCTGTGCAGCGGCTGTGTCTGCCTGGGCGCTCCTTCGCGGAGCGACGTGCGGCGGGATGCGGGGGATGCGGGGGCCGGACCGGGCCGGGCCGAGCGCATCCGGGCCGGGCCGAGCCTAGCCGAGCGTCTCCGCCAATGGGAGGCCGCGGTGCCGGCAGCGCGGCGCGCTGCGGGCGCGGATTGGCGGCGTGGCGCGGCAGTGGGCGGGGCGCTGTCCGGTGCGGAGCGGCCATGACGGCGCACAGCTTCGCGCTGCCGCTCGTCCTCTTCTCCGCCTTCTGGGGCCTCGTGGGCATCGCCGCCCCCTGGTTCGTGCCCAAGGGGCCGAACCGCGGGTGAGTGGGGTCTCGGGGGGTGCCGCGGTCGGGGCTTCTGGGGCTGGGCCGTCCCGTGCTAACGCCGCTGTCTCCGCAGGGTGATCATCACGATGCTAGTCACCACCGCCGTGTGCTGCTACCTCTTGTGAGTACCGCGGGCCGGGCCCGGTATCCTTTCCCCCACCTCCACTGGCCTCACCGGGACCGGGGGCTGTTGCCCGGCTTCCTCCGTGGATGGATAGGACAGTCCTCGGGCTGCGGCCCTCCGCCCTCCCGGGCCCATCACGCTCGGGGCAGCAGCCGCTCCCGGCGCTCTGGTCCTGCCCGGGGGCGCTGACGGCAGGTTGTGTCCCTTTGCAGCTGGCTCATCGCCATCCTGGCCCAGGCCAACCCTCTATTCGGGCCACAGCTGAAGAACGAAACCATCTGGTACGTGCGCTTCCTCTGGGAGTGAGCAGTCCCTGGGAGCTGGCGCCTCAACAGAGACCCCATCAAATCCATCACCGTGAGTGGGCAGAGATGTCCCTGCTTGCCTGCCGGTATCTGACTGGGGAGGGAGCTGCAGCTCAGTCCTTGCTGTGCTGGCGGAAATGCTTTGGCTTCTGTGTGTTGAGGTTGTGGTGAGTTGGTCCCAGTGTGGGGCTGCTGGCTCTGCGCTGGGCCTGAACAAATCAAACACTATACTGCTCGAATTTGTGTGAGCTCCCTCATGAATTGGTGCTAATGTTTCATCCTCTTTTCCTCCCCCAGCTCTTGTAGCTGTTCCAGCCTCTACCCTTTTGTACCAGACAGCCCCCAGAGGTGCTGGGACATAGGCTGGACCCGCTGCCCAAGCACACCTGGAGCACTGCAGCCTGGACCAGTGGATGGCTGGGCCCCCAAGCATGGCAGGCAGCACCCCTGGACGAGGGCCTTCTAATCTGGCACTAGGAGCAGCCACGCTACCAGGGAGAGATCCCTTCAGCTGGCCCAGTGCTGCAGTGACTGAGCACCATCCTGTGAGGGATCTGTGTGTGGTGCCAGCAGATCCTGTCCCAGCAGTGCTTGTCCTACCCTCTCGGTGTGTTCAGCCCTAGCCCCCACGTGAAACCCTTGCTCATTGCCCAAGCTGCCCAACTTGTTGCCCTGTCCCTGGTCATTACATCCACTGGCTGCCCGTCTGCATGAGAACGCAGGAGCCATTGCATCCTCTGTGGTCTGCTCAGAACCCTGTGGTGGGGGTGGTCCCTCTTAAGGCAGATTCTGGCTGTGGGTGGGAGAAGGGAGGACTGACCTGGAGGAGCATGCAGACCCCCTTGGGTGTGCTAAGGGAGGTGTTTGGGTCTGCTGGAGGGGATGAAAAAAGGGCTGTCTCCCACCTGAGCAGTGAGGCAGCTGCAGTAGTGTTTAGGAATCTCCACCACAAGATGGGTCCAGGTTCTGAGAAGAGCCAAGTAGGGCATTGTGTTTCAGGTTTCCCCTTATTTATTAGATAATTTATTTGTCTGTGTTGTTTAACTTGTGTTGTGGAAATAAATCCTTTTTCTAGTAAGTCATGCTGGAGGCTGAGTCGCTGCTTTAAGGCTGAGCAACAGTCTCGGTCTTACTCAGACACCTTTCCTTTCCCCAACACTGTTCTTGTGCCATGGGAATAAGGCTGGGATCCTCAGCTGCTGAGCAGGAGGTCGGCAGCACACTGGTCCATGGAAGGTTTTATCCTTGATGCCACCTGTGCACTCATGCTGTGGGACCAGGGTCACAGGGAGGGAACTGTGTGTGCTAGAGAGAGAACTTGGAGAGAACTGCCTCTTGCAGCTGTGCTGGGGCCATTTCCACAGCACTGGAGCAGCTCAGTGGCCTCTCTGCCAGGCAGGTAAGACTTGGGGAATAAGGTAAAAAGCAGAGACCAACATCTTGGAGGGGCTCTTAGTGGACAAGCTTTTCCTCTTAGGAAGAGGGCAGCAAAGCATGCTGTCTCTAGGGATCCCAACAGTTTGGTTTGGATCAGAGCTCCCCTTGCTGCTACCAGCTTAGTTAAGCTCAGTCCTACAGTAATCGGAGAACAATACTGGCTTGAAAGGAGCTCCATCGTCCCTGTGGCAGCAAGCAGCAGCAGCAGAGCTGTGCAGACATGGAGCCACCTGGCCATGCCACCCACCAGGAGCCATCACTGCTGGGAGCTGCTCGCTAGGAAAGGAGACCAGTGCTGGATGGCTCAAGGGTTTTTTTATTGCTACAGGAATGGGAACCGCCGTGTTCAATGTAAGTGACAAACTTCATTGGANTATTTCTTTTTTTATTATTATTTTACAGTTGCCAGAAACCAAACAGCTCCTTCGCTTGAGACAATATGCTCATGGCACTACAGCTCTCATTTTTCTTACTGCTCTTTCAGGTAAAGCTCTTACTTTCTGGTGTCTAATTTGTGACTCATTCCTCTTTGCTGGTTTGGTTTTTTTCTTCTGATCTGGTGGGGACTGCTAGCAACCCCATCCATTCTCTGGAAAAACTATTGCTGTCAGGGATCTTACAGTCAAGAATCTCCTCACTGGTCTTTCCTGGACAGGCAGAGATGCACCTTTCAGCCTGCTTGTGCTGTGTGATCTCTGTATATATTGCTAAAAGAAATTCAGGATCAAACTGAGCTCTGGAATGAGCACTGTGCAACCTTTGTCTGCTCTGGTAGTTTCATTTTCTACTCTGGAATTGCAGGTGCCTTTGTGGCAGGGCTGGATGCTGGCCTTGTGTACAATTCCTTTCCCAAAATGGGGGAGCGCTGGATCCCAGATGATCTCCTTGCCTTCTCCCCCATGCTGAGAAATATCTTTGAGAATCCTACAACTGTGCAGTTTGATCACAGGATCTTGGTAAGTGCTGTCTTCCTGATATGTCTGGGCTGCTTCTTGGTTGCCTCCTGCAGCCAAGCTGTCTTCTTTGGGCTGTGGTTCTGTCAGCTTGAGTGATTTCTAGGGTGTCCAAAGGGCCTGAGAGCGTCTTACCAGTTTGCTTCTGCAGGAAGAGGAAGTTTAGCATTGTTATTTATTTTCAGTGTGGCCTTCTTCCTAAGGAGGTCTTTCTCCTGCGCAAGTAACACACTTTGTTTCTCTGAGTCTCCTTTTCCATAACACAAGCTACAGTGTGGGGTAGCCCTTGCTATTGAAATGTCTGGGAAAGCTGTGTGAAATAAAACTTGGAAATCCTGATACTGAAAGTTTCCTCCAGCATTTCTGAACTTGTTTTTGCACAGTAGTGCCCTGTGAATATCTCAGCTAGTTAGAGCAATACGGATATTAAATACCACTGGCAGCACTGCTGTGAATTAAGCTGTGGCTAAGACTAAAACCAGAAGGATTAAGCTGGATCACCTGGGGTGACCTGCACAGCAAGATTATGCTGCTGAACTGTAGCTGAGTGGTAGAAATGATATCTGTTTCCCAGATGACCTCCACCTTCAGTTGTCAAGGTGACAGCTGGGAAGAGGGCAGACACAATCCCTAATGACTTGAATAAATGAGGAAAAGCTGTTGAAAAGTAAAGCATTCATTTGGAGCAAAATAAAAGTCTCTGTAACTTCACTTAAATTTCAGGGTTGTTAACCTGATGGCATGGGAGCTGTAGGATTTGGTCATGGCCATTAATACATTTCTTTAGTTAAATGTTGCTCCCACAATTTCTTTTACTGCATGGAAGGCACAGCCAAAGGCCACTGCACCCCTTTCCCTTGAACTTTCATTGAAGGGTGGTTGTTTCCCTTCCCTTTTGTAGGGAATTGCCTCCATCACAGCCATCACAGCACTGTACCTCTTCTCGAGGAAGATCCCACTCCCTCGAAGGACCAGGATGGCTGTGACTTCCTTACTGGCTGTAGCTTGCATGCAGGTACTGTCCTTATTTTTTTTCTACTCCTTTATGGCACATTCACAAGGTAGAGCTGACCCCACTTGGATCTATGCTGGCTCCAAGAGTCCAGAGCTGAGAGATGGAGCTGTGTAGACCCCACACCTCACCATACTGCATGCACACTCTGAATTTGGGGTGGCTCCTGGTGTGGCCATGAGCCTTTCTAACACCACACTTCGTGCTAGCAATGGTATTGGGGGTGCACCCACAACTGCTCTTACCTCTCCTCCCTTCTTGGCAGGTGGGCCTGGGCATCAGCACCCTGCTGCTTTATGTGCCTACACCTCTGGCTGCTACGCACCAGTCGGGCTCCCTGGCCCTGCTCAGCGTGGCACTGTGGCTCATGAGCGAGCTCCGGAGAGTTCCCAAGTAACGCACCGGCGGGAGAGCCCTCCCGGGGAGCCGAGCCCCGGGTGCACAGGGGGATGTGCGCCCAGCCGGGCTGGCGCGGGAGGCGGCGGCGGCGGGTGTGAGTGCGGGTCTGTAACATAAAGGAGTTCTGTGCAGCGGCGGGTGTGAGTGCGGG